>CM021109.1:55237398-55279622 GCA_007115665.2 Sequoiadendron giganteum | reverse complement strand
AACCCCTATACCCTCTTAATCCCTCAACCCTCAACCCTCAACCCTCAACCCTTAAACCCTAATCCCTCAACCACTATACCCTCATAATCTATCAACCCTCGACCCTCAACCCTTAAACCCTAATCCCTCAACCCCTAAACCCTAATCCCCTATACCCTCTTAACCCATCAACCCTCAATCCTCAATCCTTAAGCCCTAATCCCTCAATCCATATACCCTCTTAATCCCTCAACCCTCAACCCTTATACTTTAATCCCTCAACTCCTATACCCTATGAATCCCTCAAACCTCAACCCTTAAACCCTAATCCCTCATCTCCTATAGCCTCTACCCTATAACCTATCAATTCCATATCCCTGAACCCTAAACCCTTAAACCCTAACCCATTAACCCTCTACCCTCTACCGCCAATCCTCTACCCTCCACCCTCAACCCTGATCCCCCAACCCTTAAACCCACTTAGTAAACTCTCTACACTAATCCCTCAACCCCGTTGACCCTTAAACGCTCAACCCTTAAACCCTTAAACACTCAACCCTAAACCCTAGACCCTCAACCCTAAACTATTAAAACCTTTACCCTCTACCCTCTACCCTCTACCCTCAACCTAATACTCTCTACCCTAAACCCTAATCCCCCAACCCTTAATCTCTCAACCCCTATAGCCTCTACCCTATATATTGGACCCTCAACCCTAACCCTCAATCTTCAACCCTCAACCCTTAAACCCTCTACCCTTTACCCTATACATTAAACACTCAACCCTCAATTCTCAACCCTCAACCCTTAATCCCTCAATCCTCAATCCTTAAACCCTCTACCCCTTACATTGGACCCTAAACCTAATCCTTCAACCATATACCCTCAAACCTATACCCTAAACCCTCTACCCTCAACCAAGTAAACCCTTAACCCTAAACCCTTAACCCCAAACCCTTCAACCCTAAACGCTTAAACCTTAAACCTTCTACCCTATACCCTCAACCAATTACCCTCTACCATCAAACCTATTCCATCAACCCTCAAACCTTAAACCCTAATACCCTAGAAACCATCAACCCTATAGGTCCTCCACCCTAATCCCTCAACCCTATACCCTCAATGCCTATCACTTTCTCTCTATCTATACATCTCACCTCTCCCTCCTTCCCTCCCTCCCACCCTCTCTAATTGTCTCTGTCTACCATCTCCCTCTTTCTGCGTACCTCTCGTTCAATCAATCCCTACCACCCTCTCTCACTTCCTCTATCCATCTCTATCTATTTCCCTCCTGCTCCATCCCACTCTCTCCCACTACCTCTCTCTCCCTCTCTCTCATGTCTCTTCCTCCCACCTCCTCTCTCTCTAAGGTCTCTCCCTCTGGCAACCTACCTAGGTAACTCTATTTGTCTCTCTCCCCTCTTTCTATCTATCCCTCCAACCCTATCTAGGTAAGTCCCTCTCACTCCACCCCCCTCTTTCTCTACCTCTATCAGCCCACTCCCTCTCACACCCTCTCCCTCTCTTAGGTCTCTCACTCACACTGCCTCTCTCTCCCACTCCCTCTCTCTCACACTCCCTCTCACTACCTATCTCTCAAGTCTCCCTCTCACACTCTCAATTCTATCCCTTTCACACCCTACCTACATAACCCTCTCTTTCTCTTTGTCTCTCTCTCTCCCACCCCCTCTCTCTCTCTTCCTCTCCCTCTATTCTCTTTCTCCCACCCCCTCTCTCTCTCTCCCTCTCCCTCAATTCTCTCTCTGACCCCCCCTCTCTCTCTCCCTTCCTCTATCCCTCCCACCCTACCTAGCTAAGTCCCCCTCAATCCAACCCCCTCTCTCCCACTCCTTCTCTCTTAAACTCTCACTTCGACCCCCTCTCCATCTCTCTAGACTCTCTCTAAATTCTCCCTTCATCTAAAGACATACATAAATGCATACATACAAGCATAATACATATGTACATATAATATTTAATTCCATACACGCATACATACATACATGTACATAAAAATATATCAGCATAAATTAATATATTAGCATTTAAGATAAAGTAAGACATAATGCGAGCGCGTTATAATGCGCTCGCATTATGTTCTAGTAGACATGTTCCCCGCAAAAGCAAAAACCATGTCAAAAGTGAGATATAACGCGCACGCGTTATAACGTGCTCGTGTTATAGATTTGTTTTGGAATTACCGAACTTTAAGCTTGGTACTTGCCTTGGAATACCAATCCAAAGCCTTGGAGGGCATTCCCAATGACCAGAGATGTGTTTTTAAAAAATCCACCATATTTCTCATAATTGAGTTTGTGCTCACCGTCAGGATTGCATGTGGTTCAATATCAAAAAAATCAAGCACATGGGTAATGTTGGGTTATCTCTTACCTATCCAACAATTTTTTTTTTTCACTTTTTGAAAATGTTAAGTCTTTCATCCATAATTTATTCTATCTGTATGTCTTTTTTTTTTCCAAAAAGTAGTGTTTGGTATTTTTTTCGTTATAAATAAACTGTTCATCAAATTTTCAAATAAATTACATTTTTAGAAACTAGACTCCATTCTAAAAAATTAAAAAATTAAAAATAAAACAAATCAATTAGTTTCCAAAATTTGTAGGGGTAGCACGACCAAAATTCTATTTTCAGGATATGTCCACTTCACAAATTAGTAAAAAGTCAAATATTCATTAAAAAACTATCAAAAAAATTGTGCATCAACTACATTCTATTAGCTAACTTCTGACCATTGCAATTTTAAAAATACTAAAAAAAAGTTCACCGTACGAGGGTCCTACAAGAGTTGCTATGTTATGTTTTTCTGAAAAAAACAACACCAATCTGTGTACATCCCTCATTTGAACCCCTTAATCTCAATCATTTTCAAAATATATTAGTAATTTAGAAAGTAGACTCGGAGCACTTGAATCCTTCTTTTTGTTCCATCTCAAAATTTTGAGTCTAAGTATCCTCAATTTCACGTCCAAGGTCAGTATTCCCTGATTTCAGAAAAAAGTTGTCCACTTAAGTCCCCTTTTTGGGAACCATCTTGATGCACTTACCTGGAAGCATCATCATTTTAAAACCTAATTGATGTAGGCGGTGTCTTTGTTTACCTAAGGGTTCCAGGTCCTGATTTAAACCTAGTTGTAAAGGCACCTTGGTCCCTTGTTTTCTTATCTGATGCAACTCGTGTAGTCATTTTTTTTAGTTATTTCTTTTGTTGGGCTGCTATTGGTATGCATATTATCTTGTATGCAGCATGATTTTCTTTGAAAAGGTTACAAGGCCCTTCAAAACCAGTTTGTAATGGGTTTTGGGTCCCATCAAAACCTCCTTTACCCCCTAATCAAAAACATATTTTTAAAAAAATACTATTAACTATAAAAAATAAAGTTATTAAAAGTTAGGTAAAAAATTCATAAATTATTTATTAATTAAGAAAAACACATTTATAATCTCAACATAAATTATCAAAAATTACTAGTTCACATGTTCAATTTTTTAACAATTTAGTTTCTATAGGTGTTAGAAAGTGGAAATTTGGTTAAATTTTTTGATTTCAATATCCCACTTTGGCCAAAAGGTGGAACACACTACTATGGGATCACCCAACCTAATTTTTGGATTTATAACCTAGCCACACATTTTTCAAGAAAAAATTCTTATGCAACCTAGAGGGGCTTAATACTATCAAGAAGTGCATGTGAGTTTCCACCCAATGTGCCACCACTATCCAGTTCCACAATAGGCACTACACCAACACTTCACAAAAAACATTCTCTGCTCATGTGGTCCACCACCCTACTGGTCCAACTCATTATATAATTTCCACTACTCATTTGAGCCTAGCAACACCCAAATCCACCACTAGTAGGGTGACACCACCTAGTTTTGTCATCATCTAGCTACTTGGGGGCCTACCTAGGTGACTTTTGTTGCCTTAAACAAGATTTATTTGGAGCCATAAATTTTCACCAAGAGATCATATTTTTTTATGTTGATATTATATTAAAACACTGATTTTACATTGGATCTATTCAACTATTCTTGCCATACAAGGCCAATCCAAAAATAGTATATTAGTGATTATAGCTATTATCTATTACATGTGTACGATGATAACAAAAAATTGAAAATTAGTTTAAGGGTTATCGTTACAAAAAATCCTACTTTCACTACATCTATCAAGATCATAAGCCCCCAAGGGAGGTTGAATCTCTAACAAGTTTGAGTTTGATCTGACCTCTTCCATAATTTTCTGCTCATCTTGATTTTTATGGTATCTCTATCACCTAATAACGAGGTCTTTATTTAGTGATTCTAGAATGTACTTGTTGTTATGCTTCCTTTGAAATTTCAAATAGCTCTCTTTGAAGGGTCTATTGTCCTCTATATTGAATGGAAAATTCTTGGCGTATTGATTTCCTTCTGGTTGATTTCCATTTTTTTCATTCTTCAATATTTTATTGAATTTAGATTTTGATATTTCCAGAGTGACTGTGACCTACATGGAAACATTAAAAAAAGAGTCTTCTCGAAGATTCAGTATGTGCTCTTGCCTTGTCTTGGAATTTTTCCTCATTTCTTGTTTTCCACAATAAACATAAAATTTCAATAGACAAAACTAGCCAAAATAAATTCTCAAATTTTCCCATACCCTCTATTTGACCAGTTAAAATTTCTTCAAATTTATCACTGTCTATTTACCCCCAACCATTCATTTTTGCATAGATCATTAACTAGATTTATTTTGTATAAAAGTGAATATATGATTAATCTTTTTAGGCCTTCTACACAAGGAACACAAATCTATGTTAACATCATGCATTGAAAGAGGGTGTTTTTGTAAAAGAAACAACTATTTGAAGTGAGCTTTTTTCAGTACAAGAACACTATTCCAGTTACACGTAATTTTTTTTCCATTTTTTAGATCCAAAGCCAGGTTCCAACTTTTGTTAACATGTTTCAAAATTTCATTAGATTCTACTAGAGTTTTATAGCTTATTTTAGGATTTATTTTACACATATTAGTACCATATTTCCATTTATAACCCTTTAGAGTGTTACATTCTTTTATCTCACCAAAAAAAATTCTTTATAAGGGGGAAGTTGAGATCTTTGACAGATTCCTTCAGCACATTGTAAGTTCTCCCTTGGGTATCTAAGAGACCATAATTTTTTCTTAGTACAACCAATTTTTAAATTGGTCATTAGAAATGAAATTTCCAAAAACAAAAATGTTAGCCTTAGCCTAGGATTTAGCAGAACAACCTTGAAGTAGAGCCAAATAATTATCCTTGTGAACTAAATTCCACCATACAAAGGAGTTTAAACAAACTATGTTAGATTCAAACTCATTAGAGATTAAGACTCTAGTATGTTCCCAATATTTCCACAAAGTTTTAAATAAATTTGAGTGATTTAGTCTCACAAGGAAGTTCCCTATTAGTAAGTCTTTAAAGGGGAAATCCTTTAAATTTTTGGATTTTATTGGAACAACACTCTAAATTTTGTGTCAGATTAGCACCTTCTAAGGCTCATCTCCATCTAAATCCTTGAGAATCCATTTAATTTTTAGGGCAATACCTTCAACTTTGAGGTCTTTCAAACCCAAACCACCCTCCTCCTTAGCTAGACAACATGATTTCTAGGCTACACCATGCCTTTTTTGTTCACATGTCCATTAGACGATAGGAAATTTCTTATTTCCTTTTGCAACTCCTGGATTTGGTAGTTATTGAATAGCCATTAGGAGGAGTAATAAATGTTGTAAGATGAAAAAATCTTTTGGCACACTAGTAGTCTCCCTGCAAGGGAGAAGTAGATCTTATTCCAGCCTCCTAATTTATTTTCAATTTTTAGTTTTACCCAATCCCACATTTCTAGATTAGGTTGGGATTTATAGCAAAGGGTATGCCAAGGTAGCTTACTTTATTAATGGCCCCTCCCCATTGCATACCAAATAAGTTAAACCAATGGAGGGGATTAGTCTCCTAACCTAGCATAATAGACTTATCTTTGAAAATTTTATCTCTAGAAGGAAGACTTATCCTGTATAATGAGACAACTACCTCAAAAAATATTAAATTACTTCATTAAATACCAAAAGATAAGATCTAGTGACAACTAACACTAACTAGAAAGATTCCCTCCTAGGACCTAGACAAGTAAAACACCTATTTACACCAACACTCCCCTTAAATAAAATTTAGGGAGTCGATTATTATGCAAAGATGAAAAGATGGGTCCCAATTACAAGGAGATGTTAGGTACCCATGTACATATGTAATACAATATCTCATAAATGGAGAAAAGGAGAAAACCCAATGGGACAAAACTCCTCTCCAAAAGAGAGAAAAGGTATAATAATGATCTCCATGAAAAATGAGAGGATAAAACCTCATTCAAGAAAAAATACCCCTCATAAGAGAGACAAAGAGAGGCCATTCAAACCCCATAAATGAGATAACCTTTTGCAAAGAAACATTGGAAGCACACCAACAGAGTGACATTGGAATCCTTAATCAAGGCAAGTAAAGGAAAGATAATTTTGATGCTAGAAACCATATTAGATTCAATCAAGGACTCAATGTTGGAATCATGATAAAGCAACAATATACATGATGCTAAGGAACATTGGAACACTCTCGATATGGAGTAAAATTTGAATCTAAATGAAGTAACAAGAGATAGAACATCGATCTATAACTAAAATGAAGTGCAATGACCAAAACAAAACCCTCCCAATTGTCCAAATATCCAAGTACTCTCTAGGATACCCATTAGACAAGAATTGAAATCATACTATACTTATAATAAACCAAGAAAAATTGCATGGATGGCATGATCGAGCTCCTTAATACCTTTCCAATGCCACAAGAATAACCAAAATCAGAGATTGTGGAAAAACATTATGAGCTCGGGAGCCAAAAATGAACATATGACTTCAAACGACAATAAATGCCTCTAAATAGACATTTTTTTGGAAAATAACCTACACCACTAAAAAATTGACAAAGACAGATTTTGGGCAATATCTTTTTTTCAAAAAATCACCTCCTCGATTGCAAGTTATGGCATTTTGAAAAAAATACCCTATTAGGGCCTCCAAGGAAAAAATTTTGGGCCTTAGGCTTTAAGCCCTCAGTCACCCAAATGATCTCTACTAGAAAAATTCTTTTTAAGTAAGTTTTCCATTGCCCCCAATGGCTTTGATGCCAATGGGGAGGGGATTTTGAGGGTCGATGGACCATAGGCTGTGCGCCCGAGGCATAACCCACTCATAGTTTATATGACCATGGACTTATGCAAACCAAGTGCTCAATTGACGAGATATTAAAAAATAGTCAGTGAATAATAAATATTTTAAATAACATAATATCACTAAACTTGTGAATATATACTAGAAAAAATATAGGGTACCATACATGATGTGATATAGAGTACAAATTGATAGCCGAATTGACCACAGGAAATGATAGCAACCATTCAGAATCCATAGAGTATGATGAATATGCAAAATTCATAGAGAATATTCTCTACTTGATTCTACTATAGAATCTACAAGTTGTGACCGTAGGTACATCATTATAAAATAAAACAAAGTAAAAATTTGTATAGATCTATACAATTGTATCGAATTAAAGGTGGGCCAAAAAATTTGCCTAATTCCCTTGAGAGAAAATGTCAAAAATTGATGAATTGATAGTCATTTCTTTATTCTCAGGTCTTTCAGACAAAATGTCAAAAATTGAAACATGTTGTGCCTGTTGCACACATGCCCTGTTCGGAACGGGGACCCTCTCTTCCCTCTTATTTGATTGTCGGGCCCTTTTTGCTTCACCTCATTTTGCATGCCCTAATTCAGTCAACTCACCCTTCAAAGTCACATACTAAGTTTGACCAAACTCGCCCCCCTTAAAAATTGCTAAATCTAGGGTTAACCCGGAATTTCCTTGTCAGAATGCCCTTTCTGATGTCCGCAGACCCTCCCGGGCCCGGACCCTCGGGTCTCATTCTCCGGATTTCCATTCCGGGTTTCCTTCTCTGGATTTCTGTTCTGGGTTTCCTTCTCTGGATTTCTCACGGTCGTGGGTGGAGGTCATTCCGACCGCCGGACTTTGGGTCACCCACGGCCGCCTGTGGGATTTGAATTCACCTACTTTCTGGTTGCCATACAAAGGAATTAATTGTTGCGTTAATGGCCATTTTGGCTATTTAAACAATTTTTTCAACTGTCATTGTCAACCGACCGAGTGATTGAGAAACTTGCAGAGCTCTGAGGCGTCCAACATTTTCAATCCCACAATTAGAGTTATTTTCCCGATGTCCTCTACGTGACCAACAATTTGCTTCTTCGGGATCCTGAGGTACGCTCGCCGTTCGCATGCCTTGTCCTTTATTTTGTGAAATTTTGAGTGTTAAAGCAATGTAAAATGTAAAATTGGATTTGAAACTGGTAAATTGGTACCCTCCCCTAAAAACCCATATGTTAAAATATGAAAAATTGATTATTTGAGGCCTCAAATTTCAAACCAGAGCTTAATTTTGTCATGGTTGTTCTTCAGAACAGTCATTGGCGTCTCTTGGGCCTAGACATTCCCGCGGCTGCCCGTAAAACTCAAAACCTGAACTTCAAAATCCATGTGGCCAATTTTGTCTCAGACCCCAACATCCGAATTTCCCTTCGTGGGTCTCCATTGTGTCCCTATCATTCTAAACGGCCTTCCCTGAGTGTCTTTCTGACCTCGAGGCCCTAATCACGTGAATTTCATGCCAAAACTTGCAAAAAATCAAAAATCGAACGAAAATCAAAACTACCCTGGGATCCGATCCTCGGAATTCCATTCACGAAATTCTGTGTTGATTTCGCCATTTCAATGGCCTGTCCCAAGCATCTTTCCGGACCTCGGACGTCGACCGCGCAATGTCCAATCCCAATATCCAAATGGAAGCAAAATCCAAAATCACTCTGGACCCCGAAATTCCGTGTCGCCTTTGCCGTTTTACACAGTCATTCCGGGACATCTTTCCGAGTCCCAAACCCTGGTCTGATTTTTGCCAAAACCAAAATCTAAGAAAACATTTGAGGCCCAAGCCTCTTTCGAATCTCGACCCCTAGAATTCGGCTTCAAGAATTTCATTCCACTGTCACCATTTTGAATGGAAAATTCAATGCATCTTTCCGATCTCCGGGTCCCGACAAGCTATTCGTCGCCTAGCTTTCCCGAATCCTCAATCTATCTTCGAAGATTGCCCTCTAGAATTCCATGCCTAGATTGCTACGTCCACTTCATCGTTGTGAATAGCTAAACCGCAACTGCTTCCCTATGACGGCGGTCTGAGCTTCAGATTCTGACGCTCGAAATTCTATGTCCTCTGCGCCGTTTCCAACAGCTATCCTGTAGCTGAAGCCCGAGCTCCCAAATGAAGGATCAAATGACCACCAAATCCAAAATGGATTTCGACCCACTTGCTAAAATTAGGTCTTCATGCCAACCCTCATTTGAGCAAATCCAACATCGGGAAACACTTTTAGGATTCCCATGCCTAATTTTCCCTTCCAAACAGCATTCTGCCAAGGGAACTCTGGCCTTGGGAACCTGAATTGCCTGCCTTGGTTTCTAATGATGTTGTATCAAATGTTATGTGATTATTGAATATGAATAATGATTGTAGGGAAAATCTTGATGTGCAAGGACTTGTCCGGGGCCATTTTGTCATGTTTATTGTTATTGATTCATGTCTTTTGTGCAGAATTTATGGAATTCGGCGCAGAAACTTTTGGTGCCTCCAAGGAGAAGGGGAAGGGAATAGCCAAGACGCCTTGAGGCAAGGAGGATAATGATATAATGAAGTATGAGTTCCAAGGGGTGCCCCTACAATCTAGAGTCACCACTCTCTGGAGATATGTCACGGATACCAACATCGGTCAAGTCGATGTTGATGAATTTATACAGAGGGTCAGGCTAAACCCCAAGAAGGAGAATGCCAAGTTGATAAGGAGCAATGGGATTGCCAAAGCTGAATGGAAGCATATCAATAGGAGACCCAAAAAATAGTGGACCAGGATGGTAATATCCTTACAGACATGTCCCCATCAGGTTTAAAAGCAAACTTCCACATTCCTACGTTTAAGAGCATGGAGAACCCCAATATGGACGAATGCAAAGAACTATGGGAGTAGGATTCGCTGCGATGTAAGAAACTAATCAATCAATACTGGTTGAAGGACAAGTGGGGTAGTGCCAGTAAGCTCCCTCAGAAACTCTTTCGCAATGATTTCTTCAAAGAATACCATGACCTTGTGACCTTGTTGATTTGAGTGATGGGTCTTCCTACTACGATTTACTTCTAGGAATGGATGTTCTAGTTTGTGGAGCAGATTCTTTGCGGCGATGGCATCACCTTTTATTGGGGGGAGATAATCAGTGACTGCTTCCATGAACAATTTACAAGTGTAAATAGAACCTCCAAGTTCATCATGACCTCATACTTGGTGTAATTCCTCGCCAATTAACGAAACTATCAGGGATTAACTATGGTGCCCAGTGAGGCATCAGGGGTAGAGCTCAAGCCCTACGATAAGTACCCTCAACTATAGTTCCACAATTTCAAGAAGGATTATTGTAGGATAAATGATGCATTCATCACCCACATCATCCAATCCCTAGGAGGCAACTTTCAGAGGAGAGTTTCACATAGTGCCAGAGCCCTCCTTAGGCAACATGCCTTCTTCTACATTCAATTTCCAATGTTCACATACATCTATTCCAAGGGATCCATAGAAAGACCAAAGAAGTTGTCCCAGTACCTCGACAACCGGATCATACTATTAGAGCTAACTTGGCAGCTACGACACATCCACAATATCTTGAGTAGAAAAAATCTAGCGGGTACACCTTACCCCATTGGGCTCAGCCAAGGGATGTATAAGATTCATACCTCCCAGTATTCGGGGTACTCAGAAAGGGAGTTGGTCGAATACCATTTATGGCAGTATATAGCTCGGCCCTGAATGGACCCGTACAGACATATCAAGAAGGCACTTGGATGTGAATATGCCCACCTCCATAACATTGAAGATTTTTGGGCTAATTGTAAATATGATCTTGAGGTGCGGTTGCGGCAATATATGTGCATGATGGCCTTCTACGTACGGAAAATAAATCTGTGTTTGGTCCCTAACTAGCTTGAGGAGAATGAGGATACGGTGATCGATCCAGGATATGATGTCATCACCAATTTTCCACTCCCTGCGATTGACTGGAGAGAGTGAGAGCTTGATGACCTCGACATACTCACTAAACCTGTTGAGATCCGAACGAGGGCATGGATCGACCAACAGGTAGCCCGATTGAAACAGTAAGGAGTCGCCTTAACATTTAAGGGACTAGAAAGTGAACCAAGTGGATCCGATGGAGGGGTAGCAACTGATGCAACTAGGGAAGCATCCAAAACCCCACTATCAACCAAAACCAAGAAAAGAAAAGAGGCCAGCGAACAGCTGCCCAAACCAAAGGTTTATGCCTGCAAGGCATCAGAGGGCGAACCTTCCTAGAAGAAAAGGAAAACCACCGGAAGCACAAAGACATTTGTGACACCCAAGGGTCTACCCCATGGGACCAAGGGAGAGGGATCACACTCCTGAAGGTCTCTGCCTACTACAATTACTGCCAATGCTATTGCCACCATCCCACATGCTTTGCTTGTCATTTTCGTTTCCTCCTCGTCTACGGTGGACATCTCTGTCCACCTTGCTTCCACCTCTCCTATCATGCAGATTATTCCCATGGATTCATCCTCTACTACATCCTTGCCAATCTCCTCTTCCTCTATGTCTCCTTCCCTTCCCTCCATTTTTTCTGCTACGATGCCTACCCTCAGCCTCCCAGAGTCTTTTGTGAAGTACATGTAGAACCTGTCATTCGAGCTTTCGGGAATACTTACGAATCACATGGTGCAGGCTGCAATAGCTCAGGCTATGGCCCATGCTCCACCTCTCCCTCCACCTTTTGACCCACCAAGAATGGAGGAAAAAATGCAAATATTTGATGAACTTGAGTGACGGGAGATGGAGGTAGCAAAGAGGCCAGAGGACGAAGAATTTGAGTATCACGAGCATCCACTATTCGAGCACTGGGAGATAGATGAGGTAGCCTATGAGTCCTCCAGTGAGAGCAGTGAGGAGCTAGACGTTGAATTAATCAGAGAGACAAATGACCCCGAGCTCAATGCAGAGTGGGGCAAACAACTTAAGGAAATTGAAGATAAAGAAGTCAAGGATCGGCTTGCACATGAAGAGGAAACTACTGCTCCAAAGACTGAAGGCAACAAATCTCCAACTGAGGGGCATGATCAAACCCTAGAGAATGATGAGGAGGAATCCCTCCATGAAGATGAACAAGAAGGGAGGCCCGAGGAACATGAATAGGGCCAAGATGAAGAAGAAAAGGATACTAAAAGGGAGGATCCCTCCAGCAAGCATATGCACACCGAGTCTCCCCCTAAGTATATATCACTCAAACAAGACTCTGATGAGGAGAAGAAAGATGTAGAAACTAAGAAGAGTGCTCTTGTTTTCAGAGCCGTTGAACTGGAGAAATAGGACATCAGGGATCAAGGTGAGTTACCCAGTAGAAGCCTCAAATGCCCAATTGGCTGAAAAAATAGTTGAAACGAAAGACTCCCACTCTAAAAGATCATAAGGAAAGGTTGGAAGCCATTCTAGCTAGAGCACAAATAAGTACCAGAAAAGAGAAGAAGTTGAAGATCAGATCAAAGATGACTATGCATGCCTCTAGATCTAGGGTGGTACAAATAGTGACACCGATGGTTGGAGAACAAGGAATAACTTATAATGTCTCCACCATCGATTTGGGAGTGGCCACAAGGGAGCAAAAGGTTGATCACCTCCAAAAATCGGTTGCCATAGTGGTGCATCTAATCCAACAAGATAAGGTCTCCAAGGAAGAACTCAAAGCACAAGTGGTTGATCTAACGGCCTATATTCAACAATGGTCATCCTTGGATTTGTAGCCCATGACGTCATCCACCCTACCTCAATTACTATCTCAGGAACAGATCAATAAATTAGAGAAGGGAAGAAACCTGGATAAGACTACGAAAAACTGGTTCCGGCAGGTCTTGGATATGGGGAACACAGGTATCAACTTGGCTATCCAGATAGCAAATAAGTTCTTAGAAGTACAAAGAACCCTTGAGGGAATGAGGCAGGTTTGTGAGGAGTTCTCGAGGAAATACAGAGCAATTTACTTGAAGATTGAGGCTATCTTGGCATTGTCAAGCGAGGTGTGGGAGAAGGACCTTGCCCTCAAAGATGATGATCACTGGCTAGTGGATACATGGAGGTGAAATTTCGATCACCAGAAGAAAAGGTTGGAGTAGATCCTGGAACGTATAGCGCCAGATATTGAATGGGCCAAGGATTCAAGAGAGGAGTGCACTCGGTACCTCAAGTTAATGATGGGGTATGAGCTACCCGCTGCTGAAATAAATCCAGAGAGCATAAAGCCACACTTCTTAAAGAGCATGGAAGATGGGATATCGACTGAAATCACCACAGAATTTATGAGTTTTTCTATCTGAGCCTTCGCACAATTAGAACTTTTCAAAGATAACGCTGCCAAATATGATGATGACTGGAAAAATCTTATCAGGAAGTCTCAGGAATGGAGCTACCAGATGTTGTGATCAGATATCATGGAAGTAGATAAGCTCCAGTCGATGATCTTGAACTTTGTGGAGTATGTAGCATTATAGAAATGTGAAGGCAACCTTATCATCGATGAAGAATTCCTCAAGGAATAGTTGCAGCAAAAGGCAAACCAGAAAAAAGACGAAATTGCTATAGTGCTGCCACTAGATGACAAAATAGGGAAAAGACAAGAAATTTCTTATAAATGAAATGTATTTGGGGGTAGGTGAAACCCTAGTGTAAAGTGAATCTTGGCCACACAATAGAATCAAATCTTGGCCACTCATTCTTCTTTTTGAAAACTATAAATAGGGCTCTCCTCCTCTCATTTTAAGAGAGTTGAGTTGTTTTAAAGGCATGCTGCAAAAATTATAATAGAAAATACAGTCATTTCTTGGTGTATTTATGGGTTTCTCTACATGTTTCATGATTCTTCTCCCTTTAGTTAAAACTTTGTTTCAAATTAATTTGATGTTCTAGTTTCCTTAGTTATCTGTAGTGGATTTAGTATGTTGTATTTGGTTTTGAAGATTTATGTTGTGTGTATGCTTTCCTTGTCCATACTTTTGGCCATTTGCTGATGGTAAATGATTGTGTAAAGTTAGCCTGGACTATGATTTCATAGCTTCTCATTAAACTTTGTCTTCGTTCATGTTTACATGGTGAATGAATGATAGATATCCGCGGTCCTTAGAAGATAGCATAGATTTCATGACATTGTGAAAATTCAGATTAAGTGAATTTTTTTTTAAGGAAATTGTCCATAGTAGGAACCTCCATGATCACTGTTCATTGGTAGTTGCAGGTCCAGGAACCATCCCTCTTCCTCGCCCCTTTTTCCCCTTTTTAGAAATAATTTGTGCTAAGTTTTGTTGCACATTGTAAAGCCAAATCTGACAAAACCATGGAGCTCCAGACTGCTATCTGAACCTACAACAAAAGTGCAGTAATTTTATATTCGAGGAACTCCATTAATTGACCCAATTATCCTACAGCTTCAAACCATGTAAGACCGCCTTGTGATTCCAGAAAAATCACATCTATCAATTGAAATATTCCAAGCATCATCATGACCTGACATCCGAGAGACCTTGGGATAATGTTCTACAATTTTATTGTGGAAGATTGTCTTTCAAGAGAGGTAATGCACCTACACATTACCTATTTTGTGAAGTGCATAAAAACACCATCAACAAAACCCTTCGTTGAAACCCTTGTAGATGAGTCAAAACATGATGAAAATTGATGAAATGAAAGGAAAACCTAACTTTATCTAACGCCCTAAATTTAATGGTGAGGTTCTTGAAACCCAAACTCACACCCAACAAAATTTTCACACCAAGATTGGTCCCTCAGATCTGGGAAGAAATTTGCAGAACTGAAGATTTGATAGCATGTAGAATTTTATAGTGAACTCCTCAACACCCCAAGATCACTTGCAAGACAACAATAACTTCCACAAGAGAGAAAGGCATAAATATCATGCTATGATTATGGATGCAATATCTCTAGATTGAATATGACAATGTACATATGATGTCGAGTGCTTATAAACACAAGTTGTGAGATATGATTAAATAAGATCTGGACATGTGTCTTAATCCTAGGTATAATGAGATAACTACCTCAACAAATATTAAATGACTTAGGACACAAGCATTAAATTCCAAAAGATAAGATAAGATCTAGTGACAACTAAAATGAACTATAAAGATTCCCTCCTAGGACCTAGATAGATAAAAACACCTATTTGCACCAACAACATCCCATCCACCTCACTTTTTAATTTTTTTCAACAGTTAGAAAGATTATGTTAAATTTATAAAAAAATATAGCTATCTAATTTAAAATAATAATACTAAACATAAATTTTATTAAGAAATCTTCATATCACTTTAAAATGAAATACATACATATCATTTTTAGATTATCCAAATTAAAAATTATATTTATACTAACTATTTCTTTGTAATGATTTTGGCCATTTTAAGAATCATCAATATTATCAAGGGAAAGACGGTGTGATGGTGAGAGCGCGAGGGGTGGACAGGAGTGGTCTTTTGAAATCTGCAGAAAACGTTGATGAGGATTCTAGACAAGGTGATGGTGGAGGCGATGATGAGGACCTAGATGGAGGTGTTGGGAATGTTGTGTGGCCTACTGGTCTGGCATCTAGTGACATTTTTGAAGGTTGTGGGGTTGTGAGGCCTCTTGGTCCTATTTCTTTCGATGATGTTTTGGAAGGTTGTGGGTTCTTTGTTGGGGCTAGCTTACATGGCAAATCTATTGTCGAAGGTGTTGCTATGGTTTCTTTGGGGGCACATGAGGTTTTCTTCTCTCATGGTGCTTTTCTTACTAGTGATCCTCCTTTGTGCAAGCATTGGATGTTCTTGCTCCCCTATTTCTTTCTTTTGTTCGATCCTTGGGGGTCTCCCTTGGATTATCTATAGATCCTCTACTAGTTCCTTGTTGACTGGGTGAGGATGATGTTTTGATTGGTGCAAGTTCCCTTCTATGGGGGTTGCTTCTTGTTTTTGGTGTCTTGGGGTTAGTCTTTTGGCCCTTTCCTATTAGGAGGTTCTTTTAGGGGGAGTGCATTGCCAATGCTTTTCTTAGATTTACATTTTCAATGGTGTGTGGTTATGGTGGTTTTCGTGAGGTGGACTGGTTGGAGGATTGGCCTATATTTAGTCCTATTCGATGTAATGGGGTGGATGTCTTGGTGTCGGGTGTGGCTTGTGGTTGGAATGTGAAAGGGTTATTGGTGGTTGGAGTCTGCATTCTCTCAGACCTTGTAGGGTTGAAAGGTGGTCTTCATGGTTTTACTCTTCTGTCCCTCTCTCTTTTGTTTAGTCTCCCTAGCATGGCTCTTATTTTTGGCTACCTTTGTGGCATGTTGGCTTTGTCTCTAGTTGTTTCAATGGTTTTCTTGGTGCTAAGTGTGGTGCATGGGTGGACTATGATGGGGATGTTTGTGGTAGGAATATGCATTCTCTTAGACCTTGGTGGGTCGGATGGAGAGCTTCATGGTTTTTCTCTCTTTCCTTTCTCTTTATTTTATAGTTTCTCATGCTTGGCTCGGCTCTTTGGTTTCCTTCAAGGCTTGTAGCCTTTGTCTTCTTACGTGGTTTTGGAGATTGTTTCTACTACCTCTGTGATAATTTTGACTAGCTCAAAATTGTTATTGTTGATGGAGGTGTCCCTAGAAGCTTTGATTTCTCTAACTTCTCCTTTTTTTCTAAAGTTTGGGTGGTTTTCTAAGTTACTTTCTTTGTCCCAGTGGGTTGAGCCCCTTAAGGCTCAATGGTTTTCCTTTGTTGCTTGTTGTTTGTGGGTGTTGGCCTCTTACTAGGATTTTCCTTTGGGCGGTATGGCTCCTTGTTTTGTTGCTACGTTGGTCTTTCTCTTGAATCCTATGGAGGTGGATTTGGCTCCTATGGAGGTGGAGTTGGGAGGTGATTGTCTTTGGCTTCCTCAGTTGATGATCCTATTGAGGTGGATGCTTATCCTATGGAGGTGGAGGTTGAGGGTGTTGGAGTCTTCAGGCGGTAGTGGAATTGGTGGAAATTTCTTTGCCTAGTGGTTTGTTGAGCTCTCATTTTACTCTATTGAGGTGGGGTTATTGGATTTGTTGGTGTTTTTGTTTAGGGGCTTGATGGGTGATTAGTCCATTAAGCAAGTTATCATTCTTGGCTCAGTGGTGTTATCCATGAGCAGTTGGTTTGATGTTGCCTAGCTAACACAAGCTAGCAATCTGATGCCTAGCAAATGAAGGCAGGTTCTTTGTGTTGCTAAAAGGGTTTTTGGTCTCGGTTAAAAATAGGTTGTTTAAGGGTCTCAGGCCCTTGCTTTCTTGTTAGTCACAATGTGTAGTCATGATAATATTTTAGAGGTTGTTGGGGTGTTTTTGATGGTTTATAGTTTATCCTTTTTGTAGCTTACTTTCCTTTGTACTAGGTTTTGAGCCCCATCAAAACCCATTTTTTACTCCTAATCAAAACTATTTCTTTGTAAAAAATGTGATATAATTGTGAAATTTCATCCAAAATGATCTCATAGATGTGAAACTCCATTCTAAAAATAATGATTGACATAAAATCTAAAAATAATTACTTATAAATTTCCATAACAACTACACAAAGTATGATCTATAAGTACCTAGAATGTGTTTTAGCCACCTATAATAGTTTGTATCATTTTGTGGTCTACTGTTTATTTTGTGGCATTAAAATTTTTCTATAACATGTTAATAAAAAAATTAATTTATTTTAAGAACTCTATGCTAAGTTTGGGTTCATGAAAAGAACTTAGGACATGGATGCAAAGAATGATCCTTAATTTTATTCCTTAGAGTTGATATATTTTAGTACACATATTTTTTTACAAAATAGAAGATAAACCATGTCTTTTATCATTTTTTAAACTTTAGATATATATATATATATATATATATATTGATATACTATAGTTAAAATTAAGATTAATGAGTATATGAAGATGTGCACTCTTTTACAAAATGATATTATATAAAATTATATAATATGTTCATTTCATTCAAATTTAATTACTTCAATTTTGTTAAAAAAGTCATAAAATTATTAATAAAAATTAATTATTTTTAAATTTAGATATAAACATTTGAAAAAAATCATCATTAACATATAAATAATAAACTAAAAATAATTTCAATAAAATTAATATGAATACATCATATTGTTGTTAAAATTATTGTTCAATTTCATTAATATAAATGTCAAGAAATAAAAGAAGAGGGTTTCTTTGTATGTATCTTTGTTAATGCCACATTGTTTTAGAAAGTGAAAGTTTTATGATTTTACTTGTATTTATTTCTACACCCTCTTTGGAACTAATCATACATGTGTTCCTTTCCCACTTCAAATGTGTCCATTCTTTCATTTATTTGTGACTAGTGCTACTAGATTTGAAGGTTTTAAGAAGAAAAACAATGGATTCCCTACCTAAACAACCCTATGTAGTGTAGAAAATTGTATACCTTAACAATTTCACATTATTTTTTGTCCCCCTAATTTATTGGACTTAATTAAGCTTCTTATTTTCCAAATTATTCATTCCAAAATCTATTTTTTATCATTTTTTGAAGGAGGACAAGCATTAAAAAATGCATCCAATCATTAAATTGTCCCCAACTTTGAGTGTCTTGGAAATTTGGGTTAGGACCCATTCGCCCATGGATGACTGATCCCCCTTCTTAGCCAGGACCCAAAATCAAATATGTTGTTGGCAATGTTTTAATATCCAAAATTCAAATATGAACTGTCATCTTTTGGAATCTATTTTTTGGGAAATTTGATAATCACCTATGAATACCTAGTTATTTTATCATTTGAAATCTAACAAGAAATAACATGCATTCAAGATAAAATATTATTGTTAGGAGAAAATCAAGAGAAACATATTAGATCATTATTAAAACAATTCAAGCTCCAACATGATTTCAAGTTATATGTGTGTTCATGTTCCTGTTTTGTGAAGGCTAACATTGTTGTAGGTCTCCAAAGTATCCTAGAATTCAAGCATTCAAGAAAACATATCAACCAAGATCCAAATCCTTGAAGAGATTTGTATGAATTTAGTCCTTCGAGGAAGCCATTGAAGGGTGGTGAGTTGCAACATTGTGTTCATTCATCATTGCCTTCCTTTATAATATTGGTTTATCATTGACATTGACATTGTGGAGGTGGAAACACTTACATGGAGTTTGACTGAAGCAAACCCCTATATGGCACAACATCTTCCCTCTTTGTGAATGTGCAAGTTACAAGTCTAAAGAAGAATGAAAAGAGTTTGAAGATCCATTTTGCATTATTGCATTTGTTATCAAAATTGTCAAGCCACAAAAACTCAATTACAAAATTTACTGATGACATTCCAAAAAAATTACAACTAGGAAATAAGATCTTTGATCCAACACCAAATGGCTTCAAAAACAATTCCAGGACCCCCTAACAAAGACCCATTCACCCAAGGACAACCCAATCGTGCTACAACACTCAGACTCAAATTTTGGTGAAAGGTACACATCAGTCTGCACTCTCCAAATCCACTTTCAAATCATTGTTTCAATCTGTTTACTTTCAAGAAATTGCATTTATCATATTAGGTCATTTAGTCTAATTATGTTAGTCATTCTAAATCATTTCCAGTTCACTCCTAAGACCCAAAAGGATCGGATCCAAGTCTAATTGACTTACCTTGGAGGTTGTAAGTCAATCTATACACCTTGTTGATTTGCATCCTAATGAAATCCTAGAAATGATGGCCCATTGACCTTAAGTTTTAGATATTAAGTTTAAGGTCACCACATTTTTATGTTTCACCCTATAAATTTGTACCCAAAATGTTCCATGAGGTATTTTCTCGGAGACAACATTGAATTTTATTATTTCTATTTCAAAATTTGATAATACATACCACTTTCTATAATTTAATATTTTACTTTGAATGGTTGTTTTTTGGGTAGGATCTCCCCCAAAATCATGCTTTAAAATGAGGTTGTATGGATTACACCCCACATGGAATCTACCTCGTTGTCATGAAAAACCTTATCAAATATGTTTTTCTTCACTAAAACAAATCATGCCAAGGAAATAATTAACTATGGCCCCTAGGTTGTTTGTTCCTCGCTAAAAGCTAGACATGAGACTTTGTCATCTTAGATGACAAATATAAATCATTTTTTTTGTTTGGGTTGAGTTTCTCAATCTATCCCTACCATGTTGGAAATTTTTGAGCTAGATAGCCTCCTCTTTAGGAAATTTCTTATGCTTTGAACTATAATAGTTCTACTTAACTCATCCTTACTGGCAATTTTGTGTTGAGGTAGACCAATCCAAGGACCTAAAAAACCTAATGGATATTCAAGTTGGCCAAATCATATATACTTAACACATCATTTATATCAACCTTCCAAACACCTACTCTCAATGTTAATACTCAATACATAAGATTCAAGATTATCCTCTACCTTCCCTATGCCTAAAGGTAATTGTACAACACTCTTTTAGGTCACCACATTATGTGAAAGAATAGGAATGGTGGTATATTATAGTCAATAATAGAGTCAATAATTATGGTAATAATAATCCTTCCCTTATACTTGAACTAGCTCTTGGAATTGGGCTACAAAAAATATTTTAAAGACTCCAAAACTAGGTAATATTGCACTCACCTCATTTGGGAAGATTTTTCATGTGGTGAAAATGTTTCATACTTCACTTGTGGCATCAAACTTATCTTGATTGACCATTGGAAATTCATAGCTTGCTTCCCCTCCTCCTATTAGGTATAGGAGGTATCGTAATCTACCTAGGTGACTAGAGGAAGGATAATATGTGCCACCCAAATAGTAGTAGGTACCTCTTCCCTTCTAGATAGAATTTTTTGTGTCCATGAAATGAGTTTGTAGAATAATTATTCCACTATAGATAAGTTAGATAGAAAGGAGATGCCTTTTGACACTCATTTATGAATTATATTCCTTGGAATATTTGGGGTATAAAATAACTCCCATAGATATACTCCATTCATAATGTTTGTCTATAGTTCCCAAATTAAGACATTTTCTATTTACAAGAGGTTAAAATTTCTAGTTTTTTGTTTTCTACATGTCATGTGATTTGGCCTTTTAGGCATGTTTTGTCTAGTCATAATTTGAAGTAGCTCAGGGTGAAATTGTTAAATTTTTGTCTCCTATGTGTCATCAAAATTTATTTGACCAAGGATTTGACCCCACTAACCAAGCACTATGGGATAATTTTAACATTAATAATAATTTATTAGGGGATATTAGTGTTTAACCTTGGAATGATGTAGTTGAGAGATCTTCCCTCTAGAGATGGATTGATAATTCAGTGTCAATTTCCACTTAATTTGTGTAAATATTTTGAATGATCTAGATGGATTATGATAAATTTAGGTCCTTACCTATGCACTAGAAATTTGGTAAAAGAGAGGCTTGGTTCTTGTGAAATAAATTAGGGCTATTTTATCCCAATATTGGTGACCGCCACTATCATATGACAAGGCATATGAGGATTATTTTATGAGTTGGGCTTTATAGAGTTTTAAAAATCTTGAATTGTGTTATGATTTCAACCTAGTCCTTTTTCTTTTTTGCTAATTACTATTATTTTCTAATGGAGCCTTTGTTGGATGTTGTCCTTTTGAACCAATTCCCAATACAATTTTATATTAAATGGTAAGTTTCCAAGGCTAAGGCCACAATGACTTATTTTTTCCTTAACACATCAATGCTAATTGTCAAGGCCTCTTAAAATTACATTCAATGTGTCTAAAATAAAGAGTCATAATTGAAACATAAAAATGCATGGGACCAAATAGCTATCTTGGTGGAATGGTCTGCAATTACTTGTACTACCTTCAAAACATAAAATTGTGGTGGAACCTCAATTTTAATATCTAAAACTTAAGGTCATTGGGCCATCATTTTTAGTATTCCATTAAGATGTGAATCAACAAGGTACCTAGATTGACTTATGCCTCTTAGGTGAGTCAATCAGACTTGGATTTGCATCTATTTGAGTTTTAAGAATAAATTGGAAATGATTTGAAATGTTTACCCTAATTAAAATATATGACCTAATATGATAAAAGAAATTTCCCGAAAGTAAACAAACTGAAACAATAATTTTCAAGTGGATCTAGAAGGTACATACTCATGTGTACCTACCAAAAAAATGGTCTAGTTGTGCATATAAGGACAGGGTCACCCAATGGATAATGAGTCTTTGTTAAATATTACTGCTCAACTTTTGGGGTCCTCTGGTACTAGATCTAACATTTTATTTTTCAATTGTAAACTTTTCGAAATGTCAGCAATAAATTTTGTAGATGAATTTTTGTGTCTTAACTCTCTTCAATCCTCTTCAAACATGTAACCTGCACATTCACAAAGAGGGAAAATGTTGTGCCATATAGGGGCTTGCCTCAGTCAAACCCCATGTAAGTGTTCCCACTTCCATAATGGAAATGTCAAAGATAAACCAATAATGGAAAGGAAGGAAATGATTAATGAACAAAATGTTGCAACTCACCACCCTTCAATGGCTTCCTTGAAGGACTAAAGTCATGCACACCACTTTAAGGACTTGGATTTCACTTGATAGATTTTCTTGAGTGCTTGAATGCTTGGAGACCTATAACAATGTTAGCCTTCACAAAACATAAACATTAACACACATAGAATTTGACATGATGTTGGATCTTTAATTTCTCTAATAATGCTCTAATATGCTACTCTTGACTTGCTCAATAATGCTATTGACAATAATTTTTTCTCTTGAATGAGTGTTGGATTTCAAATGATAAAATAACTAGGTATATTTATATGAAATTGTTCTAATTTCCCACAAAATAGATTCCAAAATCTGGCACTTCATATTTGAATTTTGAATGTTAAAATATCACCAACAACATATTTAAATATGGGTCCCAAATAAGAAGGGGGACTTAGTCGCCCATGGGCAATTGGGTCTTGACCTAAATTTCCAGAACACTCCAAGTTGGGGACAATTTAATGATTGGATGCATTTTTTTAATATTTTCCTTCTTTGAAAAATGATAAAATTAGGCTTTGGAATGCATAATTTGAAAAATTAGGGGCTTAATTAAGTCCAATAACTTAGGGGGGTCCAAAACATAATGTGAAATTGTTAAGGTATATAATTTTCTACACTACACTCCCTACTTTCTCCACATTTATGGGTGACAATAAGTCTATTTATGCCACTATTGGTACAAGACCACCACATTGGACCTTTACTAATCCACTACTAATCTAGAGGTGCAACCATTTTATTCTAATGCCCAACTTTATGTGGCTCAAATCCACCACCAAAATTAGTCTACAAATGGTTATTTTGCATCAAGGGCTTAAATTAAAGTTAGGCTTCACTAGCTGAAGATTTGCTATAGAGTTTCCAAGGATTTTTTCTAGGCCTTGTGTGCTCACCATTTTTTGAATCCATTAAACAAATTCAAGGATAATAGTTATTGAAAGAGTTTCTTGACATTATTTATACTTCTCCCACACATGAGAAAGTGTTTTTTGTGTGTATGAATAATGTGAGTACATAAGCAAGTAATACAAGACACCAATGAAACATTATATTATAGAATTCAAACAATAATCAAATCTAATTGAAACAAACAAACTCTCCAATGGCGTCTCATTTTCCTCTATCTCCAAGGATTATTCAAGTCATTTTTCTCTCAAATTTTTTGTGCACATGAATTTACAAATGACAACCTAAAGAATGAGATGTTGGAAATGAAAGAAATCTTCCTAAATTACATGATTGCTAAACTAGTTGTAGATGATTATGTAAAGATTAAGATGCTGCTATGATATTGATAATGAAAATGATGCAATTAAACTATTGTGATTAAGATGCAGCTAATGGTAATGTCATGATAAATCTACTATATACTACAATGCTAAAACTAAAATGCTAATGCTAAGATGCTAAGATGATAATGCTCTCTAAAATTTTGCAAAATTTAATTATGCTCATCTCTCTCTTCTTTTGTTGTAAATGAGGCTCTACTTATAGATTTTCCAAGGCATTAGCCTAGGTGGCAAAAACCAATGATTTGGATTTGATTTGGAGAATGGACGGTTGAAGGTGATGAGGTTAGAGAGAAAAGGGGAGTGTGTTCCCTTTAGAAGAACAAACTGCCAAGTGTGAAGGGGAATCAAATGAAGGTGAAAGCCAAGTGTCCCAAATTGGTTATAATTTGTTGAGGATAAATGCTAATTAAATATTAAGAATATTTAATTTCATGAGACACATGATGAGGTGGAAGATGAGAAGTTAGTAGAAATGTGCCTAAATTCAAATATTAAAATTTGAATTTAAAAAGAGGGGGTTAATTAAATAAAACAAACTAATTGAATTTTCTTATTTAATTAAGACATAAAGAAAATGATTTAAGGTGAGAAGAATTAGAAAAAATGAAATATATAAATAAATTTTTCAATTTATTTATAAGTAGACAAATTAAGATTTATTAATTAAATAACGTGTGTTTAATTAATTTCTCCAGACCAAATTTGAGTGTATACATTTTGCCCCTCTTTGAAGTGATGTGTTTGTGACACATTGTTTCAAAGAAAAATTTGTTGATAGTGTTGATAAAAATTTCAATATGCCCCAAACACTAATTTCCAAGTGATGATATGAGTATGCCCCCTCGGGAGATAAATCGGGAAATTTTTGAATTATTAAGATTTTTTTGAATTTTTTTTTTTTTTAATAATTTTTTGATGATTTCCAAATTTTATGATGTTGAAATGATTTATCTCTCGATAAATAATATTGATCCTTCCATTTGATTAATTGATGCCCTTTTGAAAAAATAAAACAATCCCACTTAATTACCTTCCAATTACCCCTTTAAAAGATAAAAAGATGAAAAAGTGAGTTCATTTGAATTCACTTGCATTGGAGTGATTGAGCTGGTTGTGGATTGGAGCAAGATGGTGATCCCATACCAAACCCACCGATTTGAGCGAGTTCAATGACACAACCACCTGGCCATGTATGGACCTCTGGTACGTACCTCGAGGAACCCTTTTTTCCAAATTTGAAATTGTTTTTCTTGTATTTTTTATGTTTTAAATTCTGCAAAAATCATGTTTTACGACATAGAAAGCCCGATTTAGCACATATAGTATCTATTTTAGCACATAGAGTAGTTTAGTGCTTTTAGGTGTTGATTCAGCACATGCATGATATGTTTTAGCACAACTATTGATTTAGTGCATGTCTGTAGTGTTTTAGCGCATCTATGATATGAGTTAGCGCATTTGGTCTTTTAGCACATTAATGCTATGAAATGGCGTATTTGATATCTATTATAGAACATTTGGTATTTTGGTGCATTGACGAAATTTCATGGTGCATCCATAGATTTAGCACATGGATGCACTATTTTAGCACATAGACACTAGATTGATGAATTTTTTATTGTACTCCTTGTTTTTGATGTTTAATGATTGCATCAGTCATTGTGTTGATGATGTGTGATGATGTTTGATGATTGATCTCGTGATAGGTGAGAATCAATGATAGGATAGATGATGATTGACCTCATGATAGGTGAGGTTCAATGATAGATGCTCAATGATATTTGATCAAAAATCTCACTAGATTTGATTAGATTGATTGATAGGTTGATTGATAAAATGTTGATTTGCAATATGTCATGATTCTAGGAGGATTTTAGAGTTCTTCAATCTCGGGAGTGCTTCCCGAAGACTTGGGACATGATTCCGCATCTAGTGGAGGTGGATTTTGATTTGATTGGGCTATGTGGTTTGTCTTCCTTGATTGATATGCCCCAGTATAGGATTAACAAGGGACTATTGATTGCTTTGGCTGAGAGGTGGCATAGTGACCACAACACCTTCCATCTAGACACCGATGAGATAACAGTTACCTCAAAGGATCTGTACTGTATATTGGGTATACCCGTGGTTGGAGAGCTAGTCATGTATGATTAGATAGAGGAGGGTGGTACTAATGCACTGAGGAGGATCTTTCATGATGATGAGATTAGCAGGTATGAGATCCCATGCCAAGAGATGGTTGATTCGTATGAGACCTTACCATGTGTTCTAGCTAGTTTCATTGGAGTTTTCCTATGTCTCGACCGCAGGTCAAAGGGACTATCAGTCGACTGGGGTCAGATACTAGAGAGCATGATTACTCAGGGGATCAGATATGCATGGGGTTGTTGCATGTTGGCACACTTATACAATGATTTGCATCAGGTGGTGTATTTGGGAGCTACGAGTTTATCAGCTAGGGTGACACTCCTTCAAATTTGGGTGTGGGAGCACATAGCTATTACTCGGCTTGTGGAAGATAGAGATCATCTAGTTGGTAGGCCATATGGCTTTGGATACACAAGTCTAGCTGTCCAACATAAGCTGGGAAAATTGGAGTATTGGTGGTATGTTCTTGATGATCTAGAGACCGTCACATGGAGACCCTACTTAGATTGTGAGTAGTGGCCAAAGGATGATATTGAGATGCCATATGTTTTCACTTCGAGGTACCTGATTGGTTAGACACAATTTTTTATCGAGATATTTCTACTCATGAGGGTGCTTCTCCAATATGGCCGAGTTCAGACTATGCCCTAGGGAGTTGCATTGCATGCGTAGAGATGACAAGATATTCTAGAGTGGAGATCCACCGTATCCTATCATGCAGCTTGTGAGGAGTATTTTGGATTGTAGCCATAGGTATGGGATTACTATCCAGAGATCACAGATGCTTTGATGAAAAATGAGTATGCTCATTATTTCTTCTCACATGCTTTCTCAAGGATATCCAATCTAGATGAGTTAGTGCCAAAATTGGATGATGATTAGGCACCACCACATGCACTGATACTAAGGAGGGATGGGGGATATGGAGATGAGGAGGAGGAGATGGCGGGGATGGAGGAGATGGTGGAGATGGTGGAGGTGGTGGCCAAATGTTGTATTTCAGAGTACCTCGAAGGAGAAGATCCATGGTGCCTTCAAGATAGCATCATATAAGGCCATTATAGATTCAGATTTGTGTGCCTTCTCATTAGCAGTAGGCACAAATAGATTCCCTACAGTCACATGTGCAGGGTTTATAGGGATAGTTGGCACAAACACATGCATAGATTGCTACTTTGATAACAAAGATAGATGAGGCTAGGCAAAGATGTGAGTGAGCAGAGGCCTTAGTTGAGAGGTTATAGAGAGTGTCAGAGGGGACCATTATAGGAGATATGCTCATAGAGGTACAACATTTAGCCAGAGAGACAGAGTACTATAGATTATAGTACTATTAGGCAGTTCCTGTAGAGCGGTGTGCCCCAAGTTATGCATAGTCTATTAGTGCCAGATAAGGTAAGATTCATTCTCAGATGACGAATAGGGGTGTGACTAGGCCACCTCCCAGGGATCCATCAAGAAGGGATCCAGGTGCAAGTCCATTTGGTGGTGCAACAACAGGCTCAGTTAGGCCACTAGTGTCTAGAGGGAGCAACACATAGCCTTGTGTTCATATTTGGTGTATTAGCAATTGATGTGTACATTTGTTCAATTAGGGACTCTGCCATCTTGATGATGTATCTCTCCATGCTTTATGATATCATTGTACACTTTTCATTGATTATTTTGAGATTATATGAGATGCAATAGATACTATTGATCGATATGTTGTCTACATGCATTTATGATGAATGTTTATGGTGAATGCATTTGGTTTCTATTATATATGTTATGTGATGCTTATGTGATTATTCCATGGTTATGTGTGAATGCAATAATAAAATGATAATGCATGGATGATGATGTTGTATGCTTTATGGATGATGTTTTATGCTATATGGGATGGATTTGATTATGCAAATGAGATGTAATGCACCTTTTTTTTGTATTTTTCTAATGCGAATATATGATCTAATGCATGGATGAATATACGATATGATAATGCTTTCTAATGTATGTATGATATGATAATGCTTATGCAACTATATGTGAATGATATTGTTTTTGTTACTGTCAAATGTACTCAATATTTTAATGAGAGAGATAGAATCATTTTGAAATTTTTCAACCTTGGAAAATCTAAAATGCAAATGCAAGTCTAATATGGATGCAATCTATCTTCACCGTGCAAAATCTAAATATGCAATGTTGCATTCTTGTTAGCCGATTTGTTGTGCTTGTTATCATCATTGAGATTTTTATATTGTGAAAGTTAGTACAAACATCGATGGTATAATTAGACCATGATGACTTGAGTACAAATTTCATTGAATTTTTATATTGCAAGGTAATACAAGCATCTAGGAATAATTTAACTGAGATGACTTGTGTATTGCTTGCATAAAACATACAAGAGTCAATCTTTTTCCTATGAAAATCCGAAATGTCATCAATGATACTTTGTAGAGCATGTCTCGCAACAAATTTACATAGTAGTAATGATTAACTCATAGACAACAGAAAAAGAAAAATCATACTCCATCCTAGCTCCTCTAGTCTATGACATCCTTGAGTTGCTCTAGATAAATGATAACAAAAGTCAAGATACAACAATTGAACATTCATGCTAAAGTGATTAAACCATGCTTTAGAAGAACATCATCCACTAAGATTTAAGATTTGTTTTATTGATATTATTGTTGATTTGGATGGTTGACTTTTTGTTTCGAAAGATTGTGATTAATGTTCAACATTGAGTTTTTCTATAATTGTTATGTTCATTATGTTGTCTAACTATTGTTTGTTTTATTTTTGTTTTAAGCTCAAAGCATATTACCCCCGGTGAGTTCAGGATTTTCCCCCAGTGAGAAACAACCAATTATTATGAATATGCAAAATGATAACCAAGCCAAGATGAGACACAACCGCGATGCCTGGATATGTACATGAGATTTTTTATGATGATCAAGAATAGTGATGGCAAAAAGTGGACATCCGACACACATTCCAATAGATGGAAAAGCCAATCTATCACAAATAGCGCTTGTTGCCAGGTTTTCACTACTTGTTTTTATTGCACTTTTTTTTATTTAATGATTATTTTTACTTTTTCTCTTTTTATTCTTTTTTTGTTTTTTTTGGATTTTGATCTTTTACTTTTTTTTGGATTTTTCATTTTTGAGTTTTTGGATTTTTTCAGTTTTTTGATTTTTTTGGATTTTTCAGCTTTTTTATTTTTTTTTATTTTTTTGCTTTTTAAACCATGCACTGGATGAGTTATGTGTAAAACTTCTTGAGATGAATGTTTTTGATAGGTTCTTCAAATATGTCCCCTTCGGGTGTAGATAATTGATATGCTCCAGATCCATAGACTAATCTAATGACAAAAGGGCCTAGCCAATTAGGTTCAAAATTTCCCTTCTTTTCCCAATCTTGTTGATTACAAGGATTCTCTTTTAGGACAAAGTCACCAACCTAAAATTTTCTTTGTCTAACCTTGTGATTATAGCTCCTTGACATTCTCTATTGAATGAATTTTAGATGATCAATAATATGTTGACGACATTCATCTAACAGTTCCAACTCCTGTAGTCTGGGTACCTAATAGTCTTCCTCTGAAATTATTCCTTTCAATGATACTTAGAGTGAAGGTAGCTTGACCTCAATAGGTAAGATGGCTTCTAATCCATATACAAGGGCATATGGTGTGGCTCCTATAGAGGTGTGGATGCTATTACGATATTCCCACAAGGCAGGGCTTAATTGGATGTGCCAGTCATGTCCAACATCATTGACAATTTTCTTTAGGATTTTTAAAATGGTCTTATTTGAGGCTTCTGCTTGGCCATTCCCTTAAGGGTAATAGGGTGTGGAAAATCAATGTTGGATATGAAATTTTTCACAAAGCTCTTTCACGTCTTGATTTTTGAAGGGTTTACCATTGTCAGTGACAATGGAGCTAGGGATGCCATACCGACAAATAATGTAGTTCTGGATGAAGGGGGCAATTTGTTTACCAATGATTGTGGTTAATGGGACAACTTCAATCCACTTTGTGAAATACTCAGTGGCTTTGATTATGAATTTATGTCCATTAAAGGAATACGAATTAATCTTACCCACAAGATCAAGTCCCCATTGACAAAAAGGACAAGTTGATGTAAATGGTTGCAGCTCCTGCACTGGTGCATGTATGAGATTTCCATGGAATTTCAACACCTTGCATTTCTTGAAAAATTGAAAAGATTATTTCTCCATGTTCGACCAATAATATCCCAAGCATAGGAGTTTCTCAGCTAGAGTAAGACCACTTGAATGAGTAACACAAATACATTCATGAACTTCTCATAAGGCAATTTCAGATTCATCACATTCAACAAATCAAAGGAGAGTACCATCAAGACCTCATCGATAAAGTGTATCAGCTATCAGGATGTGTCAGGTTGCTTAATGGACAAAGTTGTGTTTTTGGTTTCAGGATAGATCAGGTGGAAGGGTATTATCTCTCAGATAAGTATAAATCTTCCCATAGATTGAAGAATCAACAACAAATAGATGGTACATGACTAGGGATTCAGGATTACCATAGGCGGGAGTAAACAATTATTCCATCATGAATTCATAACGACTTCATCTTTCTGGTATTTTTAAAAGAGAAGCAATGGTTGCCATGGCATCTACAACTTTGTTGTCTACTCTTGGATTTTTTTCAAACTTGATCTCAACAAATTATTTCTTGAAGTCATCTGTCAATCTCATATATGGGATAAACTTGTCATCTTTTGTTTGATAGTCATCATTAACCTAATTAATGACTAATTGTGAGTCTCCATAAACTTGTAATTCTATGATTTTCCATTCCACTACTACCTTGATACCAATGATTAGTGCTTCATATTCCACCATGTTGTTTGTGCAAGGGAACATCAGCCTGTAATATTTTGGGATAGTGTGTCCTTGAGGAGTAACAAATAGGATTCCAACACTAGATCCATGTTGAGTGTAAGATCCATCAAAGTATAATATCCAATATTGTGTTGTCATTGTGGGGACATCTACATCTAGAAATTCAATGTGCATAGGATGGTCATCTTGCAATGGTGCTTCATCTAACTGATATGCTATCACTTGGCCCTTAATTGCTCTTCTATCTACATACTAAATGCCAGATTCGCTCAATATCATCACCCATTTTTCTAGTCTTCCTGTTAGATTGACATTGTTGAGTAGATATTTTAATGGATCTATCTTGGTTATCAGTTTGATGGTATAGGTTAACATATAGTATCACAATTATTGAGTAGAAAACACCATTGCCAAACAAGATTTTTCAATGAATGTGTAGTTAATTTCATATCCATTCAATGTTCTATTGATGTAGTAGATGGCCTTTTATTTTCCTGTAGAATCTTCTTGTGTTAGCAAAGTTCCCAAAGATACCTCAGTAGTTTCTATGTAGAGTAGAAGTGGTTTTCCCTCTTTTGGTGGTACCAATACAGGTGGATTCATCATATATTGTTTCAATTGATTAAAGGTAGCTTCACATCTTTCATCTCATTTGAAAGAACCATTCTTGTGTAATAAATGAGTAAAAGGATGAGACTTGTTCGCTAGTTGTGCAATGAATCTTCTGATGGACTGGAATCTCCCTTGTAGAGATCTTAGTTGGCTAATTTTCTTAGGAGGTGGAATTTCCATGATTTCTTTGACTTTAGCAGGATCTACTTTGATGCCTTTGGCTGAGACTATGTATCCTAAGAGTTTTGCTGATGTTACTTTGAATACACACTTCTTTGGATTTAATCGCACATTGAAATTTTCCAATCGGTTAAAGAGTTTATCCAAGATTTCTAGATGTCCTTCCCTAGTAAATGTGCTATTCTAACAGGTCATCCACATAGTCCTCCATGAATGTGTGCATCATGTCATGAAATATCGTTGTCATTGCATGTTGATAAGTGGCTCTTGCATTCTTTAATCCAAAAGGCATGACATTCCAACAAAATGTACCCCATGGGCATGTGAAAGTTGTTTTGTCTTGATCTTCTAGTGCAATATTGATCTGATTATAGCTTGAAAAATAATCCATGAGTGATAGCATAACATGTCCAGATGTTAAATCCACATTGATGTCTATGTTAGGCTCAGGAAATTCATCCTTTGGACAAGCCTTGTTAAGATCCTTGAAATATGTGCATATTCTGGTATTGTTATCTAGTTTAGAAACTGGTACAATGTTTGAAATCTATTTTTCATAGTCGATTGGTCAAATGAACCCCACATCTAATAATTTCTTTAATTTTTCTTTCACTAGTAGGGTGATGTGTGGATGCATTTTTCTTAGTTTCTGCTTTACTGGCTTCACTCCTGGTGCTATGGATAAATGATGCACTATTAAATCTAGATCTATCCCTGGCATGTCACCATAAGACCAAGCAAAATTGATTTGTCTTTCTTTAAAGAATTTGATGAAATTTGGATTTTCTTGTTGTCATTGATGCCGCTAGGTGTATGGTCTTTGTTTCTTCTGCAATACTATTTTTTATGGATTGCGTAGCCTCAACCAATACTAAATATATTTCTTGATAATTCTTAGGAAGAGTGTTAAATCTCTCATCCTTTAGTTCCTTAGAGAGGTTTTCACCATTGTATACGCTCTTTATTTTTACTTTTTCATGATTTAATACTACCATTTCATGGTTTTCACCATTAGATCAATTTTTTGTATTATTTATTTTGCAGCTAAGAGATTTGGCACTCCCCTGGTTCAAAGCTTCGTTATGAAATTCATTGGTGGAACTTGTTCCTATATTTTTAGCACAAAGGAAATTGACAATGACATTATCATCTAAAAAGATAGGCATATCAAGAGGCTCAGTTTGTTCCCAGTCAATGAGTTCAGGATGTATTAAAGGTTATGGATCATCGAATTAGTCAAGATCAAAGATGGTGAGGGTCAGGATAGAAACATCAAGGTGTCCAGTAGCATTTTCAAGATCTATAATGTTACTCTCATCTGATTCATCTATCTCGCTCGATGTCTAATCATCCTCACTAGAGCCATCGATATGTTGTGATCTAAATTCAAATGGTCTAGATCCTTAACTTTGTCCCTCCATAAATATGGGTGTATACCTCTTTATCACATTAATTTCCTTGTCTTGACAAGATTCTTCAAATAGTGAATCCCATTCATATTCACTTGAGTCTATTTCGGAGCTAGCTTGCAATTGTAGGATTCATTCACAAACCTTCTGAATGGCTTCTTCTTTTGTCTCTTCATTGTATCATAATCCTATATTTTCATTTTCATTGAGTGTGATAGGTTGGATTCGTTCCACAATACCTTCTTTTGATTTTCCAATAGGACCTTTTCCTTCATATCCCATCTTTTCTAAGATCTTGGACCCTATACCATATTTCTCTATTGGTATACTGGAACTGGCTACTTGGGATTCTTTATCTTTGTAAAACCAATTTAAAATGTCTTTATCCTCAGATTCATCAGCTAGGGTACCTTCTTTTATAATTTACCATCAAAGATAGTGATAGTTTGTGAAGATTGTTGTTTAGATGTTGATGGTTGTCCATATGATTTTGGAGAAGGTAGTAGTTGTGAGAGACATAAGGACTGCTTAATATAATATTCACCCATTCCTTTATCTTTCAACTATATCTTTTTCTCAAACTTCTTTGATAAAGAATCGAGTTGGCTTTCATTGCTTGAGAAAACCAGATCATCAATGCCTTTATCTTTTGACTAAATTTTTTTCTCAGATTGATTTGACAAAGAATTTAGTTGGTTTTCATTACTTGAGGAAATGGGAGTGTGAGCTTCTATGTTGTGTGGTACAAAAACATCTTGGACTGTCTTGAGAGTGTTGCAGTATTGAGGATTGTTGGAATTAGCTGAAATGGTGATCTCTTGTCCATTGTAGAGGAATTTCAAACATTGATGGTAGGTTGATGGTAATGCTTGCATTTCATAGATCCAAGGTCAACCCAAGAGTATATTGTATGTCAATTATTTATCTAAAACTTGGTAGATTATATCTTTTTGAGCTGGTCCCACTTGAATTGGCAATACAATCCGTCCTTGAGAGGATCTCTCTTCATCATCATAAGCTTTTATTGTGATATTTCTTCTGGAATTTATTGCATTTTCTGAAAATCCTAGTGCACATATAAGCTTTAAGGTGCATATATTTAGACCAACTCCTCCATCTATTAAAACACGATTGACCCAATGTTTATGCATTAGAACCTCAATATGGAGTGGAGCATTATGTGGATGAGTGAGGGATACATCATCATTTTTTGAGAATGATAAACAATGGGGTGTAGTCAAATATCCCACCATGGCTTGGAATTGACAAAATTCCAAATTGGTTGGTACTATGGTGTCCACTAAAGCCTTTTCCAAAATATCCTTATGGGATGGTAAAATTTTGAGAAGTTCCAGTATGGATATCTACGTTGGGATATTTTGCAATTGGTTTATGATATTATATTGATTTGAAGGGGAAATAGGTGTTTTAGATGCACTTCCTTTCAATACAAACTTGGATTGTGCTCTTGTGGTCTCATTGACTAGTCGATTGTTTTGTTTATCATTGATTTTGATGACATTGATTTGATTATCAGTTGCAGCAATGTTTTTTCTGTCATTGATTTTGATGTCATTGATTTGATTATCAACCGCATAAATGTGATGGATCGTAGTATCATAAACATAATTCACATTCTTCCCTTTGTTTGTAGAAGAGGATTCTCCTTTTTCATAGTTGGGTAAAGAATTTTTAAATGCTCCATGATCAACATTTGTTTTAGGTCCTTCTATCAATATTTCACATCTATCTATCAAGTCTTGCACCAAATGTTTTAGTTGCATGCAATAATTTGTTTTATGACCCTTGTTTCTATGAAAATCACAATAATATGCATCATTCCACCATGATGGTTTGACTCTTGGTTCCCAATCTCGTGCCTCTGGTAATGTTATGATTTTGGCTACAAGAATCTCTTTTAATCTTGATTCAAGTGACTATCCCAAAGGTGTGATTTTTTTGTGATTTGATGGTGTTCAATATGGTGGTGGAGCTAGTTTAGATTCAATGTTTTTTTTATTGTTTTTGGGTGTAATTCCTGCTAGATTGAAGACTAGTTTTGTGTTATGTGTGTCAACAACAACATCATTGTTACCAAAATTTTTATTTCTTGTCCATAATTTTGATTTTTCATTGGTGTTATGATGATTAGAAGAGTTTGCAGAATTTGGTCCTTCATTATAGATTTTTAATACTCCTCTTTTAACCAAGTCTTCCTTAATTTTAAGTTCATTTTCAATCATCTTTTCAAAACTGGGTGGACATTGCAATTGAAGTCTATAACTCAGCTCACTGTTGAGGTTGTCAATGAAGATTTCCATCTTTTCTTTCTCAAGTATAGGATGAGCATATCTAGCAAACAATATTATCCACCTTTGTAAAAATGTGAGGAATGATTCACCATTTTTTTGTTTTGTGTTGCAAATATCTTTCATGGTTATTTCATGTTGGATGTTGTATGAATATTGGGTGATGAATTTATTTACCAGCTCTTCAAATGATCAAATACCTGGTGGCAGTTTTGAAAACCATTCCATACATTGACCACCCAAACTTTATGGAAATAATCCATTAGATAGGTCTCTTTGTTGGAAACACAGTTGTTGTTGCACCAAAAGATCAACTTGTTGATTCCCGATACAACTGCCAGAGTTAACGGATCCATAGGAGGAGGTTAGTCCATGTCACAAATATCGAGGGGATCGTTGACCATCTACCAACAAACTTCCCCTCAGCGTTACCCGAGGGGATTCAAACCTGACACCTTTGCCTCTATTACCACTTGTTGGAAACACAATTGTCGTTGCACCAAAAGATCGACCTGTTAATACCTGATACAACTGCCAGAGTTAACGAATCCATGGGAGGTGGTTATTCCATGTCACGAATCCCAAGGGGAGCACTGACCATCTACCAACACTCTTCATGTGAAAATTCCAAGCTCATGATGCAAAATTCTCTCACATGATCTTGAGGATCAGTTTTTCCATTGTATTTGTCATATCTTAGAAATTCACAATTTTGTGGAAAAGGTATCATGTTCACCCTTCTCTCAAATGGATAGGGATAGATGTCTTGCAACAAATATATTTTTTTTGTCCCCCTTTGCATGTCTTGGATTTTTTGTTGAATATTTTTCATTTGTTGAGTTAAAACATTCATTGGATCTGTATTTCGTGAATCAACTTCTATTTTCTTGGGAACTTCTTTCAATTGGTTTATATCAAAATCATTGGGTAGTTTTACACCTTGGTTTTCCAGCATCAAAAATTATTTCTCTCCGTCTTTTTCTAGAATTTTCTCCATGAACTTGTGAAATTTAGCATCTTGTTGAGCTTGTTGAATGTCCTCATCAATTATCTCATCTATGTTAGGTTGGTGAAATCTATGGAAAGGGTTTTCTTCAACTTTTTCCCTGATGGTTTGAGTTGCAATTTCCTTTTCTCTGAGTTCTTTTTGAGCTCTTGTTGAAATGGGCATACAAGTGTTAAAGCTTCACTATACTTTGTTCTTTGTTTTGAGAGTGCCAATGAGATACCTAAGTCAAATAGAATGATGGATTCTATTGATGAGACTAAGGTGATAAATCTGATGTATAGCATTATGTTTCATGATGAAGGATGATAGATCCTCATGATGAAACTTAGCTAACAATCAAAGATTGAGATTGGATGATTTGGTTCTTTAAGTTGTTTGATCCAAGTTTAGTTAAAGAGATTTCACTTGTAAAGGCTAGTTTCTTCAAGTTTAAACTGATGTTTGGATGAGGAATGATCTATGTTCTGGAAAAAGTCCCTAAATGTGATTCAAGTTATCTGATAGACATTTAGATTAACTCTATGTTTATGAATCAAATGGATGTGCTAAAACAGGTGGCAGATGTGCTAAAAGATGGCATAGATGTGCTAAAATAGAGCCTATATGTGCTAGACTATCCCCTAGATGCACCATAATAGGAAACTTATGTGCTGGAAGATGAGGCAAATGCACCAAAATATGGTCTATATGCACTAAAAGATGAGGTGAATGCTCTAAAATAGATTTCACATGCACTGAAAGATGGGTTAAATGCACCAGAACAAAAGGTTTATGCGCTAAACTGGAAATGGTCATTGTTTTGAAATTTTGCTTGGTTTTTTTCATTTTGAATCAATGAATTGAGTGTTTTAATGGGTGGATGATCTTCTAAATAGTGATTTTAAATACAAAAGCAAGAAGTAAAATAATAATTTCCATCCTTTGATCTAAACATCAAGTGTATGTTCAAGGATTTGGTCTGATCCATTTGATTTCCACTGATATTAAACAAAAAGAAACATATCATTCACTCTTCTAATGTCAAGGTTCATTAATAACATCACAACCCACATCTTAGAACTATGTTAGCTCACATCCATGTCACCCCCTAGAGGGCACCCGTGTTTTTTCCTTTTCTGGGTCTTAACCAAAAGTCAATTCCTTCACTTTTGGCTAGAAATCCCTAGTAGTTATATGGTGAGTATCTTGGGGGTAGATTCTTCCCTCCCCTTGCACTGTGAATATTATAATGTTCAAGAACTGACTCAGCTAGCTACTACACTTAAAGTTTTTAGTAAGGGATTCCATTTCGTGCGTCAAATGATAAACTCCCTCAGGAGACCTCCCAACCTTTAGAACAAAGGCTTTGGGGATGGTTATCAATGCACACTACCGTTGAATGTGACTTTCATCACAATCATGTTTGATTATAGTGGGTTGGAATGCTTGGCTTTAGTTGTTCCCACTTAGGTAATTCTTCTAGGGTGAGTACTTTTTCCCACTATGGTAGGCCTTCTAAAGGTGCTATTGCAATAAAATTAAAGAGTGAGTTTGGCATTTTAGTCACCCAATAAAGGGGAGAGCATAGGCCTATCACTTTACAAACACAACATACATGGTGTTCATTAACGCTGTAATTAAACTAGATGCCTAATTTAATCAAAGGAAAATAACTCCAGCCCTTGCAAACACTGTTCTATTAGTTTCAGATAATGTCTTTGACAGCGTATAGAGCACCTACAAAAATAGAAAGACATAAATCACTTTCCAAAATTTTTAATTTTAGCAAGAGTGTATGTGCTAAAACAGAGACCATATGCACTAAAATATTCACTAGATGCGCTATTAAATAGACTCTATGCTCTATTCTAGAAAACACAAAAGGAAAACCAAATCCTGTAAATGTACTAAAAAAGAGATAGATGCGTTGAAATATGCCATGTATGCATTGTAACAGAGCTTGTATGTGCCAAAATATCAAATAGATGCGCTAGAACAAGGCTTGGATACACCAAAAGACTAAATAGATGCACTGAAACAAGCTTCAGGTGCGCTACATTGAAATTCGTGATCAAACCTGCGAACAAAAACTTGCCACAAAATGTTAAAAACGGGGCTAGGCCCCATGGTGGGTGCCAATTTATGTGTGTATGAATAATGTGAGTACATAAGAAAGTAATACAACACACCAATGAAACATTATATTAGAGAATTCAAACAATAATCAAATTGAATTGAAACAAAAAAACTCTCCAATGGTGTCTCATTGTCCTCTATCTCCAAGGATTATTCAAGTCATTTTGCTCTCAGATTGTTTGTGCACATGACTTTCCAAATGACAACCTAAAGAATGAGATGTTGGAAATGCAATAAATCTTCCTACATTACATGATTGCTAAACTAGTTGTAGATGATTATGTAAAGATTAAGATGCTGCTCTAATATTGATAATGAAAATGATACAATTAAACTACTATGATTAAGATGCAGTTAATGGTAATGCCATGATAAATCTAATATATACTACAATGCTAAAACTAAAATGTTAATGCTAAGATGCTAATATGATAATGCTCTCTAAAATTTTGCAAAGTTTAATTATGCTCAACTCTCTCTTCTTTTGTTGTAAATGAGGCTCTACTTATAGATTTTCCAAGGCATCAACCTAGGTGGTAGAAACCAATGATTTGGATTTGATCTGGAGAATAAATGGTTGAAGGTGAAGAGGTTAGAGATAAAAGGGGAGTGTGTTCCCTTTAGAAGAACAAACTACCAAGTGTGAAGGGGAATCAAATGAAGGTGAAAGCCAAGTGTCCCAAATTGGTTATAATTTGTTGAGGATAAATGTCATTTAAATATTAAGAATATTTAATTCCATGAGACACATGATAAGGTGGAAGATGAGAAGTTAGTAGAAATGTGCCTAAATTCAAATATTAAAATTTGAATTTAAAAAGAGGGAGTTAATTAAATAAAACAAACTAATTGAATTTTTTTATTTAATTAAGGCATGAAGAAAATGATTTAAGGTAAGAAGAATCAGAGAAAATGAAATATATAAATAAATTTTGCAATTTATTTATAAGTAGACGAATTAAGATTTATTAATTAAATAGTGTGTATTTAATAAATTTTTCCAAACCAAATTTGAGTGTATACATTTTCTACTTAGGCCTATACTCTTGATAGGCTATCTACTTTACAATAATTTGTATCAATGTGGTCTCCTATAGGTGTGCAATTCCTAGTGCATTCTCTATGATCAACTTCTACCAAAGAAGACCTAAAGGAATATATCTTCATAATGACTAATGACAAGTCTCCTAGGCTAGGTGGGTTCCCTTGTAAATTTTATAAATAATTTTGGGATACTATGGGAGACAAAATTCATAAGGTCTATACTAAATTATTTCACACCAAATACTTAGGGAATATAATTAATTTTTGTTTTTTAAGTTCTTACCTAAATTTGGTAGTCATAAATACATTTATAATTATCAATCGATCGCTTTGTTGAACTTGTCCTAAAAAATAATTTCCAAATATTTAGCTCTCAAGCTCTACCCTTTGTTCCCTAATTTTTTTTACCCTAAGTAGACATGATTTATTAAATATAGTTTTCTTATGGATAATATTATTGTTGAATGATATCAAGTTTCCACAATCCATATAGATTATTGTTGAGCCAATTTCTAGATTCAATTGCAACCCTCTTTTTCCCCTCCTTTACCCTTTCCTTTTTAGGATGTTTCTTGGTTTGCATCTATCCATTTTTCCTAGCTATCTCAGCTTTCATCTTGATGATGAATCATGGAGTGTGATCCAAAACGTTGATGCAAAAAATATTTCACACAATTGAATCTAGAAATTGGCTCAACAATATTGTTGTTGTCTAGAAAGGAATGGAATGATATCAACATTCTCAACAACCCACCATTTTTATCAATATTGACTTTTTAGAGCTTATAACCACATTGAATAGTCATTTATTCTTTTCATACTCCAAGTGCTTGGTTTTAGGTCTTATTTAATTTAAAATATGGAAATGTTTGTAGATTATTTAGCTTCCATCAATGATTTTTTGTCACTGATCAATTCCTTTTGGGCTTTATAATTCCATCCATCAATGGTGCCATATTTTCCTAGTTCTTTATGTTCTTTCTACTAAAGTATTTGGCTATCTCCTTCATCTCTTAATCCCTAGTAAAAGAGATAACTCTTTCCTTTTATTCTTAATAGCTCGTTAATGGTCACTTTATCAATGAATCTTTTCTTACTCTTATCAATGAACAAAATAATATCACTTAAGCCCTTCAGTGCTTGGAAAAATTTTGGTAGGCCTCTGGGTCAAATATTCAATGACAAAAGACTCAAGTTATATGCAACCCTTTCTTCCCAAGCAGAATTGGCTTGACTATTTTGGCTATAAATGAATTGATCATGGCGAAGTGTTTCATTTTATGAGCATTCCCTTTTCTTTCCAAGTGTTACCCTCCACAGTTTGGTAAGTGGTTATTGATAGAATTGAATAAAATCTCAACTATTAGATTACCAAGTAACTTTCTCTAGCAAGTAAATTCTAATTTTTCTAAAAAAATTTAACAACCTTATATGTGTATTACTCTTCTTGTTGGGTTTCTTTCAAGGATTCTTTCTTGTGAATTAAAAAGATCCTAAAAGATTTTATCTAGGCTACTAATGAAGGATATCATGGTTTCAATCATGTAGCCTAACATTTTTGTTGCCTGTCTCACAAGTCTAGAGAGTTAAGCTTTCTCTCCATATGCAAACAAGATATTTCCCTATGTGTGAAATGAATCATTAGAATTCGTGAGGGAAATGAAGCATGTAAAATACTACTCAAGAATTATATTAATTCTAGAGCGCCTTCAAAGCATATGACTTGGAAGGGTCTAGACTTTGGAACTTTACTCACTATATGGGAAACTATCAAAATTTAGGGCACCTTTATCATCAAAAGCACATAGAAATCTTGGCAAACTATCAAGACTTGGATTTTTTGGTTAGGAAATGATTTCCAAAATATCCTTTCTACCAATCAACAACCAATTTGGTGGTCTCTAGTTCTTACTTGTCAAGACTACCCTCTAACTAAAGTGTCATGGATTCATGCCTTAAAGTTCTTTAAGAGGAATTTTTGTGTTGCCACATTTTCTCAATAAATCTACCAAGAATTTTCTCTCTTGTCCTATGTTTAAATTGAAATCTAGGTTTTCTATTCAAGAAAAAGAAACTTTTCATTTTTTGATAGATGTTATACCTCCCTAGATTCTTCATTAAATTACATTTAGGTCTCTTAAGCCTTGGTTGAGGGATTATAAATGGTATCTAAATGAGCAAGGGATATTTATGGTTGTCCCCCATCTATACCCTCTTAATCCCTAATCCTTCAACCTCTATACCCTTAAACCCTAATCCCTTAACCTCTATACCCTCTTAATCCCTCAACCCTCAACCCTTAAACCCTAATCCATCAACCCCTATACCCTCTTAATCCCTCAACCCTCAACCCTTAAACCCTAATCCCTCAACCCCTATACCCTCTTAATCCCTCAACCCT
>CM021109.1:55158021-55236328 GCA_007115665.2 Sequoiadendron giganteum | reverse complement strand
TCTCTCTCTCCCTCTCCCTCAATTCTCTCTCTTCTACCCCCCCCCTCTCTCTCTCCCTCCCTCTATCCATCCCACCCTACCTAGCTAAGTCCCTTTCACTCCAACCCCTTCTCTCCCACTCCCTCTCTTAAACTCTCACTTCCACCCCCTCTCCATCTCTCCAGACTCTCTATCTCTCTAAATTCTCCCTCCCTCTAGAGATATATGCAAATACATACATACTTACATACATACAAGCATAATACATATGTACATACAATCCTACATCCATACGAGCATACATGCATACATGTGTAGATATAATCTTACATACATGCATGCATACATACAATATACATGCAGGTATGCATACATACATACAAGAATGCATACATGCATACATGCATGACATACAAGCATACATGTACATACAAAAATACAAATATATCAACATACATTTAATATATTGGCATTTAACATAAAGGAGGACATAATGCGCTCATGTTATGTCTTAGTTGACATGTTTCCCGTAGAAGAAAAAACCATGTCAAAACTAAGATATAACACGAGCTCATTATAGTGTGCTCATGTTATATATTGCTTTGGGAATTCATGAGCCTTAGGATTGGTATTTTCCTTGGAATACCAACCCAAAAGCTAGGAGGGAATTCCTAACGATCAAAGACGTGTTTTTAAAAAATCTACCATATTTCACATAATCGAGTTCGTGCTCCTCTTAGGATTGCATGTGGTTCAATATCAAAAAAATCGAACACATTGGTAATGTTGGGTTCTCTCTTAGCTATCCAACAATAAAAAGAATTTCATTTTCTGAAAATGTTAAGCCTTTCATCCATAATTTATTTTATTTGTATGTCTCATTTTTGCCAGAAAGTAGTGTTTGTTATTTTTTTTGTTATAAATTAAACATTCATTAAATTTTCAAATAAATTACATTTTTAGAAACTAGACTCCATTCTACAAATTTTTAAAAATAAAAAATAAAAATTCAACTAGTTTCCAAAATTTGTAGGGGTAGCATGGCCAAAATTTTGTTTCTCAAGAAGTGTCCACTATGAAAATTAGTAAGAAATCAAATATTCATTAAAAAACTATCAGAAAAATTGTGCATCAACTACATACTATTAGCTAACTTCTAACCATCGCAATTTTAAAAATACTAAAAAAAAGTTCGCCGTATGAGGGTCGTACAAGAGTTGCTATGTTATGTTTTTCTGACAAAAACAAAACCAATTTGTGTACATCCCTCTTTGGAACCCCTTAATCTCAATCATTTTAAAAATAAATTAGTAGTTTAGAAAGTAGACTCAGAGAACTTTGATCCTTGTTTTTGTTCCATCTCAAAATTTTGAGTGTAACTATCCTCAATTTCACGTCCAAGGTCAATATTTCTTGATTTTAGAAAAAAATCTGTCCACTTAAGTCCCCTTTTTGGGAACCATCTTGGTGCAATTACCCCCATCAAGGGTGTTATATTTCCCTATTTCTTTATGTTAGTTCTACTAAAGTATCTAGCTATCTCCTTCATCTATCAATCCCTAGTAAAAGAGAACTCTTTCCTTTTATTCTTAATAGCTAGTTAATGGTCAATTTATCGATGACTCTTTTCTTACTCTTATCAATGAACACAATAATATCACTCAAGCCCTTCACTTATTGGACAAATTTTGGTAGGCCTCTAGGTCAAATATTTAATGAAAAAAGACTCAAGTTATAGGCAATCCTTTTTTCCCAAGCAAAATTGTCTTGGTTATTTTGGCTAGAAATAAATTGATCATGGTGAAGTGTTTCATTTTATGAGCATTCCATTTTCTTTCCAAGCCTTACCCTCCTCACTTTGGTAAGTGGTGGTTGATAGAATTGAATAAAATCTGAACTATTAGATTACCAAGTCTCTTTCTCTAGCAAGTAAATCCTAAATTTGCTCAAAATTTTTAACAACCTTGTATGTGTATTACTCTTCTTGTTGGGTTTCTTTCAAGGCTTCTTGCTTGTGAATTAAAAAGATCCTAAGAGATTTTATCTAGGCTACTAATGAAGGATATAGTGGTTTCAATCATGTAGCCTAACATTTTTGTTTCTTGCCTCACAAGTCTAGAGAGTTATGCTTGCTCTCCATATGCAAACAAGATATTTCCCTATGTGTGTAATGAATCATTATAATTCTTGAGGGAAATGAAGCATGTAAAATACTACTGAAGCATTACATTAATTCTAGAGCGCCTTCAAATCATATGACTTGGAGGGGTCTAGACTTTGGAACTTTACTTACTATATGGGAAAGTATCAAAATTTAGGGCACCTTTATCATCTTTCACATAGAAATCTTGATAAACTATCAAGACTTGGAATTTTTGGGTAGGAGATGACTTCCAAAATATCCTTTCTATCAATCAACAACCAATTTGGCAGTCTCTAGTTCTTACTTGTCAAGACTACCCTCTGACTAAAGTGTCATGGATTCATGCCTTGAAATTCTTTAAGAGAGGCATTTGTGTGTTGCCAGATTTTGTCAATAAATCTACCAAGAATTTTCTCTCTTGGCCTATGTTTAAATTGAAATTCAGGTTTTCTATTCAAGACCAAGAATTTTTTTATTTTTTGATAAATGTTATACCTCCTTAGATGCTTCATTAAATTATATTTAGGTCTCTTAAGCCTTGGTGGAAGGATTATAAATGGTATCTAAATGAGCAAGGGATATTTATGGTTGTCCCCCATCTTCCTATGGTGGATCAGTTAAATCTCAGGTGGCAGTTTCAGTGGACTCTATTAGGGCTTTGTATCATTAGTTTCAATGCATTTAGTCAATGGCCTTGGAGCTTAAATTGACTTATTTTCCTTGGTGTATTCTTTAATAAGGCCTTTCTTTGGGTGGTCTTTTAGCTCATACATGCATTACTATTGCCTATTGTCTATTTTATGAAAAAACTAAATCCTTCAAGAACCTCTTCATAATTTTTTTCCTATAGTGCTTAAGGCTTGATTTGGATTTATGATTTCATCAAGCCTTTCATATTGACTCATTTTTCTTAGTATATGGTTATTCTTGGATATTAGCTTTATCTCCAACACGAGTATACCTAGATTTTGAAAATCTTTTAGGGTGGTGGAAATTCTCTTTATTATTTGGAAAGATATAAATAATACACTTTTATTTGGTTATTGTACTAATACTCACTATTCTTTCTATATTAAAGTCACGACTTATTCTAATGTGCTTATGCAAACATAGGTGCAAACTAGTAAATTTGCACTTGAAGTTGTGTATCTATAAGAGTTGATAGATCACTAGGAGAATGCCCCTTACACTATTATCAATTTTTTATCAAATCCCTCCTCTCCTCCTCGAGGGTTTCGATGTTGACACAACTAGCCTACTAGATGTGATAATGAATCTCGCTCCCATGGCACCCATAACTATCAACCCCCAACTTCTAGAGATAGTGTCGTCTATGGTGGATGCTCTCTACTTTCCAAGTTGCCTTCTACCTACTCTCACAAACATTGTGGTGCTCCTAGTCGGCCTAACCTTGACAAGGTTCTCCACCTGGAGTTGGCCATTACTCATGTCCATACTCAACAACTCCTAAATAACCCTCCTAAAGAAGAAGGCACTCTCACTGATTAGGGTCAATTGATGACTCTATGCTCGAAGATGTTTGGAGCAATCTTGATGATAAAGACCCTCTCCCTTTTGGTTTTGCTTTAGCTACATAGACTTTATTAAGTGTGACCCTATTTACAATTAATCATCTTTATAATAGACTTTTGATCCTATTAAATTTGATGGATGTACTTCTCTACCACCCTCTTTTTCTCAATATTGTATTATTATTATCTTTATTAAACAATTAATTTAGGTATATAAAGAGTGATACAATTTAAAAAAAACATCTAATAAACTTGTCATATGAAACAACCCGTTAAGTAAAAGAGAAAGAAAACTAAAAAACTATCAAAACATTCTTACACAAGTTTCCTCCGAAAACAACCAAATAAATCCTTTAAACTTTTCCCAATGTTTAAAGCGTGGAATAACTCTCACCAGTCCCTATACCAGTCTTACAAGGATTCCATTTATAACCCCTCTTTCACACTCTCTGTTGAATTGGTCTGCTCTACGAATACAATCCCAATCCCTCTGTTCTCGCAAACTAATCGTATACAAAAACCCCAAATCTATGGCCGAATCTTTCGACAAGGACTGAAATTTTGCATGGTGGAGATTGAGATCACATGTCAGAAGAGCCGCAAATCAGAAATGATGTGGTGCCTTCAATTTAAATTGGCGGCTCCGTGTGTAATTTTTTCTCCGGGCGGCCTGACCAAAGCAATAATGTGACCCGCGGCTTAGATGGATTTTGTCTCTATTTCTTCAGTCAAAATGCCTCTGTCTGAAGAGAACAATAAACAAAGGACCACTTTTCACAGCTTACTCAGTCAAAACGCATATTTGGCAACCTGCAAATTATTAAAACATGATGAAAAGATCAGATACGACACCTGTAAAGCATGTGTTTAAATTGAATCCACCGCCACCGCTTATAGAGACGGGCGGAAGGCTTTTTTCTTGCCGGCCTTTTACAGAGGCGGAGGAATCTTTATTTTAGTTTTTATCTTTGCTGCCTATTCAGAGACGGAAGAAATCTTATTGTTTTTGACGTCCAAGCTGTTTAGAAATTGCAATCATGGGGGGTTTTACGTAGAATCGAAGTCATGAGGTCATATGAATGCCCGTGTTATGCGTTCTGGATGTTGTGTTTTTTCACTAATTTTCATTGATTGTTTATGGACATGAATTTTGGGAACCGCTCACAATTAAACTATTTGTTTTGGAATGGCATATACGTACACTTCTAATTATAAGAAGGGCTGGCTTCGAATATAATGTATTTAGGTTTGATAATTCATGATTAATCAATGTGCAGGGTATTTGGAGAAGAGCATACAATCAATGTAATATATAAATATATATTCATAAAATTAATGTTGGATTTTTTTAGATTATAAAAAATTATTAAAATGGGGTGAGGGGTCTAATTGGGATTGACTAAAACATCATGTTGTAGGTGAGAGGTCACGAGGTCTATTCTCCCCTCATCCTCTGTGTCACCCCAAGTAACTTGTCACATGAAAAAAGTTTACCAAGCACATTGCAGTTTATGGGGGGGGGGGGGGGTTAGCCGATTCTTGCAATCTAAGAAAAAGGTATACTGAAGTCTAAAAAACTTTGAAAATATTCACCAAAATAATAGAATTTAATTACACGTGTTTAAATAATTAGTCAAAATAATATATAATTTGAATATAGAATATTTTATTAAATTAATTATAAATAGTTCAAATTTATGAGTTTAGTAGGAGCACACTAACCCAACAAATGTTTGGAACACAAAATCAACAACATAAACACCAACAACTCCAACAAAATTTACAAAATAAAATAAATAAATAAATAAATAAATAATTATAATTATACTTTTATATATATATAATTTTAAAAATATCTTTAAAAAATTATGATGTAATAATAAATGGGATACAACAATTCCAATAAAATGTACAAAATAAAATAAATATGTATATATTTAAAATTATATATATAATTATAATTGAAATTTTAATTTAATAATTAGTTTAAAATAATATATCTTAAATTATATATATATATATATATATATATATATATATATATATATATATATATATATATATATATATAATTTTAAAAGTATCTTATGATGTAATAATAAATGGGATAAATATATTCAATTTTTTTAAAATTATTTAAAACAAAATTAAAAGTATGTATTCATTAATAATTATAAAAATAAATATAATTAATTGATATTTTTTTATAGATTTTAAGTTAGTGCATTGAAATGTAGCATCAAGTTTAGAGTAAGAATTGTCATGCTTTTTTCTTGTTTTTCCTCTAGATTTTGGTGTTCACTATATATATATATATATACATACTAAAAAAATTATAATATATTATTTCTATTTAAAAGAGTTCACACCTAAGTATTTACCATTTTTAAATATAAAATAAAATATAATAATATTCAAATGAAACTCAAGCTATATAATTATAAAGACAAAGATGAGTGTTATAATATGTAGTTTAGTTTAACATAGATGTGTATCTATATGAAGGGAGAAGTGAAATTTTGAAGGGATACAAATATTTTTATAATTTTTCTCACTATTCATCCATCTTATATTAGAAAATATGCAGAATATGTTTATTATTTTAAATTATAATTATTATCAAGTGTAAGAAAATAAAATTGTCTTAATATACAAATATTTAAGATGAATTAATCAAATTATCATTAAAAAAACTAATTTTAGATATATTAATTAAGATGGTAATAAATTATAGAAATATATTTAAAATAAGTGTTAAAAGTGATAAAGAAATTAAGGTATTTATTTCTAATATTTAATGAATAATATTTTCTTTTTGATGACGTTTTATGATTTAATTTAATGATTGAAAATCATGTTTATATTAGGTAATTCTTTACACATTATAAAATTCATTATCAGTTATTTTAAGTCAATCTTACATTCACAAATTGATCTTTATACCTACTAATAAATATTGATAAAATTGTTTTATGTTATGAATGAAATATGTCTTATTCCTCTCCTTTGGCCTTAGTCAAGTCATTAGGTTGACTTACCAATTTTGCACAAAGTTGAAGACATGGTAGGTATAATGCACATGCCTAGTTAGCCTTTACCAATATAGATATTGATGCTATGTTCTTATAAGTGCTCTTGTAAAGATTCATACAATGATAGAGAATGATTATATTTGATATCTTAGATGTTTGAAATGAATTGAAATTTATTATTGCTTAATACTTCAGTGTGTAAGTTTAAATATTTCACATCCATTTTGTTTATTAATGATTAGTTAAGATTAAGTTGTTTTAAGTCTATATTGAAATCTATCAAAATTATAATTGTGTTTTTAAATTAGACTCAAATCCATATTCATGAATTTGATCCAAAAATAAGAAATGAAAACTCTAAAAGATTGAATTTAAATCATTGATTTATAAAATTAAGTTTATTAAAGATTTAAACAAATTTACCAACTTTCACATATTTATCATATATCCCTTTCATTTTAAAAACAAATAATCATATATAATTATGGCCTAGAGTTTTCACCAACTTAAATATTTTAATCAATGTGTAAGTTAGTATGCTTAAAATTAAACCATAGGCTTCATGCAACCTTTGATATATATAATTGAAATATATTTTTTAAGTTTGTAATTTCATATAATTTTAATTGTAAAAAAAAAAAAAATATTATTTTTATTGGGTATGTGTAGGATCATTATGAAAAAAGTAGACCCTTAAGTGACGATGATAAAAATAAATTTATATATATATATATATATATTAATAATATATTTTGAGAAAAAGATAAATACATAAATAAACTAATGAAGATACTACATAACAAGACAAAAAAATATATATTTATTGATTTAATAAGTGTATTAAAAAATAGGTCTTTAAAAATAATTTAGTTCCAAAGTAAAACAAAAAGAGTTTTCTTGTCTTTTTTTCATTTATTTAATTAGTTTTTATTTTTATTTTTAGTAGTTTAAATTAATATGTCTATTATTTTAAAAAATAGCTAAACATATGAAGTAAATAATTTTTATTATTTAAAAAATAAATAAAAAAATAAAAATAAAAAGAAAATTTATGTTTTTAAGAAATGAAATAACACAAACTTTTGCACTATTTATATGAAGTAAATATTTTATTAAAACTGTAGATAAAAAATATTCTATATACATTTATCTTTAAATACCAAACACCAAAAGATATCTCTTAGTGTCTTTTAAATAAATGTATTTAAGATTGTCTATACTATTTTTATTGTATAAATATAAATTTGTTAATCCTTTAGTGTATAATTATTATGTATTGTTAAAAATAATTTAAATTATTGTACATAAGAAAATAAATTTTCTTTAAGATTATGTTAGGGGAATTAAATAATATGTACATATAATTATAAATTAAATTTGACTTATTAATGATAATTTATAAGTATTTTTTATTTTAAAATAATAAATATTAAACGTACAAGAAAAAATGTATTTAGTTTTGTGATTGAAATTTTGTATGATGTTGAAATATGAAGCCTTTGAGATTTGAAGTAGGATGACAGTATGGAGTTCACTTCAGGATCATAACATAATATCTACACTGCATGGGCCACGTTCATAAATGAGGGTAAAATATATATTCACAAAAAATTCTTAATCTCACAAAGATGTCCTAACAACATTTCTACTTTAAATGTTTCATCTTATTCATCTTAGTTCCTTTTCTTGCCTCTAATAATTAAAAATTGGAGGCATTTATGAATATTTTGGTAGAGTTACTAGTATGTCACAAGAGGACATATTCTCCAAGTCAGTTACAAGAATGTGTGTATGAAAATGAAAACACCACTCTTTAATTCTATGTATGCCTCCTAAAATGTTCATGCAAATATATATATCTTGCAATGCTCTAATAGAAGTGTATAATGATAATGATATGTAGATAGGCTCTCAAATCATGTATGTCTAAATGAATCTATTGAATGTTTGTAACTACAAAGACATAGCAACACATCATGTAAATTTGTGTTCAGTTGGCCTTAAGTGGGAAGGGTAAATGTGGGAGTCAACTAAATTTGAATTTGAAAAGAATGAGTTTGTGACCATGAGAACATCCTCACAACAAGATATTGGTCTTGAAACAATGAAAGAAGCCAAATCAGTGTGAATAGTGTGTGTATGGAAATATGGGTGTGCATAGGTGTAATATACAAGTGGATAGGGGGAATGCATAAAGATGTACAAGCATATAGATGGGAGTAAGTTGTAAGTGTTCAGGAATTTATGTGTAATGAATAGACAGGTGACATAGGGCAAGTAATTGGACATTTAAAAAATAATATATCTATAGACATGATTTTTCTATAATCCATTAATTTAGAAAGGGGTGCTTTTGGATTCAACTGTGTGTAATTTTGTATCGCTACTTTGGATCACACTAAATAATCTTCTTTATAATCCAAACTATCAATAAAAAAATATTAAAAATTGAATCTATTAATACTCTACACTATTCCATTATTTATCAATATATCAAAAACACTCTCTTTAAAATAAACCCAAAACAAAATAAAAAATAGTATACATATACAACTCTTAAATAATATACATTTAAATAGTCTTAAATAATATACATATACAGTCTTATCATTATAATATTATATATTGAATGACTATTATTAGCTATATAACGTGTAGAAGTTTTATATTTCAAGAGGGATTTTAGCTTTACTGTCAAGCTACATGTGAAGAAAAGGAGGCTTGAAAGCTTGCCTTAGGGAAGAAAGTTTATGAAGATGTTTTCTATTGCAATCCCACTATCAAGTCCATGACCAACATCTCATACTGAGACTTTTAATATATTCAAACATCTCAAACAATATTAAATTCATTTCCTCCTTCATACTCTCGAAATACAATTTGGAATCAAAATCTATTACTTTTTCAGTGCACAGTGTCCATGGGCTGACTTCAAATTTGAACATGCGTTTCCTCCTCAACCTTTAAGACTGCTATTGTTTAGAACAGTATCTGAACATCTTTTAAAATCGAAACAATGATTTTCTTGTCTGTTTATAGCAAACAAATTGACGGTAGTAATTGTTTAGAACAGTGTCTGAAAATACCCAGTGTAGAAAGTCAAGTTCCACTCACTCCCTTTCAAAAGTATACAGATGTTATTCTAGTATTCGAGGTGAAGCATTAATGGCTTCTCCTAGGAGCTACAGAGTCTCTTACGTATATATGACATACCCACAGTGTAAAGACTGGTCATGTTGTCCTGTGCTCTAGGACTTTATGCCCAGAAAAACATAATTCCATAGATTCTTCATAAGAATCAGGGAAAAATCATTTAGTCTTCAGGCCCGTGCAAATAGTAAATTGTGGTTGTTTTTACAACAAATAGTCAAGACTATGCATTGGAGACATCGAAGCGAAGAAATAATGGTGCACTGTTTGATGGGCCTCCACAGAGATATTTTAACTAATAGTTGTTGGGTAGGTCTGGTTTATTTAGTTGAGTGCACACCAGAAGAAAGGGGAAAAAATTATACGTTTGAATCAGAATACATGGCAGTGCCGTTAGAATTTCAATAATGTAGAATCCATTGAAAAGTCTTGAAATCACGATAAAGTACATGTATGTATCCAATCCTAATCTGAACACAGAATAGTATACAGAACATTTAAGATCCATGAAGGCAGGCTAGTCAGCAAATCATCCAGTGCCTTTGGATTACCCCAAAAAAACTGTCTTTTTGTGTACACAATACTGCATTCTTAAAAAAAATTATAAATGAATCAAACTGTTAGACTTGTACACAATGCCATGTACATGAATTCAGTACTCTACAGATCACTCTATAGATCATACTACTTCTTATTTGGGTCTTGGTCTCCATTATCTACTGAGCTCCCATGCTCTCAAAACCTGAATTGTTGGTAACAGTGTTTTCTGCAACATATTTGAGCATATTACACCAGTAATCTCTGCCATCTTCTGAATAATTTTGCACATCTGGCCATGAAGAGGATGATGCTGATCCTGATGCTGGCTTTGACATTAGTGCTTCTTTCTGCTTGGAATTTTCTGGGAAATCCAAGAGAAAATCAGGTGGGAATGCATATGGGCCATTGTTGGTAGTAGCAGTGGGAGAACTAGTAGTAGTACTGCTCATGTTCATGTTTAACATGGAGGAGGAGGAGTTATCAGGAACCAAATCAGAGTCACTGAATATGTTTGGTGAGGATGTAGAGGATATAAGGGCTGGTACAGACTCAGAATCACTCTTACACATTCTATAAAAGTTCTCTTCAGGCCACAGTAGTGGGTTAAGGTCCTGGCCTTTCATGGAAACCTGCTGAGGCAAAATTAAGGAAGAAGAGCTCACCATATTGTCATAGGCCTCACTTGTGTTGAATTTCATTTCAGGAACATTGTGAGCTGAGAGAAGGGTAGCCTGATCATGGGATGCATCATTGGCAATAATAGCCTGGTTTTCTAGTTTTATGTTGGATGGTGTGTTAAGGCCTTGCAGGGTGGATGTAGGTGATGAATACTGCATGTTTTTCATGAATTGAGCTTGGGCTTGAATCTGTTCTAGAGCTTGGGAGATTTGGGCATTGTATTCTAATGAGCCTGCCTGATTCTCTGGGTTTTGGGCCCAAGTCTGAGACATGATATAATTGTTAATAGCATTAGCATCTGGCCTAGACAAGGGATTCTCAAGGTGGGATCTCAAGAGTAGCTCTGGACTAATTGTGCCTCCTGCACTGTGATTGTATTGATCAGCCTGCTGCTGGATCATGGCTGCATAAATCCTCATATATTCTCTGGTCATGGCTTCCTGCAGCCTTGCGTTTTCCCACCTAGCAGTCATGTGGCTCAGAGAAGGTGGAGCCAGAAAATGACTCATGTTGGAGAAATCAAAGAGATCCATCCTTGGTCTGTGAGTCACAGGATCTATTCCCATCTGAAGAAGCCTCTTTTTCAGGTGGGTGTTCCAGTAGTTCTTTATTTCGTTGTCTGTCCTTCCAGGAAGATGCCCAGCTATAGCAGACCATCTGCACAGACCAACACCATCAACAAAATTTAGCTAAAATGGCTGAAAATCTTCACAAACAATGCTAAAATAAAACCAATCTATTAGATGTACAACCACAAAGATATTTGCACTAACAATCTGCAACCTAGCTAAGGAAATCTTATAATAATATAATCAATGAACTCTTAGAGAACCAACTTTAGAACCAGACACCCATGGAAACAATCATCTAAACAAGGCTTAGGCTATTTGACATTTCGTACTTGTTTCCCATAACTCCATGAAGTTGAATTATCGTTTGCTCTTCTTCGAAGGAAAATTTCCCTCGTTTTATATCAGGTCGGAGGTAGTTTGTCCACCTTAGCCTACAACTCTTCCCACATCTCAGAAGTCCTGCAAAGATTGAGAACAATTCTCACATTATAATCCAACGTAAACATACTGGAAAATGCAACAATTCATTTCCATTCCAAATCCTCCTTTCCTTAACAAAACCATAAAAACCATGCCTTTAACATATATGATCCTTGTAAACTAAAGCTTTTACACGCAGGAAGAAAAGATAATCTATAGGAGTTTCATAACTCAAATGCAGCAGATGATAAAATACATTTTTCTTAACGTGGTCATCATATAATATACAATGACATTAGGTAGGAATATGTGGATTAAACCACTTGAACAATACATAATGACACAACCAGGACTACAGAGACAAAAACAAGTTAAATATTACACAATGACATAAGGTATGACAAAATAGATAAACCAGTTAAACAATTTATGATGACATTGTACTCAGCTCCACAAACAATTTCCAAGAAAAGCCATCTCATCATGACATGTTAAAGACAGTTAAGCAGATAATCTGCAGGCAAAACCTAATGCAACCTAACACATAAAGACAGAGAAACAACTGGACACCTGCATTCCCATGGCAACCTAACACACTAGGCCTTAAATCAAAACAAGAAAGCTTGAACCATGACATTAGAACAAACTTGGCAGATTGTTTCATAAATCGAGACAATAAAGCTTGAATGAACGATGACATTAGAACAAAGTTCCATGAAGACAATATTCTAATAGAGAAAGGCCCAAATCAAGTCAGAAAAGCTTCCATGAAGACAATTTACAGTGGCAATCTAAGACACGGACCAAAACCAGACCATCCAAGCCACAATGAAAATACCTTAAGAGTGTCCAATCTGCAGTGACAAACTAGTACACAAAGGCTTGAATCAACACAATCTTAGGAAGGGTTCAATCGTAGATTTGCACATTAATAGATAGATATTGTTGTGGGAAAAAGCAACCATTTTTTCCCCATGGTTACCTGCATGTTTAGGAAGTGCACGCCAGCTTCCATGGCCATGGCGTTTAATGTAATCCATTAGCTTCTGATCTTCCTCAGGAGTCCATGGCCCTTTCTTGAGACCATCCTTATCACAACAAGGTGCACGACCCATCTTAACTCACAGAGAACAAAACAACTAATCTCACCCCTCTGCACTACACAGCTGCACTTCTTTGTTTTAATACTTGTTCAAAATACCCACAAAAAAATGAACCAAATTGGCAAATATATCAATCTCCAAAGGTCTATTCAAGGAGGGCCAATTGCCTACACTCTACACCCCTCCATACACTATACTAAGCAATAACTGATTGGTCTTGTCACAGTGGTTTCAAGGACAAGCTTCTCATAGGGCCGCAAACGTTCTATCAATGGAAGAGACAGTATACAGAGTGTGTTAGTGTATAAATATCCTGTGTATATTTTCCCTCCAGGTCTCGTATATGTTGTGTGTATATAAAGGATAAACCAAAGGGGCCTAAGTCAACTTTGGCTCGACCGTCCATAACTGTCTACGTCACGTGTTTGGCCAACTCGACTCATGCAACGTGTCCCGCTGCTGCTTTCACATTTATTCATTTTTTTATTTTTTTTTTACAACCACGAAAACGAAAGCTTAAGAAACACCCCTCCCACGCAAATAAACAAATCTATTACAATGCCAACGTTTACCAATAATTTCATTTTTCTGATGTACTTTTTCTCTCGAAAGAAAAAAACATACACAAATCAAATAACCTTGGCTTGTGTTAAAGTTTTTTATCCCCCCACGTTTCGTGTGGCCAGGGTTGTCTTCCTACCACCTTAGTCTTCCTAGCTGACATCACTCTTGCCCCCAAGATAACCCTCATGGTAACTATATAGTAATTTTTTAATTTTTTAAAAAATTTCCATAGCTGCTCCCCAACATCTTCCCAATAACACTACAACTTTTCTTTCAAGGTCACTTTTAATATATAAAATATTTGTCTTCCAATGGCACACCATAACCAAATGATCATATGAAGTCAAACCCACATAATCGGACTTGATTTTTGTTTCAAATTAATTTAACAATACTTTTGAATCCCCTTATCATGTCCCTAACTCCCTGAGACTTGATCTACAGTGTTAGATATTATAAGATATGCAAAGAACCATTAAACCATTCATTGTGCAAATCACACCCTTTAGAGTATTCACATATCACACTCCAATGGATTTAACTATATTTTTATGCCACTTTATTACCAAATCTATTCAATCATACATTTGTTTACACATAGTCTTTTATAACAAGAAAGAGAAAATGCTTAAACAATGAAAAAATTCAACCATACAAAACCTAATGTGACATCATTTCTTCCACTGTAGCCCAAACCCAATCCATTCAAATTAAGGTCATGGTGACAAGTGTCATATCACTTTTTCTAAATAGTATAGTCTATTTCTTTAAGGAACACCTCCTCACATTAGGAGCATTATTGTGAATTTTATAAATACCAACTTTTTTTAATATTCTAAAGTATTTTTTATTTATTTATTTATGGGATTATAATATTCTAAAGTTTTAAATAGGCCAATAAATACCAGCTGCGAAAGATCCCAAATAATTAAAAAATTGGGGATAGCTTAAAAATTATTTATGCATTTAAATTTCTTCTTTATCTTCGAAAAAGAAAAGGCAATCCACAAAAAGAAACAATTGAATGTGTACTTGACCGCCAAAGTAAAAGTACTTCCCGATAAGCAAGGAGATGGTTTGGTAAGCCATCAATTTAAGATTTTTTTTCTAAAAAAAAAAACTAAAATAAGTAATTGCATTCATCAATTAAAGGCACTTGCCACGTTGTTGTTTATTGTTTAATTTAATATTAAAAAATAATTAAATTCAAGGATAACAAAGTGTAATCATCATGAGACATGTAATGTCTGTTTAATATTTTATCATTAATATTAATTAATTATTGAAGATATTAAAGTTATTTTATTTTATTTTAGAATAATTTTATTTATGAATACATTTTTTTAAAATTATTTTATTTTATTATATTGTTTATTTGAAAAGTTATTTTATTTGTTAGGTAAATTTTAGTTTTGTTTTTCAAAAAACTTCCATCTAATATTTTTATAATTCTTTTGTCTAGTTTTTAACTTCTTCTTTTTTTAATATGCGTAGTATTATTTCTTTATAAATGACTATGCTACACCTATTCATAGAAAAATGATGTAGTCTATAGTATATTTCTATATATTGCAATTGAAAGTTATGTTATTGTTAAATATGAATTATTTGATGTGTTTGTGATTTGATTTGTTTGAATTACACTTAGTAATCCATCATCAAGATGGGGAAACATAATGTAAAGGTATTTTATGGATATGGCCATAACATAAGACTCCATGTTGCCATTATAGAATGCCTCTCGACATAATTAAAATTTAAGAGTTTTTATATTTTAATTAATTGTTATTTATAATTAAATGTGCATTTAACATGTTGGATAGATACATATAACATAGAAATGCATACTAGCAATTATAGATTACACTTATGCTTCTTAATCTTGACAAGTAACAAAATTAATAGGATTTTCCTTTTGGTCTTTGAAACATGTTAAGAGTCAAAGTTCGTAAATAATCTATAAGCACCCTTTCTTAAGTGTGAATAGAAAGTGAGTTTCTATATGTAGAAGAACTTTAGTAAATTGTAGAGAAGAAATGTGTATGTTTCACTTTTTTTCACTTGTTTTATAGATATTTTGGATTTTTATTCAAATATGTTATCTTGGTTGATTTGAATCTCAAGTAATTTAGGGGACAATATTGTGTATTGATTGGTAATGTATAAGATAATATAATTTCTAAATAGAAAACATAAATACAAACTAAATACAAATTTGATACATAAAAGGATTTTGATAGGTACACTGCTTCTATTAAAAAATAATTGGGGTATTATATAAAGGGTTTCGATGCAAATATATGGATTTATTTCTACCTCCAACTCGTCAACAATGCATGTATTTGTATATCATAGTACAACTAGGCTACTAGGTAGGCTTTATGTAAATGTTGAAACATGATGTCCAATAGGTTTAGATGTATGATGCATGTGGGTGGGATGCCACCAAATTTCAGACTTGTATGGTGTTATATCATGTTGAAATCTATGTCCCATGCCTCACACACATATTATTTGACTTGGCACAAGCATGTGCAACCATGTGCAAGGATACATTATCTATGTGAGTAATATTATGCAGTAATGAAATTGACTAATGTGTGAGATTATGCTTAGATTGTCCATTCCCCTAGAGGAGCAATGATTGATGACCCCCATTACATTGATAATGAGCTAAGGAAAATACATATGAAATAGCTATAGGTTGTACCACTTAATATAATTAACAAATTACATGGTTTTGACTACCTAAAGTAGTTAATAGGCACCTTGGTGAATGTGAGTGGCATTAGTGTCAATGATGTCATCCTTTGCATCTAGATGTGAATGTGAGTCCAATTTTACAAGATTTTGGATTGTGGTTGGATCCAAAAGAGGAGAAAATATGGCTTAAGGATTTCAACATTGAATATTAGCTTTAGGCCCAAGTATTGTGGGATATTCAGAACTTGAAGGAATTATCACCAACTAAATTTAGAATAGTGTAAGGACCTATGATATTTTAAATCTACCTCACCCAAAAGTGATGATGCGAGCTTAGAATATTGTATTTCACTACACCCTTGATTAATGGCTAAAATCTAACTACTACTCTCATGGAAAAATCTAATCAAGTGACAAAAATTTAAATTTACTATTATCTTCCTGAACTTGGAGAGTCTAGTGAGTGAGAACATTATCATTGGGTGATCCCACAAAGTTGGTTTACAATTTCTCAGAGGAACTAATTTTTGCTGAAATCACATATTTTTAGAAAATATAATGATTTAAGCCTTTGAAATTTTCATTTTAAAGATTCCAATTGAAGAGGGTTTGACCAAACCACCTTATATCAAATCCCCTTGGATAGAACCTCGCTAGTTTTAAACCATATCTATAAATGAATCTCCTTTACACCTATCAAAATGCTAATAACAAATAACTTTTGATTTACCTTTTGGGGGATCAAATGAAGTCATTTAAAATTAATTTGAAATGATTATGTTATTCCTCAAAATTATCTATCCCACGAATATAATTTTAATATGTTTTGGTTTTATTATGTATGTGTTTTTTTAGTTTTATTAAACATAGGTTTTTCATCGAAAATCAAGCTCCCTGTTTTGCACATGTGGAAAAATAGAAAATTATCAAAATATTTTTTTTTTAAAAAATGTTTGTGCTGGGTATTGATGTCCTTGATCCATTAAAAAAAAAAAAATTGAATTTTGATAAATACATAAAAAGTTATGTTGTATACAGTCCACCTATGTCTGAATTGCAATTGGTTTGACTTCGAAACACTATTAAGGAAAAAATATTCAATAAAAAACTATGAGACCAAATGAAAGTGCTTAGAGATATCGTAGTTACAAATCTAAATTCAAATAAATTAGAATTTTATCCTTCATACAAAAAAACCTATGTTGTATACAGTGAGCATCACTTTTTAAAATGTTGTTTTCTGAAAAAAAATAGTTTTCGTGGGAGATGGAAAAAGAAGTGCAATCTTATTCCAAAAATTTTGAAAAAAATATTTTTAGAATATATAGAGAAAATGTGATGAGACTCTAATTTGCATCATCTTCAAATTCCTCATAGTTTAGCCGCTATAGGTGCCTGAATGTGAAGATTTAGTTAAAAATAATAATTTCAGTGTCCAGTTTGGCCAAAAATTGTAAACTACTATTGTGGGATCACCCCATTGATGTGGATCACACCACTTGACTCATTTTCTTCACAAACTGTTTTGATTATCAAGATGAAACTATTATAGTAATTTTTATTGAAATTCTATTCAAATTTGAAATTTGTTTAAATAACATTGATTGCCATATGAAAATAAATTATCTAATTGTAAAATCAATAATAAGAGATAAATCAATAAGCCATAGATAACATAGGATTTAAATGGAGAAACTCATTAAAAAAACTCCACATGTGAAAAAGAAGATAAGTATGTATTAGTCTTCAAAGAAGAGATGCAACCACACACTAATACTCTAAACTTTAAAAAAAATATGGTAGCACCTATGTATCTATAAAGTAGTCTTATAAAACTACTATTTCATGCCTCCAATTTATAGAAAAATGAGAGAGTAATATAACAATTGGTTTTTCAAAACAATGTACCATCAAACCATGATAAAATTCAAAAACTCCCACATCCAAATTGAAGAGGCTAATTTTAGAATAATAAATATAACACCCAATGAACCATGAATAGAAAATAACCCCATTACTAGTAATAGATACATATTTGACTTGTAACTACTTTGTAATGGTCCATATCACAAGGTGGGCATCCAAAATCATCACCCAACTCATATGGGACCCACCAATAACACTTAAAATGCTCCACTACTCAATTCTCATGCCCAAGTTGAGAGATTTGCTAAAAATAATTTTGTAACTATCACTACCAACTCAACCTCCTTTATGAAGCCATATAGTAACTAATATCAAGACTATGAGAGAATTTAAATTATAAAATTAATTTGCAATTACACCTTATGCATTTGAGGGAAAAAGTGTTGGATACACATGAATAATACATAGGGTTGAAAGGTAAATGACACCTTAATCTTAACATTCTCCCAATTGACATTATACAATGCAAAGATATCCACGAGAGTATGTTTAATGAAATTAAGTACAAGTATCAAGGCCCATGGCCTTTTTGCACTAGGAGAACTTATCTATGTTCACTGGCTTTGTCAATGAATATGCAGCATTATCTAGAGTATTTACTAGATGAATACCACTTTTTCACCATTGATTTAGTCTCATGAGGTCTAGAATAAACATATCAACCATTCTGCACTTATATTGAGCATAATTGAAGTATTTTGTAGGTTTGCATCATTCTTAGTGCCATGGTTAAATGATTTGGAGTTAACAAAAAAATGAGATAGGTTATTATATATTATATCAAAATCCACTTTTAGGTGCTTGAATAAAACATTACTAGGTAGCATAGTTTGTGATAAAAACAACATTAGCATTTAGGACATTTTTTCTCTTAGTTCTCTTATGATACATTTTTGGATCTATTTATCCTAGAAGGATTGAGACCCCTAGTCATAAAAATTAGATCTTAATTATCATTATACAATATATAGATATATTGGCATCATGCCTGTTCAATTCATTGAATAAAAGATATCACTATTAACAATCTTACACTAAATAAAAATGAGGTGTTTCCCAAGATTGCATATGTTGCCATGGAGTTGATAAAAATGAGATAGGTGATGAGAAATAAATAGGCTCTAATAACAATTATTGTCCAAAATTCTATCTCTATCCAAATATGACTTCAATGGATGAGATACAAGGTTTGGACTAAAACAACATGAAAATTTCAATCTTATATGCAAATCTGATAATTAAGTTGCCTTAATATAGAAATATTATGATTAGATCCATCTTCTTTATGATACCAAAAATCAGCCAACATAATATGCTTATAAACACTACTTTATGTGAACTTATAACAACAATATATAAAAAATAGTGCATCACCATAAGATAGTAGAAATGAGGCACAAATCAGAAACACAAGAGCATCACATAATATAGGATTTATGTGGAGAAACCCTTGTGGAGAAAAAACTCCACCAAAAAGAGATGCCAAGTTTGCATTATCTTCAAATAAATGAGATTACAACACATTCATTTCCATTCTCCTCTTTTCCTCCAGCATGGTAGCACCTATGCACCTAAGTTGAACAAACTCTTTATGCCTCAACCTTTTCTTGTTCCTGCAAAGAAACTCTACATTCAACTATTGCTCATCATAATTTTTACATCAAAAGAGCTGATTTTATAGATTTTTGAAGAGGTCTAATGCACCAAGCATGGTGCCAAAATATGAACCTTCATTCCAAATGTCCCCAACCCTTGGAATACCTCTTTGAAATGTGAAATTAAACTATTTTTCACTCCAATACTTTCTGTTGATGGGTGTTTTTGCACTTCTCAACATAGACAATGCACAATTGCAATGCCTCTCTTGAAAGGTGAAAATCTACAACTAAGTTGTACATAATCGCCCCAAGTTCTCTTGGGTGTCAGGTCATGACTTGCAAAAATAGCTCAGTTGATTGATGTGATTTGTTGGTAATCACAAAGGGCATTTATTGTTCGCTAAGCTTGAGGGAATTTGGTCTGTAAAAAAAAGGAGTTTGATGAAATTCTGAAAATGAAGAAAAACTATTGCAAGTTCACGACAACAATTTAAAACTCCTCTTAATTCATCAAATTTGACTTGATTGTGATGTTAGAACTTGGTTTTGATTTCAATCTTCAAAGAAAATTCAAAAGGGGAAAGGGATGATAAGTTTCCTAGACCTGCAACTAATGTTGAACAGTAACATTGGAGGATGCTACAGTGGACAACCTTCCCAAAACTAAGTTCCACTTAATCAAGGCAGCCTACAGTCTCATGAAACAAGTGTAATCTTCTAAGGTCTATATATTTTCAAACCACTCATTCACCATGAAAGCATGAATAAAGATTAAACTTAAAGTGAAACACTGGTAATAAGCTCATACTAACTTTGCACTGTTGTTGATCAATAAACAACAAAAAGTATGAGCCGGGAAGGAATCGACACCATAGCATTCTTCACCATTAAAGTACAACATAAACTAACTAATGAAAGCAACTTGGAAATAAAACAACAAAGCTAGAATATAATATTAAGAAGATGAATCATGCATACAAGTGAAGAAACACAAGAATCCATCAAAACAATGCAATTCTCATTAAATTTTTGCAAGATGTCTTTACACAACAACTCAACTCTCTCTTTGAAAATGAGAGGAGACCCTTATTTATAGTTTTCCAAAAGTGAAATGAATGGCCAATATTTACTTTCATTGTGTGGCCCAGATTCATTTTACATTAGGGTTTCACCTACCCCAAAATATAATAATATAAAATATATCTTTGTCTTTTCTTTGCTTTGTCTTGTAGTGGCCTTGGCACTGTAGCAGTTTTGTTCTGTAGTGGCAACCATACTTATAAATACACTTTCAAATACTCATTGTCTATGAAAGGATTTCCACCATTCTTTTAGATGGTAGCATACACTACGAATCTCCCAATCAAAGTTTGGAGCTTATCCCATTCCATGATATCTGATTGTAGGATCTAAAAGTTGATCTTCTTGAACCTCTCAGTGATCTACTCCCAATGCTTGGTGCACCTAGGTATGGCTTTGATAGATTGCTTAGATTGGATGAAAGCCCTCACAACAAAATCCATGAAGTTTGGCGACATTGCATCTGCAACCCCTTATTCTATCTTCTTGTGGAAGAATGGTTTAATACTTTCTAGACCTATCTCCAAGGTGGGAATTTCATAATCGGTCATCATCTTTAGGTATTCCTCATTGTCAGTCTAGTGCTCCACAACCCATTCATGATCGAGATTCAATTCATGCAAAGCCTTCTCCAAGACCTCCTTTCTATAATCTAGTCTCATCTGCCATGTCTCTATGAGCCAATGATCATCATATGGTAGCCCCAACTTCTTTTTCCATACCCCCTTAGAGAACTTGAGGATGCTCTCGAGCTTAGGGTAGGTGATTCATAGTTCTGTGAACTGGTGGTAGGTTCTAATGGAGTTATCAAACTATTTTTGCAACTCCCAAAACTTATTGTATGTCTTGGCAACACGTTGAAGGCCCATATCGCCATTGTACAGTACACAGCTGAACCAATCCACCATGGCCTTGGCCCAATTCTTCCTCCTCTCCAACTTACTTATATCTTCCTTGGAGAGCAGCGAGGGTAGTGTTGATGATGTCATTGGAGCTTCCTCTTTTGTAGATGTCCACTATTGGATGTAAGCGGTAAGATCCATTATTTTTTCTTTCAGTTCTTCCTTAGTAGATTGGTCTTTATCCATTTGTTGCATGATGGAGGCTACAAATCTATGGAACTCATCTATTCTATATTCACAATTCATCGGGCCTAGATTGATTGTTGAAATGTTATAGCTTTTCTATTGCATAGTGCCTATTCCTTGGGCTACTATAGAGGTAGCAATTTCTATTGTTCTAGATCCAGAGGCATCCACCATGATGTGGGAGTGAACCCTAGGCTTCTTCTCCTTTCTTGTTTTGGTTTGCGCTCAGGCTAGGATTGCCTCCAGTCTTGCTTTGGGGTCGACAACCACAGAGGACTTCTTCTTTTCCAACTATTTTTCTAGCCACTTAGGTACCTTGGTAGACTCCTTGGGTGATTCATGCTCACTTTCTTCTCTTTGTTCATCTTGAGGCTACTCCTCTTCATTTCCAAGAGCCTCTTGATCATGTGTTGCCTTTTCATCCAATTCCCTTTCAGAGGTGGACTTTCCCTCATTTCCTGGCTCAGTGGCAATAACATCCTTTTCAACAAAGTTTTCCCCTCGGGGTGCCCTTTCTTCTTCATGCATAGCCTCGTCATGGCTCTGAGGTTCAGAGCTATCTTCTTGGGAATCCCTCTTTTCTTCCTTCTCTTATTCTTCTTGTTTTTCTTCCTCCTTTTTTGGAGGTACTTCTTCATCCTAGACCAGGCCTGTGTCTTGGCCTCTTAGGGGAGGCTCATCCAATATCTCTAATTTTGTGTCAGTGCCCGCCTTCTCCTCCTCAAAGTGATGCTCCCTTAGATCACTTGTTTCACCTATACTCTTGTGGTGTTGGGGTAGCTCTTCATCTAGCTCTTGATCTAAGGTTTCTACAACATACTTCTCATTGAGGGCCTCAATTTCCTCCTCTGAATAATGTGACTTCGCCTCATCGGATGCCACCTTATTCAAATTCATGTTCAACTCAACCTCTGGGTGCTCAAAATAATCCTCTTGATCAAATTCCTTGGGCTCCTCAACTATATCCTTTACAACTTCCCTTTGTTGCTCTATGTGGCACCTCTCCATTTCTTCTAAAATCTGCATTGTGGCTTCCATCTTGGGAGGCTCGATGGGTCAACTTGGGCCATGAGGACTTTGGAGTTTGAAAGGTGCATATCATGTTTGATGCTCACTGGACCGCTGATCAGAGCATGGAAGCGAGGTGGATCAACACGCATGCATATCAGCCATGACTACTCTCTTCAAGCTCATGCCATAACTAAAGTCTATGCCCTCTATTTTGATTTTTGAGAAAGCTCTAGGCATCTAGGCATCTATCCACTGCCTTGTGCTATTCTCAATGGATTGTGTTAATATGTCAAGGTCAACGACCTCTTCTTCACTCCAATCTATCACTAGTAGAGGCAATTCAGCCACAACATTGGACCTGTCATCAATGATATTGATAAGTAGGAGGTTTCTTCCACAGCGTGTCAAATTATGATATTGCTATCAGGATGGGTGACCTCATGGGACTGACCAATGCTTCACCTCTGTGAGCATCACCTAGATGCAATGAGTGCTAAGTGGACCATTCATTATCATGAGAGATGGGTTCTTGTGAACCACTACTCATGAATCATGGGTCAATGAGTTTGACTCGAAAACTACATGGTTGAATCCTGATAGCAATATCATAATCAATGATATTATTGTCATCTTCCACTATCTGGTCAAGCACCAGGAACAAATTCACCATCTTCACAAATTGGGTTGTAATTCTCATGTAGTGCCTCATTCACACTTCCTTATCATCTACACAATTATCCTAGAAGTCTTCAACTTGAGGTCTATGGGCATATTGTTTTCTGACCCATTTCTTCAGTTTCACATAGGGGTCCATTCTTCCTTGGTTAGTGTGGAGATCTAAGTTATACTCCACCAATTCTCTTTCTGAATATTCTACACATTGGGAGGTAGGACAGGAGTATATCCCTTGCTTGAAGGTCAGGGGATAAGGAATTCCCTACCTATGTTTGTCACTAAGCAATGTGTGAGCATTTTGTAGCTATCGGGAGACCTCGAGCAAGATCAAGCGGTCATTGGAGTAATGAGGCAACCGATAGGGTTTCCCTAAGAAACCCTCCATTCTAACATAGGTGAACTTTGGGAATTGTATAAAAAAATACCCAAACTAGAGGATGAAGGCCTTGGCGTTGTGCAACACTCTTCTCTCAAAGTCTCCCCCAAGTAGTTTAATGATGTGCCCTATAAAGGCATCATTCACCCTCTTGTATTCTCTCTTATAGATCTAGTATTGTAATTGAGGGTAGCGATCATATACCTTGAGGTCCCCTTTCTTTGCTTCTAGGTTGATTACAATGAAGAGTCCATTGTACAAAATTTTTTCTACTAGAAGGTACACCAGGTATGAGGTCATATAGAATTTCAAGGTTTTCTATAAAACCATGATCTAGTCATGCATGCTATCACTAATTATTTTTTCCCAGTGGAACTTTGTCTTGCTTCAGATGATTTCCTTGATGAAGTAGAACAATGATTCTTCAAAGAAAGCAACAACAAGGGGACCCATTACCCTACTTAGTAGGGTGACCAAGTCATGGTATTCTTCATGAAATTCGCTTCTGAATATTTCTTGAGGCACTTTGGTAGTGCCGCCCCTCTTGTCCTTCAACCAATGCTAGTTGATTAACCTTTTACATCTGAGAGGGTCTGCTTTCCACATGTTTTCAACATATTCCTTCTTTGTTTCCTCCATGAAATCAAATGTGGGGATGTGAAACATTTTTCCAATAGATTTAGTAGATAAGTCTGCTAACACCCCACCATCATGGTCAATGATCTTCCTATTATTGTGATAACATTCCCTATAGGCCATAACTAGCTCTAGGGCAATGAGTACGAGAGGGAAGCCAGATTCCTTAGTGAGACCACTCACTCTAATCTTTCATGCATTCTCCATCATGGGGTGGATGATTACCCTTTTCTTGAATTCATCGATGTCCACATGTCTAAGGTTTGAATCTGACATGGAATCCCAAGTGGAGATGAGCTTGGAGGTGCACTCCACCCATGAAACTGGTATTTCATATAGTCTTTCTCCTCTTTTCCTCTTGGTACACGTGCAGGTTTCTTCCCTTTATCAACTTTCTCTATGGACTTCCCTAATGGACCCATAGTGGGTTCCATAAATTTTGTATGTAAAGATGTAGTAAGTATATTCATATAGAAATTAGGGCAAGCGTTAGTTAGACCCTGAAAACGGGGTTAGATCCAATAATATATTATTAGAAGATCATAAAATTCATAATCATTCATCATTTCAAGCTCATTTGGATCATAAAAGACAATGTGGGCCCAGGGGTGCGGGTTTCCCTGGGCTAGAATCAGTTAGGAGGTAATGGGAGCAAGACGACACCGGGGCTAGAAAGACCCATAGACAACCACCCGCATCATAGGTTCTACAATAAGGATTTAGTAGTCAAAGTCGGCATGAAACAACTAGGCTCGTGTAGAAATCGGTTATGAGGCTCCTTGGGTCATCTAGTTGATCATTATGTTTTTATGAGCTCGAGGCATGTATATGTCATAGGCTCGAAGGAAATTTGGGACCTTACCATTAAGTAATAACAATCATAGCATGATGTCCCGTAGAAGGAATCCTGCACTACAGGACCTGCAGGCACCTTAGACATCGAGCTTAGCATTGCAAAGTTTTCTCTTCGTGGGAGATGCGGAAAGGAGTTGTTGGGTGGCCGCTAAAGATTTTCCACGTCATCAAATGACCAAGGGTGAGTGGTGGTCCACACACAACGGTTTGTGTTGATGGGCCCACATGGTGCTAGTAACTTAGATTTTTTCATTGAAGTCCTTTAGAAGGAAGCGAGTTAAGAAGAGTTTGCAATGTAAACAAACAAGGCTATCTAGACGCTAAGGAGTGACGAAGGAGGAGGGGCGGTCCACAAATCAACTCCCGCAAAGAGTGGCCCACATCATAGTAGGACTTAGTCATTCTTAAGCTAGAAATGGCAACAAAGATGGTAGACCCCACACCACAGGCGAAAGGAATGGTGTTGTCACTAACAAATGACATTCAGGTAATGGTGGGCCGCAGAGGGTAGTTTGCAAGGCACGACCTGCAAGGGTTCAAGTACTTAGCCATTTACATTCGACAGAGGTGATTTTGGCAGGGTCCACAGTGCGGGAAGGAGATGGAGGTAGGCTGTTTTCCAACAACAGCATGGAGGCAGCTGCCTGCAAGTGGTAGTCCGCATGAATGGACCCATAGGGGCTTAAAAACTTAGGTTTTTTCATTTAATGCTTCGTCATTTGTGCTTTAGCTAGGGTAATGATGGCATCATTGTGGGCCGAAAAGGAGTTAATGTTGTGTGAATAATGGCATTGAGAATACTAGGTCCTGCATTGATGTGATGGCATCATTTAAACAAGTTTTTGGGATTTTGGGTGAATTCTTTGTGCGGAGCTAGCTGTTAGGATAGTCATCGAGTGTTTAATCATTTTCCTTGAAGATTTAGACATCATTTACAAGCCCTAGCAATGGAAAAAAATCAATTTAAGATTCTGAGGGTAGACTTACTTGGAAATGACGCGGGAATTTGATGAAGATCTCATCTTTGATCCCTTAAGAGCTAATGCGAGCGCGAGGGCTTTGATTGTCATTTCCTCTCCTCGAAAATTCAAATTGGTCGATGTGAAAATGATAGGTGGGGATTTCTATTTATAGGAAAAGAGTCATTTATGACCCACATTGAATGAAAAGTATGATAGTTGATGAGGTAGGTAGGATGCAGGAAATTGATGATTCAGTTGAGAGTGATGTAGGACCTACAATGCAGGATGACCCATGGGTCTTGTTGCTAACTAGCGGTCAAGAGGCGAAGGCAAAGCAGGGTGTGAGACTCGCCAAGCGGGCGGACTTCCCAAGCCAGGCATTAGTGGAATGACGAAGAGATAACATCGTCGCATAGAGGGAGAGCCACAAGCATGAACTTGCGGAGCTTGAAGGATGCTAGGGCCATAGTCCAAGGGAAGTCCACATGGAATGGCCCACAAAAGTCAAAACTTAGGGAAGTTTAGGGGGAATGAATTTGGTCAACTAGGGAATGATGACTTTAGTGTTCTTGACCACCTTAAACTCAAAATTAGGGGCACACAAAATGAGTAGAGGAAAAAAGTGACCTGGTGAAGGAGAGAACAAAGAGGGGGGGCCCGTTCTGGATGGGGTGTGTGTGCTATAGGCATAACACTTTCCCTCCAACTTGGGTGCCCAAACTTGGAAGATAAAAATTGCATTAAATGTAATAAATGATGGAATACCAAGAGACACGTCCTAATTGTTTCAAAGCTCCCACTTGGAGAATACCAAGAATCACTTATTTATCCTTTTCCTTATCTATTTTTATCCCATTCTAGGCATCCACATGTGGGGAAAACAATATTAAATATTTATTTCCACAACTCACCTTTACAACTGGTATGAAACCCATCACCCCTTATGAATGCAATACAAACAATGGTGAGAATTATATTACAAAATATTTTCCCAATACATGCCCTAAGTGCCTAGGGACACTTTCCAAGAATTTTGTAGCCATTCAATATGACATAGGATTTACAAGGTAGATGGCACCTTAACTCTAACATTCTCCCACTTGACATCATACATTGTAAATACATCCATAGGAATCACAAACAAGGGTAGAAAATCCCTTAGCCAAATGTGTATCATTTAAATCTTCACCATGCTCTCATACTCCAACAAGATACTTGCAAAAGCAATTATGATAACCACCATCCAAAAAAAGCTCCTTACATCCTCCACCATACCACCTATAGAAGAAAAGGAACATGCCAAGGTGAAACATATATACTATCACTAAAACCTACACCAATCTTTATATGAACACAAGCATCAAATTTAAATGATAAAAAAGGATTTTCTCGTAGCTACCTTACTCATACCAATTGGAATAAAAACCATAGTAAATTGCAACTCTTCCAATGTAGTCATACCTCAAACCAGAGTATACAAATCATAGATAGAAATTCATTCCATCAACATACCAACCCAAAATCTACAATTGAGTCTCTATGTATCCATCATCCTATCTCAATGCAACATACCAATAAATAAATGACCACAGACAAGGAAAACTAACAATTCTACATTAATACCTAAAAAATATCATGGATATAGATAGTCCACATCCAAGTCATTCTACTACAATAAAATGGGTGCCTTAACCCACACAATTGCATAACTCATAAATCCAAATCTAATGAAACATACAAAATCATTATCACATCAGGAACTAGCAAACCAAGATATCAAAGAGGATAACCAAACATATATCCAAAAACTCCCCTTACATGATTTATGTCATATCTAAAAATAGATCAAGGTATACCAAGTCTATATATAGTACTTCAGATAGAGGATGTGGTTAATTTCTCTATTACATAGTGTTAAGAAAATAAACAATAATATGCAAATCCTAAAACAAATATGTTGAAATAACTCTCTCACGACTAGTCTCTATAGATATCCCAAGTTATTCACACTCAACCATGTGAATACAAACATCCAAGAAGAATTCCATGAACAAAGAAAGAAACTACAAATTAAACCATATCCTTGTTCCACATTAACATGTACCAAGTTGTGTAAAGTAAGATCTCCTTTTCCATTCCCAAACTGAAAGGATATCAACATCTAACATTAAAATCAAATGAAAACATGGTATAATTATATGTAAACCTCTCATACCAAAGGTAGATCAAACAAACTAGTCATTCCCACAACAAAGGGAATATGACCAAAGCCACAAACCATCTACTATACCTCTCCAAATAAGTCCCGAGAATTAGATCCATAACTCAAGACCAAAACAAGGAGAACAACGAAAATCCATATAACCATGCATATTCTTCTTAACAAGTCCTCATATTTTTTTATATTCAAGAATAACTCATATGAGAAGACATGATAGAAAATAAAGAATGCATATGATAATCAAGCAAGCAATACCCCCAAATCATTGACCTACCAAGTAGACCAAGAGTGGGATACAATATCATCTTGTGCACACAACACCAAGGAATGGAAATCTTCTCTTCAAGTCCATAATGGATTAACATCCATAACTAAGTATAGGCTCCTTAATATTTTGTTGAAATCCTCATCAAAGAGTAACCATATCAACATATGATCCCATAAATAAGATATCTCTAAGCCTCACAAAAGTCTCTCTAGTCTCCATGAGCATCTAGGTCAATCAATCCATGCTAACTTCAAATGCATCCCTACAAGATCATGAAGCTCCAAGAAAATGGTGAATACTCAACACTAAAGAGAACCAAACAAGACGACTATCGGAGTTTTAATTTTGCAGAATCAAGAAAATAGACATGAAATCATGATCTAACATCTCCTCCTAGGAGATAAAATAATCTAAATAAACACATCATGGTCTTTGTATCATGCCAAAACTCTTAATACAGAATCAACAATATATCCTGACATAATAACAATCATATTCTAAACCAAGAAATAACATCTCCAATCACATGAAGATAAACATCCATCATAAAATAATGAACCCAAATCACCGTCAAAGCTTCAACTGAACCACATAACCAAGCTCTCTAGGAATCATGATAACCATCTCCTAACTAGAGATCCTCCATGAACCCAACATGATCAAATAGCTCAACACCATGAGCTACCAAAAGATAAAGTACAACCAAAATATCCAAACAAAGAAGATACAATTACTACACATCCTTTGTCAATAGAACCAAATATATCATTAAACTCTCACTTCAATCCAAAGGAAGAATCCAAGAGCTCTTTATGACACCAAAAACCATTGTAAAATACCATCCATCTTCTAATCAAAGATTATCCATGGCTCACTACACACTATAAGAACAACAAATTATCCATGGCTCACTACACACTATAAGATGCTCCCACTCCCGCTCTCGCTCCCGCTCGTTTGAAGTTTGAATTTCTGCTCGCATGGTGGACTCTATCGTGAGGGTTCCCAAGGGCCCCCTACTCCCCCCCGAACCGTGTTCTCCCCCTTTGAGGACGTGTCTGGTGGGTACCCCCCTTATGGGCTCGGTGCTTTCACCTGCGGGAATTTTGCGGGATGTGCTGCCTCCGGGCGTCCCTTTGATGCCGGCGGTTGAGCTTCCTCCGGCGGCCAGTTGGAAGGATGTTTTGAATAGTGGGTTTCGGGCCTCTTCATTTTCAGTCCCCCCTGAGCCAGTCATGTTTTCAGAGACTGTGTTTGAGATTCCTTATACGGTTAGTGACAGAATCCTTTCCTCTATGGAGAATGCGGTGGTGGGGAGATTCCTCTCCTATCGTTTGATGATGGACATGGTTAGAAAGTGGGTGAACGTGAAATGGAGGCTTAAGGGCAGTGTGGAGATCTGAGTGATGGCTGGCGGTCTCTTCCTTTTTTGATTTACTACTGCTGAGGATTTGGTGCTTACCCTATCTTCGGGCCTGTGGGTTTATGGGAAGCATAGCCTCACTTTGTGTAGGTGGAAACCTGGTTTTGATCTTGCTGTAGACCTTAATATGTCGGCTCCAATTTGGGTGCGATTGCTAGGCTTACCTCTTGAGTTCTGGGATGAAGCCATTTTCAAGGCTATTGGTGACTCTTTGGGTCAGTTCGTAACTGCGGATGCGGTCACTAAATCTAAATCAAGGTTAGTATTTGCTCGTTTCTACGTCAATATTTGCATAGATAAAGTTCTTCCTAACTCTATCAAGCTTTCCTCCAAGCTGGGGAACTGGGTACAACCTGTTTGTTATGAAAACACAGTGGTTTTTTGTCAAAGGTGTGCCAAAGCTAGGCACCTTATCTCTAATTGTAAATCTTCAGTCAGTAGGGAGACTATGGATGTGCCTGACCCTAAGATTTTGTCTGATCCCAAGATTTTGGTGGTGGAAGTCTTGAAGCCTTTGGGTGAATCGGAGATTATTCCCCTAGATTTGGTTCAGTCTCTTGTGTCTCCTCCGCATCCCGACTCGCCTGGGGTTCCTCACCCTATCACGAACCCTAGTGGCTCTTTGGTGTTGGGAACCTCCACTCGGAAGGTCTCTTTGTCTTAGCTTCCTGGTTCCTCGGCTATCAATGCTTTGTCGTTAGGGGCTTCTGAAGAGGGCTTTGGCCCTGGGTCTTCGGTTGCTGATCCGTTGTCCTTCAATTTGGGGACCTATGGAGACTTGGTTGAAGATGGGGAAATTTGGGAGGAGGAAAGTATTGGTCTGGTTGAAGAATTTACTGAAAACTTGGAATGTTTAAAGTTGGAGAAAGTGGAAGTGGAGGGGATCTGGACCACGCCTAAGAAGAAGGGTAGGAAGAAGAAGGCTAATGTGGGTGGGGATTTCAAGCCTGGGAGGCCCTTACAGAGATCCACCAGAATGCGTGAAATGACAAATGAGATTGCCTTGGGGAAGCAGAGGACATTGGATTTGTCCTTAAAAAAGGTCAGAGATGAGCATTATGTCTTGGAATATTCGAGAATTTAATAGTACACACAAACAATGTGCACTGAAGAACTATATAGTGGAGCATAAGGTTGATGTTTGTCTCCTACAAGAAACCAAGATGACGAAGATTAATTTTGAGAGAGTTGTTATCTTTATTTGGCCTAATGCTTCTTTTATACACAGTGATGCTGAGGGTGCTTCAGGGGGATTGGCTGTGCTTTGGAATCCTTCTGACTTTCAGGGGCAGGAATTATTTCATTGTAAAAATAGCATTGGAGTTTCATTTTTGGTTAATGGAGAAGTTTGGTCAATAATTAATATTTATGCCCCCAACCAGAGGAACTCGAGGAATTTCCTTTGGAGGAACATTGTGACTCAAATTAATAGGAATAAAGGTGGTTGGTGGCTTGTTGCTGGTGACTTCAACTCTCCCTTACTACCATCTAAGAAATGTGGGGGTCTCCTAGATTATACTGACAACATGACTGATTTGGCAAATTTTTTGTGTTCTTCGGGGTTAATTGATATTGATCTTCGGGGACAACATTTTACCTGGTCTAATAGAAGGTCTGGTGCTGACCTGATCCAGGTTAGGCTTGATCGTTTCCTCTATTCTCCCCATTGGACCAATACCTTAGGTGCCAACCTTGTGGCTCTTCTTAGGATGGTTTCTGATCATAACCCTCTTTTGTTATCCACTAATATTCATCCTTCAAGTGGACCCTATCCCTTCCGGTTTCAAATAATGTGGAACTCTCACCCCAACTTTAAGAAGAAAATTGTTGAATGGTGGAATATCCTTGTACAAGGGTCTCCCATGTTTAGGCTATGCTACAAACTTAAGCATATTAAACTAATGGTTAAAGGTTGGAACAAGAATGTGTTTGGAGATGTTTTTCAAAGGAAAAAACAGATTGAGGGGAGGTTAAAGATTCTACAAAAGAATATGGATGAGGGAGATGTCAGTCAATAGGTTAATAATCAGGAAAAGGAGGTCAGAAGGGAATAGGAAAAAGTTCTAAAAAATGAGGAGGTTTTTTGGAACAAAAATCGAGGATCCAATGGCTAAGAGAAGGAGATAGGAACACATCTTTTTTTCACGTATCTGCTATCAAACACCGGAAAAGGATCCAAATTTCTAAACCAATAAGTAACTTTGGGGAGGTGATTACTGATCAAGCCCTTATTAAGTCTTGTGTGGTTAATTATTTTAAGGAGGCTCTTTTGGCCCCTACAGGGGAGCCTAACTTGGCTCTGGATTGTTTGGTTCTCCGGGACCTCCCTGCGTCCGTCTCTTTGGAGGACAACTTGGGCATCCTAAGGAGTGTTTCCTTGGACGAGGTTAGGTTGGCTACTTTTAGCATGGGGGCATTTAAATCTCCTAGTCCTGATGGGTTTCCCCCTGTGTTTTTTGAAATTTTTTGGGATACTATGGGCTAGGACCTGGTGCTCGCGGCTAGGGACTTTTTTAAATCTGGCAAGATCCTCAAACAAATGAATCACAACTTCATTGCCCTTATACCTAAGATTAGTGAGCCACTTTCTATGGTTGACTTTCAGCCTATTAGTCTATGTAATACCATCTATAAGATCCTCTCCAAGATTCTTGTTAACCGTCTCAAACCCCTGCTTGATAAAATTATTAGCCACACTCAAAAGGGGTTTGTCCCGGGTCGGCATATTCTTGATGCTGCTTTGACTACCCATGAACTATTTCACTCTATGGATAGAGGTAATAATGTGGGCATGGCACTTAAACTCGATATATCCAAAGCCTATGACAAGGTTCTGTGGGAATTTATTCCAAAGGTTCTAGCTAAGTATGGATTTAACAGGCTGGTCATTGAGCTCATTATGGAGTGTGTTAGAACTATCAAGTTTTTGGTCTTGGTAAATGGTTCCCCTTGCGATTTTTTCTCTGTTGGTAGAGGGCTCAGGAAGGGCGACCCTCTATCACCCTACCTCTTTATAATGGTTGCTGATGTGCTTAGTAGGAATTTTACAAGTCTGGTGTTAGAGGGCTCCATATCTAGTGTTAGAGCGGCTACATCTCTTTGTCCGATTGTTGTGCAGCAATTCATGGATGATACCTTTCTTTTTGGGAAGGGCTCAGTTGTGGAGGCTAGGAAATGGAAAGCTTTTCTTAACAGATACACCTCCTGCTCCGGACAGTGCATCAACTACAACAAAAGTAAGATTTATTTTTTTAATTGCTCTCCTACTTTGGAAGACAGGGTGACTGCGATTCTCGGTTGTGTCAGTGATTCTCTCCCGTCGGTGTATCTGGGGCTTCCACTCACTGTTAAGGAGGTTCAACCGAGGTTTTGGAACTCTATTTTGGAGAGGATTCAGAGGAAATTGGTTGGGTGGAAGGGTTCCTTACTTAGTCATGCTGGCAAATTATAGCTCCTTACTGTGGCCATTCAAGGTATACCCACTTACTTTCTAGTTATCTTTAGGATGCCCATGTATATAGTGGAAAAGTTAGAAAGAATCCAAGGGAATTTTCTTTGGGTTGGTACTAAGGAGAAGAAGAAAATTTCCCTGGTTAAATGGGATACGGTTAGTCGGGCTAAAATCTATGGGGGGCTTGGAATAAGGAAGATTGGGCCCTCTTTCAAGGCACTGATTGCTAAGGTTGGGTGGGATCAATTAAGGAACTCTAAGGACTGGTGCAAAATCTTGAATGCTAAGTATCTCCAAAACAGGCATCTGATTGGTTGTCTTTCAGAACCCCATCCTCTTGGTACCGTTATTTGGAGGAGTATTTGTAGCATTCAAAGTTTGCTAAAAAAAGGGATAAAATGGAAAATGGGGAATGGAATCAAAATTAAATTTTGGGAAGATGCTTGGCTCTTAGATTTCCCTCTGGCTTGTTTCGAATTTAGGGGGGTGATGAGTGCTGCTCCAAGATTCTTTGGGATCTATATCAGTGATTATATGTCTGGCCCTATTGGTGCTAGGATTTGGAGAGAGCTCTCACTGTGCTGCCCCCATTCGCCGGTTCTTGGTGGTTTCGCCAATTCCATCCAGGTGTTGCTCTCCTATTTTAGATTCCCTACCTTTGATAGAGAGGATGAATTCTTTTGGGCCTTAGATAAAGAGGGGGACCTCTCTGTTAGATCCGTATACAGACTTCTGACGATTGATTGTACTGTGGAGAAACACTGGAGGATGGTTTGGAATAGGCGCATGATCCCTAAAATAATTTTTTTCTGGTGGATGGCCTGCCACAATAGGATTCTAACCCAGGATAATTTGAGAACCTAGGGATTTTGTTTTCCCAATAGATGTTTTCTCTGCAAAGTGGGGGAAGAAACTATTAACCACCTCTTACTCCACTGCCCGTTTGCTACTGAAGTGTGGGGGATGGCCTTTGAGAAGCTTGAGATTCAGTGGGTCATGAGCAAGGACCTTGTTTCTTTTATTTTAGGCTGGTATGGGCCTGTTTTGCATCCTCTGGTTAGTGAAATTTGGAGACAGACCCCCCTATCATTGGATGGTGTTTATGGAAGGAGTGAAATAACTGGGTCTTTAGAAATGTTGAGCGGAGTCCCAAGGAGGTGTTTGGGATTGGTGTTCGGCTCATAGAGGAGAATATCTTCCTCTTTGATGGAAAACTTCCAGAGATTGGGCTGAGGGACTTTGAAATAAAAATGGCCAAGGAATGGCACCAGGAGTTAAATGCTAATGCTTATGAAAATGGGAAACTTTTAGCTAGGAGGAACACTAAATGGGAGCCCTTGAATTTAGGATGGTTTAAAATAAATTTCGATGGAGCTGCTAAAGGTAATCCTGGAAGGGAAAGTATAGGTGGAATTATAAGAGATCCATTTGGAAAAATGGTGGCAAGGTTTGCTGGTGGCATCGGGGTTCAGTCGGCTCTTGTTGCTGAGGCTTGTGCGCTGTTCATGGGACTCAAAATTGTTGTTTTGCTAGGGATTGTTAATCTCCATATCGAGGGAGATTCAAAGGTGGTGACAGATGTTGTGAAAAAGGAAAAATTCATTGGTTAGAACACCAAAGATATTTTGATTGATGTCAGCTTCCTTATGTCCAAATTAAGGAATAAAAAAGTGTCTCATATTTATAGGGAAGGTAATTGTGTGGCGGATGCATTGGAAAATTTAGGCTCTGGCTGGGTCTCGACTAGATGTTGGTAGAGAATAGAAAGATTGCCATCAAACATTCAAATTTTGATAGGGTGGGAAAGGTCTTCCATGGTTAATAATGATTTGTAACCTTTGGATGACGAGGACTGTCTGGGGGGTCCACTGGTATATTTGGGTGTATTGGTGGATAATTTGCAAAGTTGGCATGGAGGACAGGTGGAGTACTATGGATAAAGATGAGAGGGTGTGGAGTAGGGGTCCGAGCATCCAAGTGTTGATTCTTTGGGATAGGAGATTGGGTATTGCTTATCAAATAATGATGAGATGGCAGGGAGGAAACGTAACTGATGTGATCAAGATTGGATTTGGTGACGTAATGCGGGTGTTTTTGAAGGTTGTGATTTCTTCTTGGGTGCATGATGGTACTGTGAGTATCACGTTTTGGGGAATGGGGTTATTTGATTCATTTCCTAATTAACTTTGGAGGAGCGTGTGTGTTAAAAATGATGGGACTGCTCATGACAAGTTCTGGTTGTGTTCTTGTGGCTTCGTGCCGGCTAACTTAGCTGGTGGTTATTTCAGCTTTCTTTGGCGGGTTTCTAATTTTGGCTAGATGGTTTATTGGCATGGGATGTTGTGCCTTTCCTACCTTTTCACTAACTTTTGCCTCCTCCACCATTTTCAAAAAATCATTAAATGTTATTTCATTTCACACTGCTGTATTTTTCCTATTCGCGCGTGTTATCGGTTTGTGTGGATTACTAGCTGTAATCCCGGCATTAAACATTCTTTGGTGTTACTTGTTCACAATGTTTGGCTCTGGTGTTTGTTGTTGCATTGTGAAGTTCATGTGCAGGCTGATAGAATGGGGGGAGATCGTGTGCGGACTGAGCCAGATTGTTGTGATGAATTCCAGAACAACCCTCTTGTGTGACACATTTGCGTGGAGGGCGGAATTGCCCCACTTATGGAACGACTGGTCGGTCATGATCCAATTCTTTTGGGTCAATTTGCTAGTTCTTGGAAGGAGAGGAGGGTTTCTGTTGGAGGGATTTCCTTTGAAGTTAGTGAGGAAGTCATTGTGCAGGCCACGGGCTTGAGATGCGAAGGGAAGAAATACCCTAAACACACCAAAAAACCAGACCACGAAAGTCTTAAGGCATTCTTCAAAGGCGAGGAGACTCCGACTAGGAATCCGATGGGGTTTGAAAGAGCTGAGCTCCCTAAGCCGTGGGACATGGTCTGCTTGGCTCTGATGAAATATGTGACGCCGGAAGGTAGGTATAAAACTTGTTTTTTCTATCATTTCCCACTGCTTAACCATCTCAGACACAAAATGGTGCTTAGCTTTCCTTTTTTCCTTCTTATGGACCTAGAAAGCTCGATAGAGAAATGTAAGGTGGTGGCTAGCCATTATCCCGATGATCCCCCGCCTCTCCCGCTCCACCAGGGGCTTATACTCTGCCTATACCACTTCCATCTTGCTCTTTGTCCACCTAAAACTATCACTGTCCATGTCGAGAATATTGAACCCATCTCCTCGATCCATATCTCCTTGGCTGAGTCCATGAGCCCTCTTCAGGCCGTCGTGCTGGGGAGTGTCAAAACCAATTTGGCCACCAAAAAGCTTAAGGGTGGATTAGGCATGGCTCATGCCAGTGTGGCGGAAGGGCTCTGTGAGCTAAAGGCTACCCAGGTGGACACGACGGAAAAGGTCACTAAACTGAAGAAAGGCAAGGAGGGCAAGGGAAAGGTTGCTATGGAGAAAGACTTGGGAGAGGAAACAGTGGTGGGGATCACGGAGCTGACTAGTGGGGAAAGTGTTAGGAGGAGATCGGGGAGGTTGGCCAAGAACAGCAAAAAGAGATTAATAATTGAAGACTCGGAGGTGGAGCAGTCTAACAGCAAGGGCTATAAGGAAGATGATTCCGAAGATGAGAGTGATGAAATGGGTGTGAGGCCTCTACCTACTCTGATGGACAGCAAGTTTTCTGGCCATGTTTCTGACTCGCACACTCCGTTGGTGAATGAGCCTAGTTCATTTTTGAAAACTAGGGATGCTGGGGAAGATGCTGAAGTGCTTGTGAAGAGACTGAACACCTTGGATAAAGACCCGATTCACGATGAAATTGAGACACTTTGTTACTAGTGCACTATCTAATGTCATAAAAGAGGAATTAGCGGGGAATAATAGCCAGGAGAATAAGGAGTGGGTTGGTGATGAGGTGGTTGACCTCCTGTTCAAGAACTAGGATGAGGCCAATTAGCTGCTCTTGTTGCTGGTCTGTCGGTTGTTTTTTGGCTGTTGGTGTGCTGTCGCTAGGCTGTCTCTAGCTTTTTTCTCTTTTTCTGTAATATTCTCTGGTTATGTTTATTCCTTTTTTGGCCCTAGTGGCCCGCTGTGAGGGGTACAACACCCTGTAAATGCTGTTTAACTTTTCAAAAACAACAAAAAATTAGAATTAAAATATTAAAACAAAGAAGATAGAACACATTATGTAACTGCATAAAGCTCCCATTGAAAGACACCGATTTATACATGGCATCATGATCAATATCATTGCCAACACTCTATTGAAAGTGAACAAAGCTTCTCATGCACCATAAAATACTACTATAGATTCAAATGAACAACTATATCAAGCACTCCCAATAACCTTTTCTCACTACAATAAACATACCAATGTAATAATGGTGACCAGGAATAAGGCTTACCAAACAAAATCCATATCAAAAATTTTTACAAGATCTACACATATGCAACATCTCAAAGGATAAATACATAATCAATGCTCCAATTTCAAATAACTGAAAAATATAGTCAACCCCACATTAGTATCATACAAAATAGAGATAATTAGGTTAAAATGTGGACTTCCAAGACTCAAACACCAAGATCAATGCTAAATCTATTTTTCTAAATAAATCCATATAAGAGTAACCATAGATCAATAAAAATCCTCCAAATAACCATGAAAACTTGTAATTACCTTCATCCATAACACCCTGAATACAATCTCATCATAGATCTACATACCATATATGGGTAAAAGCACAAAGCCATGTCACACTTTTTAAAGGAAACAACCAACACTAATCCAACTTTTAAACTTGAATCACTAAAAAGTGGCATATATGTTTTGAATTTTGAAATGATGTAAACTAATAAAATATTTGTTTTTTAGTATATTTTATGCTTGTATTTAAAAAAGGAAATGATTTGAATATAAATTTTTATAAATTGACACTATAATTTAGTTGTTGAAAAATAATGAAAAATGAAGTTAAAATGAGACGCCAATCTTTATATAGTAATTTTTATTTTTTTTCCTTTAATTTTTTTGTGTGTATTTATAACTTGAAACTTTAGTGCATGGATATTTTTTTTTCTAATTTTGATAAATATATATACAAATATGACTTCAATGGATGAGATACAAGGCTTGGACTACAACAAAATAAAAATATAAAACTTATATACAAATATAAAAATTAAGCTACCTTAATATGGAAATACCATGATTAGTGTTGAACACACTAGATACTAAGAAGGGTGGGGGGCGGTGGGGGTGAATTAATATCTTTAAATCCTTAAACCCTTTAGGAACTTAAGAATTTCAACACAATTCAAGCTTCTTAATTAAACCAAAAACCCTTAAACAAATCAACAACAATGAAAGATACAAAAATTCAATCCTTAATTAGATCAACAAAAATGAAAGATAAAACAAGGAACACACATGCACAAGATGATACCAAATTTACGTGGAAAACCCAACGAGGGAAAAACCACAATGAGAGTTAACTCAATATATGAAACTCACTACTTACAAAATAAGGCTCACTACCAAAAGACTTGTAGACTAAGGCACACAACCTTAGGGAAAGATACAAAGGACTTGCAAACTAAAGAGAACACCTCCAAGGCAAGATACAAATTACAAGGACCTTATGAGATTCACTATCTCAGAGCAGGATACATGAAGATTATGGAAATTACAATATTTGTCAACACAACTCTTTGCTAATTGAGGTGTTAAAGAATATTTGATCTTTCTTCCACACACTTTCACACTTTTTTTGTGAGATTCAATACATTCCACACACTCACACCCTTTACACATCTTTCATTTGAAATGTTCAAGTCCATTTATATCCAACACAATACCTCAAAACATTAATTAGGTCAGTTGGGTAGAAGATAAATAATAATTTGAGCAACAAGTCAACCACAAAACATCAATTTAGTCCTATCTAGGGGATAGAGAGGACCAAAAACAACCTTATTACATCAATTCACATGTTGGCACACATCAACTCAAGTCAAAAAATAAGGAAACATGTAGATAAAACATGTAGCTCAATACTAGTTGGCTCAAAAAAATACTTTCAATTAAATTTACTCAATGCAGTTCTAACCAAGATAGGTTAGAACCCAAACACATCTTAACATAGCTTCATATGATGGCACAAACCCTCAAGCACATAACACAAGAAATATACAAAGCCCTATTGGCCAGATATGCATAAATGACTCAGAAGACCAACTCAAACACAATGCAACACCAAAAGAGATCAACCAATGATGTGCAAATCATAAAGAGATGTTCCTTGAACATTCAACAACACTTCTAGATACTTCAAGTTCATACTATCATACCACCAAAAACCAACAAAAATCAAATGGAAAAAAAATACATCTTGGAACACAAAATGCACAAACATGAGATATAACATTAACAAAACAACTTGTGGATGACTTCAACATATGAAATTGGAACCGAGATACTGAACATACATTGAGAGCGCATCAACCAAATTGTAGGATGAGAAACATCACTACAGAGAAATGCAAAGCATTTTTTGGACTAGTCCAAACAACCAACAACATTGCCAATCCTCTGTAATTAACAAAAACCTCCTTGAAAACACTATTGACCTAAAAATATAGGAGTGCAACATCCACATACCACAAACACTAAATCCCAAACCGCAAGACCACATCTTCAAAAATGGAGGAATGTGAAGCATTCTCCCAAACAATCTTCACAACAACTTCCTAAAACAAAACCTTTCAATAACTTGGGGAGGCCAAAACTTTCTTTCAACAATAGATGCTTCAATAAGAATAGTAGAAGAGAGCATATAACATGTTATAGGCCATCAACAACATCTCTCCACCATCAACAATACTTCTAATCCTCATCTTAATGCTTCTAATCCCCATCTTAATAAATCATCATGAAAACAATTTTTCTAACAACAACCATACACAATACTTCTTTACATGACATCAAACAAGGAATGAAATCTAACCATGTACTTCAGTAGCACATCATCATACATTAATAATAGCCCAACGATGCAACAATATTCCCAAGTGTTTCTACATTTGGCACAATTCTATTGAGTGTATGTTGTTGGCTACATCATCCCACCTATAAAATTTCAGCCCAAATGGACATTTGAGTCAAAATTTATGACCTCTAGAAGTCCTTGCATCAAATGCCAACAATATCCCATACACAACAATCTTCTCAAGTGTAATGCCCCGCCAGGTAACCTTAAAGGAAGTTGCAATTAACGTTTTAAGCGAACCAATTTTTTTTTTATAAAGTGCATTTAACATACACATTCACTTACTCACTAACAACAACCTCTAAGGCTACAAGGTTAGGAGTACTAAAACCCACACATACATATTACATATAACCATAGCATTATGAACCTTATGAAATAAACATCATACATCATAACAATACCACATATCATAGTAAGATAATCAACCAAGATACAATCTCATAAACATTAACTTAATCCAAAAGTTACATCACTCATTCCCAGAATGAGGCAATAGTACATAAGGTTACAATTACAAAATTCCACCTCATAAACATAAGAGGGATAAAATAACTTATACAAATTGAAATATTACAATGCAGGAAATTACAACAAGCACCGTGAGCTATCCATCTGGATGTCTCGCCACCAAGTACAGAAGATCAATGGGGACCCAACGGTTTTGGTGCATGTTCCACCTAACCAAGTGGTACCTGAAGGCCCACCCCCCATGCTAGGAGATAGTAACAAGGTAACATGGATAAAGATCTACAACCACTAACCAAAGGAAGACTCAAATTGACTCATATTGATATAACCAAGCAAATGAACTAATAAGTACAACTCAATCACCATGCAAGTACAAATCAAGTACAACTCCAACATCACTGACATAGGTCATATTGCTTCCAGACATAAAGATAGATCAAGTATGTTCAGAGAACCATACACATAAAACAATTAACAACAGTTGTCCTAGATAGAGTGTCATTGCATAGTAGTCATGAAATCTCCTCTGGGCATCCTTCATAGGCTCCGGAAATCCTGGTGGCCTCAACTGAATCTTGGCATTCATACTCACTCATGCGGCATCAAATACCTCTCGTACTGACAAGATAAATGACTATGCCATTCCAGGCCTTCTCACTCATCCCAAGTCTAAACGAGCCCTTGTGTCTATGAGTGAGGATTAATTATCTTGATTAATGTGAATGCATCCTAATCATATAAGTACATTAATTTAATTATCACTTGATTAACTCACTTATGAAGGTTACCCAATTTACCACTTTGGGCTCCGGCCCCTAACAAAAGCCACTCTTCTATTCGACAACACACACCCAAACAATCCACCAAGGGAAACACAAGTGCATACCAACTAGGCATCATAATCCACTCCAAAACAATGAGGAAACAAAAGATAGAACTCACTCCAAACATCTTGGAAATAACAATCACATAGTCCACTCCTTTCACAGGAGGTACAAAAGATCCCCGTTCATGGAAACCAGGTAAAACTGAAAAGGCGCCATGCACTACCCAGGGGAAAACAACTAGATGGCATAAAGATTCAACAACCCTTATCCTCTAAGTTCTTCTGGAAGGCTTATAATTTAGGACTAACACTAATTCCCAAAACCCACAATGCAACTTGACGACATAGCAACAAAAGCATTCAAGTCATTACTCAAATCTAATATTTGGATTTCTTAAATCCATACTCATTCAATAGGTAACATTAACAAGGTCAAAGACACACTTACAGGGTTAACTCAAATAATCATATACCCATATTTCTATTTCTATTATAGGAAGTTTTAAACAATCTAAACTTACATCCCTTTACGAAGTACAGAGAAACTAAAACATTTAAGACAATCACGAGAAAATTACTATTTTTGGATATACTAAATCCATATCTCTTTCATATTTCATTTGCAACAAATTAATTGCTCTAATGGAAAGAAAGCAAATTAAGATAACTACTTGCCTCATCAATATAAACAACTTCTTAATTTACTTTTAAATCGACACAAAATCATGCAAGTAAACTCTTTCCATTTCCTAACCAAAACTTACATCTCATTCAATTTTCTATTTAGAACATGAAATCACTTTAATATAATAAAATATCGTTTCTGTATCTATTTACCCATATACACTAATCAATCCAATTTAAATCTCTATTCAATAATATATTGCATGCATCTTATTACAATAAAATACGATAATGAATTTATACTATATATATATATATATGCTCCATATTATATAGACACCAAATATATGTATTAATAAATTTAATTATATATATTCTTTAATATTCCAATCACAACGATTAAATTACTCTATGGAAAATAAATAAAACATAACAAATATTTGCCCTTTCCAATATATTCATTTCCTAGATTTACTTCTAATACAACATAAACTATTGTCATTACTATATTCAATTCTATCCAAAATCTATATTTTTTCAATTCTCTATTTAAAAACATCAACATCTTAGTGTATAAAAATATATTTTGGCTTAACTATTTAACCATGCATTCATATTGTTTCCAATTAAATCTCATTAATTAAACAAACATTCAAATACAAATATTTCTACAATTTTTCCATATATATTAAATATCATTTTTCTTAACAATTCGACCATGCATTCAAATATCTTAAAAAATCTTTTTCCCTAACAGTTTAATCATGCATTTAACCTTATCTTTTTTAAAAATCTCCATGCAAACTCAAATACATGTACTTAAATAAAACTAATAAAAAACTAACTATACTCCTGATTGGAAACAATATGCAAATATACATCATATGTATATATTAATATATTTTATTAAATAATACATTATTTAATAAAACATATTAAATATCAACAAATAAACTCCAAAAGTCTATGCTTTCAAAGATCTGAATAAAACCAAAATGTTTTTATAATATTATTTCATATTATACAAATCCACACAACACTCATATTAATTATTTTATTAATTCAATTAAACAAATGATAAATATATCATATTATTTACACATTCTACCTTATTATTCATTTTATTATCCAAATATATTTATCATTAAATTTTATTTTAATATGCATTGATATTAAAAAACAAACATCTAAATTTTATAAAACTAAAACTATACCCAAAAGAAAACCCTAAAAAAAATCCTTATAGATGGCGGCCGGACTAACAACTTCGGTTTTAAAAAATATGGCAGACGAACCTACCAAATCCACCATTCGCTAAACATTATGCAGGAGGTCCCTATGTTTGGGGGGCGGCTGTGCATAGCACAGTCGAACCCCAAATATGGGTGCCGCGTGCTAAGAAAGGGAAGTGTGGAGGGGGCTACGGAGGCCCTTCCTCCACAGTCATCCCCTCATGGGGGTGGCGGTGGAGGCAGCACCTCCCAAGCCTCCCCCAACAATTCCACAATAAACCTACGAATTTATAAATAAAAAATCTCGCGATTTTTAATTAATAAAATTTCACGATTTTAATAACTGGTTATTTCGAAACTACAAACCCTTCATAAAGGGCATCGTACGGATGACGAAAATTATTTAATCCAGTATTTTAATATATGTATAGTATATATATATCTATATATATATATATAAATGAATTTCATCAATAAATAAATTGGGGGAAGAATTTACTAAAATAATCACATGTAAGAGAAATTGTAAAACTCTTTTTCCAGAAAATCCAAATTTCATAGAGATCTTAAGAATTAATTCTTCTGAACTATTTTCTCAAATTCCTGAACAATTAGAAGAAATTTCAAATGGATCTAAATTAAAATTAGAAGTTTCAAACAAACCTCAAAGATTCTCCACCTAATTTCTACAAAGGGTTTTCAAAATAAAATTTGATTTTCTACAAAGGGTTTCATTTTCTAAAAACATTCTAAATGCATTGTTCAGTCTCTATGTTTGATTCCAATAACAAAATAGTCGATTTCCTCAAATAATTTAATTTCAACTGAGGTTTTCACAATTTTCACTCAAGAATTTTCACAAAAACAACAGCTGTAAATTTATTTAATTATTTTCTTCTATTAACAGATTTATTTTCAAAAACAGATTTAACAAACAAATATTTAATCACTACTATTTTAAAAGTATCCAAGAACAATAAAACACAAAGAGGAAAACCTGGTTCAAGAAGCTACAAGAAAAGATTAATTTCTAATGCAAGCCTCCTCCAAAGATTTCCTGAATTTTCTTCAATCCTCCAACGAATCCAATCCAAAACCCAACAAATGCAAACAATCTTTCCTCCAATCAATTCTACAATCAAACTTTCTTCAAACCCTTCCTTTGTGCAAATTTTTTCAAAATTTCTTCTCTGCTGTAAAAATGAATTTTTTCTAAAAACTTTTATGCCCTCAAAATTAAAACATGTATTCTTTATAAATTAAAAATACCTAATACAACCCTAATTCACATTACATGCAAATTAGATATTAATTTCAATTTCAATTTCAATTTTTGAAAGCCCATTTTCAATTTAAAATGCAATTTCAAATAATAAATTAATTTCCAAAGTTGAAACTCATTTCCCAAATAAACATTTAATTACAATTTCTAATTTAATTCCCACACGTTGAAATTAAATTCCAAAATTAATTTTAATTCTTTTATTTCCTTTCATTTTCTTGCATCACGTTTAATTAATTAATTTAATTATTTAATAACTAAATTCAACCCCCTTGGATTAAATTTAATTAATTAAATAAATTAAGTATAATTAATTAATTTAAAAATAAACTTTTATCCACATTGCATAATTTAAATTAAATAACCATCAACATGATTTAAATGCAATTATTCTAAATATCTATCTCCAAATCAAAAATCCTTCAGAATTAAATAACATTAAAGTAAGACATACAATGACTCGACACACACGACTGACGACACACTAAGGTTAGGGTGTAAACTTGACACATGTTACCTAGCTACTATCTCCCATTCAACTTAATCGTTGGATCAACACGCTCAAACCTATGAAACCAGGTGGAGTCGATGTCATGTACCTACAATCCTGAAACCAAGTAAACAACATCATATAATATATCCAGAATATAATACACACTGTGAAGAAGAAATTACGGATTTGCAGGGCGCTCGCAAGCGAGTGATGCGAACCCGTCCTCTTCACCCATACACTCATCAAAACTGACACTTCCATCATAATTCCAATAATCTCATAATAACATCTCATGTTAACTCTACTAACAACAATAAATCATTAAAGCATGTGAAATAATAATTAGATCAACACATCACACAATAATAGTTTCCGTTCAATAGTAGCGATCAAAACATCATAACAAAATGTATCCAGTATCAAAGTGACTGCAACCAAACATAACATAAAGCAAACTGAATGAGAAGCAAAACAGAGGGGTATTACATCAAGTGTTGACATAAGTGACAACCACAAACAATTCACCAAGTGTTGATGTCAATGAAAAAAATTGCCAACAATCTCCCCCTTTGGCATTGATGAAAACACACTTTCTTACTCCCCCCTTTGACATCAAGGAAAAAGGGCCACACACACCTACACAATAAAACAACAACACATTTTCTAACTTCAAGGACAAAGGCCCTAAGATCTTTAATTGACACAACATATTCTCCCCCTTTGACTAGCAACTTGAAAACTCTCCAAACTCCCTCTTACTGCTAATTCCCCCCGAGGTAGAGCACACATCAATCCAAGAGTGAAAAAAGATATCTAGGGAAAATTACAAAGTTGTGTCACACTTTATAAAAAAAACCAACACTGATCCAACTTTTAAACTTGAATCACTAAAAAGTGGCATATATGTTGTGAATTTTTAAATGATGTAAACTAATTAAATGTGTATTTTTTTAGTATATTTTATGTTACATTTTTTTCAAAAAATTAAAAAACTAATTGAGTATAATTTTTTATAAATTTACACTATAATTTTGTTGCTGATAAAATGCTGAAAAATGAAGTTACATGAGATGTCAATCTTTATATAGTAAATTTTATTTTTTTCCTTCAAATTTTTTATGTGTATTTATAACTTGAAACTTTAGTGCATGGATATTTTTTTTTCAATTTTGATAAATATATATTTTTAAATAAATATTAAAATGTGTGTATATTAAAACATAGTTGTTTCTATTTGATGTCAACTTTCATTTTAACTATCTATTTAAAATAGGAAATAAATTATACCATCTTGGTATCTAGTGCATCATATTTTTTTCATTTTTTTTAATGTTTTAGTATTTTTCTTGACATGGTAATCAACCTAATATTTTTGTGTTGATAACCTACTTTTAGTAAAAATATAATATAAAATATAAACAATAGTTGAACTATTATAATATATATATTTTTGAAACCTAAACTTATGGATCTACAAAAAAGGCATTTTTATATTTAAAAAAAATGTTATTTACATGACTAGGATTTGTTGAAACATCAAGTTTTTCAAATAATTTTATTTTTTTTGGTAACTTGGCTTCAAAGTGGTGCTACATATACATTTATCTAACAATTTTAGTTGGAAAAGTTGTAGACATATCTAACTTAGCTAGATTGAATCTTACTAGATCATATGTTTGACCAAAATTGACTTTTAGACCTAAATTCAATTGTGTTGATAAGTTGGCCGAAAGTGTGACACATATTTGTACTTTTATCAATGATTGAATTTCTCCCCTTAGATAGATGCACCAATTATGCATCTAGTTAGAACAAGGAGGGGCAATAAAAGCTAACTTCTATCAGAGATACTCAAATGTTTTCTTTGAAAGCACCTTAGTTAAGATATCTGTAATATGATCCTTAGTAGGTACGTATTCCATTTGACTTCTTGTTCTGCAACCTTCTCCCTTAGAAAGTTATATCAGATAGAAATGTGTTTGGTTCTTGAATGTATTACCGGATTCTTATAAATATTAATTGCACTGGTATTATCACTCAATATAGGAACGGGTTCATCATAAACCACCTTTATATCCTTCATAGTCTACTTCATCCAAAGCACCTAGATGCAACAAGATGCTACAATAATATATTCAACTTCTACTATGGATAAGGATACTAAGTCCTGCTTCTTACTAAACTAGGAGACCAATCTGTCTTCCAAGTAAAATGCACTACCACTGACACTTCTCTAGTAATCCACACATCCTACCCAATCAATATCAATATAAGCACTCAAAGAAAAATTATTATGCTTAGATTATACCACAAACCATAATTTGAAGTTCCTTTCAAATTTCTAAAAAGTATTTTCACTACCTTCTCATGAGTTTGTTTAAGATTGGCCTAAAATCTAGCAACCAAACATACTGCATGCATGATACTAGGTCTAGAAGTAGTAAAGTACAACAAACCTCCAATCATAGACCTATACAGAGTCTAATCAATCTCCAGAGACTCATCAAATTTGGTCAAGTGACAACCAATCACCATAGGGGTACCTACTAGTTTGGAATCCTCAATGTGAAACTTCTTTAACATCTCCTTTGTATACTTATCCTGAGAAATAAAGATACCACCATCTTGCTAAACAATTAGAAACCCAAGGAAGAAAGACAACTCACCAATCATAGACATCTCAAACTCTTTTTGCATCTCTTTTGTAAACTTCTTACACATATCATCATCTCTACCAAAGATGATGTCATCAACATATACAACCATAATCAATAAATTATCTTCTTGTTTACCTTAATTTAAAGATTGCTATCTACAATACCTTTATTGAACCTTTCCAAAGTAAATGCTTATACAACCAACCATTCCAAGCTCTAGGAGCTTGCTTGAGTCCATACAAAGCTTTCTTGAGTTTGCACACTATATTTAGATCTTTTGATAATAGGATACCATCTCATTGCTCAATATATACCTCTTCCTCTAGATCACCATTCAAGAATGATAACTTGACATCCATTTAATAAACTTTGAAGTTCTTATGAGTAGAAAAATCAAGAAACATACTTATTGCCTCCATTCTAGCTATCAAAGAAAAAGTCTCCTCAAAATCAATACCCTCAACTTGAGAATATCCCTTACATACCAATCTAACCTTATTTCTCATAACTTCACCATCTTCATTCAAATTTTTCTAAAACATCCATTTAGTTCCAATCACATTCTTGTCAGTTGGTTTGGGAACTAATTCCCATGTTTGATTCTTTTCTATCTAGTCCAACTCCTCTTCCATTTCCTTTATCCACCCATCATCGTTTCTAGCATCAACAAAGTTCTTGGGCTCAACATTTGATAATAAGCACAAATTTACTTGCTCACTTGCACTTGCAAGCCTTCTCTTGGTCAACACACCTTCATTCTTGTCTCCAATGATCTGATATAATGAATGGATCCTCTTCTCTTCTTTCTCTTCTTCTTCTTCTTCTTCTTTTTCAATCTAGGGAGGCATATCAAATCCACAAACCTCTTGCTCTTATGAGACCTAATAAAAGTCTTCATCTACCTTAACATTTGTGCTTTCAATCATCTTTCCCAATATCTTGTTGTAGCATCTATAGGCCTTTCTATTGGTTGAGTAACCAAGAAAGATCCCTTCATCACACCTTGAATCAAAATTTTCAAGGTCCCCTTCATCTCTCCCAATATAGCATTTGTTGCCAAAAATTCCGAAGTATCTAACAATGGGAGGTCTTCCATACCACAAATCATAAGGGGTCTTAGTGTCATTGACCCTCAACTACACTTTGTTAAGAAAATAGACATCAGTGTGAACTTATTCCTTCCAATACATATTAGACATATCAACATCTTTCAACATGGTTCTAGCCATCTCTTTCACATTCCTATTTTTCCTTTCCACTACCCCATTTTGCTGAGGGGTTCTAGGAGTAGATAGATGCCTCCTAATACCATGATCTTCACAAAACTTTTCAAATTCATTTGAAGTAGATTCACCCCCTCTATCTGACCTTAAGAATTTTATCTTAATATCCATTTCATTCTCAACATTTTCTTTGAAGATTTTAAACTTATCAGGGTAAAAGTACAAAGCTATGTCACACTTTCAACCAACTTATCAAGACAAGACAATTTAAGTATTTCTAGCTAAAAATATATTTTGGTCAAACATATGATCTTGTAAGATTCATTCTAGCTAAGTTAGATATATCCATAGCTTTTCCAACTAAAATTGTTGGCTAAATGCATATGTAGTACCACTTTGAGGCCAATTTATCAAAAAAATAGATTTATTTGAAAAAATCGATGTTTTAACAATTTCTACTCATGTAAATAATATTTAAAAATAAATATAAAAATACCCTTTTGTAGATCCATAAGTCTAGTTTTCAAATATATATATATTTTAATAATTAAATTATTATTTATATTTTTCCTTTTATTTTTACTAAAAGTAGGTTATCAACACAAAATATTAGGTTGATTACCATGACAAGGAAAAATAGTAAAACTTATTTTAAAAAAATAAAAATAAAAATGATGCACTAGATAAAAGAATCTATATCAAGAGGATATAATGTTTTTTCCATTTTAGATAAATAGATAATATGAAAGTTGATGTCAAATGGAAACAACTATGTTTTAATACACACACATTTTAATATTTATTTAAAAATATATATTTATCAAAATTGGAAAAAATATATTCATGCAAGTATAAATTTTCAAGTTATAAATACACACAAAAAAATTGAGGGAGAAAAAAATAAAATTACTATATAATGGTTGATGTCTCATGTGACTTCATTTTTCAACATTTTTTTAGAACCTAAATTATAGTGTCAATTTATAAAAACTATATTCAAATAATTAAAAAAAAAAAAACTACAAGCAAAAAATATACTAAAAAAAAATATTTCATTAATTTATATCATTTTAAAATTCAAAACATATATGTCACTTTTAGTGATTCAAGTTTAAAAGTTGGATCAATGTTGGTTGTTTCCTTTAAAAAGTGTGACACAAATTTGTGCTTTTACCCATCAAAAGCTTTTGATTTATCTCTTAAAAATGTAACCCAAGTCATTCTAGTGTAATCATCAATAAGTAACATAAAATACCTTTCACCTTGTTGAGTCCTTGTTCTTGTAGGTCTGCAAAGGTTAGTGTGGATCAGCTCCAAAAGCATTGTAGTAAAGCACTCCTTGCTCTTGAAACTTGTCTTTGTTTGCTTTCCCATTTGAAATTCCTTGCATAAAGTGTTTGTAGGCTTGGTTATCTTTGACATATCTCTCACAACATGAGAGGAACTATTTTTTACCACGTTGTCAAAGTTGATGTGTCCCATCTTTTTGTGCCACAACCAACATTCTTTGAACTAAATCAATAGGAAGATTCTTCCATTAGCCTCCTTTAGATGATAGACATTACCATTTGTCCTTGTTCCTTCAATAACTATTCTTTTGAACCCCACTTTTCTGATTTCACAACCATTGACATGAAATGTGAAATTGTATCCCTTGCTGCACATTTGACTGACACTGAGAAGATCATGCTTCAGACCCTTGATATAGAGGACATCCTAGTTCTGATCTTTCCATCAATTGTTATAGAACCTTTTCGACAAATTTGTGTTGACTCATTGCCACCAAAATTAACAGCTCCACCTTAACCTTCTTAAGACCGATGAACCTTCTCTTGTCACTAGTCATGTGGTTAGAACAACCACTACCAATTACATAAGAATTTTCTTCTTCCTCTACATGAAAGGCAGTCCACACACCCATAGATCTTTCATTATTTTTATCATCTTGTAAAGTATCAGATCTCTTATTTTCTCTAATATTTCCCTTTTTGTATTTCAAGGCCATGAATAAGGTTTCATCATTTGAATCATTATGCTCATCTTCTGAGAAATAACTATTGTCCTTGGAATATAAATTCTTTTTAACCTTATCTTTTTTACTACCATCATATTTTTTATAGGGGCATTTAGATGCAAATTGACCAATCCTTCCACAATTGAAACACTTGAAAGGTAACTTACCTTTGTATTTTTTGGTGCCTTTCTTCAATCTTCTCACAAAGTTTGCTTCAATCTCATCAAAGTCATCATATTGATCTACAAATTCATCTTCTATCCTTTTACTAGTTTTGAATACATCTTAACATAACTTCATATGCTGGCATAAACCCTCAAGCACATAGTACAAGGAAGATAACAAGCCCTGCTAGCTAAATATCCATAACTTACTCACAAGACCAACTCAAACACAATGCAACACTAAAAGAGATCAAACAATGATGTGTGGATCACAAAGAGATGTTACTTGAACATATATCAACACTTCTAGATACAATTCTTTCATACTATCATGCCACCAACAACCACCACAAATCAAACAAAAATAAAATACTATATCCTGAAAGCACAAAATGCACAAACATGGTATATAACATTAACAAAACAACTTGTAGACCACTTCAACATATGAAATTGGAATTGAGATACTACATAGACATTGAGAGCACATCCACCAAGCAATAGGAGGATAAAAATCACTATAGAGAAATGCATAGCACTTTATGGACCAATCTAGACAACCAACAACATTACCAATCTTTTGCAATTAACGAAAACCTCCTCAACAACACTAGTGACGTAAAACTATAGGAGTGAAACATCCATAGAGCACAAACACTGAATCTCAAACTGCAAGATCACATCTTCAACAACAGAGGAATCTAGAGCATTCTCCCAAATAGTCTTCACAACAACTTCCTAAAACAAAACCTTTCAACAACTTGCAGAGGCTAGAACTTTCTTTCAACAACACATGCTTCAACAGAAATAGTAGAAGCGAGGATAAAACATGTTCTAGGCCATCAACAACATCTCTCCACCATCAAAAATACTTCTAATCCTCATCTTAATCCTTCTAATCCTCATCTTAATGATTATAATCCTCATATTAATAAATCATCATGAAAACAACTCCACTGACAACAACCATACACATTACTTCTTTACATGAAATCAAACAAGGAATGACATCCAACCATGTAATTCAAAAAAAGATCATCATACATTAATGATATCCTAATTATACAACAATATTCCCAAGTTTTGACAACCAATGCAAACAATCTCCCATACACAAAAATATTCTTAAGTGTTGACATAAATGACAACCACAAATAAGTCACTAAGTGTTGACATCAATGACAACAACTACAAAGAACTAGATCCATGTTCTTTATGATGCCAAAAATTAACCAACATAACATTATTATAAACACTAACTTATGTGAACTTATTAAAAATATATATAAAGAATAAAATCACCATAAGCTAACAGTAATGAGGCACAAATCAGTAACACAAGAGCATCATATAAAATTGTATTTACATGGATAAACCCTTGCAAGAAAAACCTCCACCAAGAAGAGAGGCCAAGTTTGCATCATCTTCAAATAAATGATATTACAATACATTCATTTCCATTCTCCTCTTTTCCTCCAACATGGTAGAGCCTATGCACCTTTGAACAACCTCCTTATGCCTCAACCTATCCTTCTTCTTACAATGAAACTCTACATTCAACTATTTCTCATCATAATTTCTACATCCAAAGAGCTAATTTTATTGATTTGTGAAGAGGTCTAACACACCAAAAATGGTGCCAAAATATGACCCTTCATTCAAAAAATTCTCAACCTTTGAAATACCTCAGAATGCAAAAGGACACTAGTTTTGACTTTAATACTTTCCCTCCAACTTGGGGGCCCAAACTTGGAAGATAAACATTACGTTAAATATAATAAATGATGGAATACCAAGAAACAATTGTTTCCTCTTTCAAAGCTCCCACTTGGAGAATACCAACATTCACTCATTTATTCTTTTCCTTATCTTTTATTATCCCATTATAGGTGTCCACATGAGGAGAAAATAGTATTAAATATTTATGTTCACAACTCATATTTACCATTGCTAGTGAAACCCATTACCCCTTATGAATGCAATACAAATAATGATGAGAATTAATATTAGAAAATATTTTCCCAATACACCCTAAGTGCCTAGGGACAATTTCCAAAGATGTTGGAACCATACAATATGACATAGGATTTACAAGGTAGATGACACCTTAATCCTAATAATAGGTTATTATAAATAGACCTAACATCCACTTATAGGTGTAAATGAAATTCTCTTAGGTGCCACAACTTGTGAGAATAAATGTGTCAAAGTTTGAGACTTGTTTTCTCATAGAGCTCTTAAGAGCCTTGATTAGATCCATGTAGCCTAAAATGATTGAGACCTTTGGGAAATAAAATATTTCCTCCATTAGATTTCACAAACACATTCAAATATATTGGAACCATTAGTTTGGTCCCATGAGGTGCAAAATAAAAAAAATATATCACTCTTTCTACCCTTAAATTGAAGGAAATTGAGTCATTTTGCAAGATTACATTTGTTTCAACCATGCTCAAATGATTTATATTTTGAAAAATAGATATTTTATTGTAGATGGACTTGAAATCCACTTGTAAGTTCAAATGGGACATTCCTAGATGCCACAAATTATGAGAATTCCTATATCAAAGTTTAACATTTTTTCTCTTATGGTTCTTAAGAGACTTTACTAGATCTATGTATCCCATAAGGATCATGAATCATGGTCCATCAAATGAGGGTATGTGCACCAAGATGGGGCACAAAAAAGTGCCCAAATGCCCAAAAACAAGTAAAATGTGCTCACATTTTGAAGAAATTCAAATAATACATTCATGGTATGGATTGAAGAATTTGAGCCATAACATGAGTGTGTTATTTGAACAAATAATGTGCACACGTTATTATGAAAGGAAAGAACGTATGCATTTTTATGAAAACAAAAAACATGCGCTTTTATGAAAGAAAAACATGTACGTATTTTTATGAAAGAAAAACGTGTATGCATTTTTATGAAATAAAAAAAGTACATATTTTGCTAAAAAAAGTTATAAAAAGAAAAACCTATCCATTTTGCTCACTCACAACCCACATTTTTTACGATTTTTTTCTTTCCCTCAACTTTGCATAACGTCAATGTGCTATTTCCCTTTGCAACCTACCTTCACAATGCCACACTAGAGAAGAGGTAAGTGCTATTTCTTGCATAAGATTTAATCATAAGATTTAAATTTTGTTTGCATTAGAAAAAATGGACTATTTTTTTATCAATTTCATGTTAATAAATAAATAAATAATAGATCATGTAAACCATAAGCCACAACTAAATTTGAATGATGAATTTCATAAGGAAAATCTTAGGATGCTTGACCCTTCCCCTACCCTTCCAAAAAAACTTGGACAAAGGCAAGAGGATTTGTTAGGGAATCTAGAGAAAAACAAAATTGCAATTAATGAATTAGTTTCAAAATTGAGGGGTTCAACATCAAACCAACATCACCTATCTCTTGCCTCAACATTGGAATCCATGATGATGAATGTTGAAATAGTCACAAATCAAATAAATCAATATAAATCTTAGATATTAATGTCGTCAATTTTATGCAACAAATTTGTCCTATGATGAAGTGAAAAAGAAAGACATAAGAAAAGAAATCATACGTCTTCTTTTTACACATCCTAAAGCCAATGAACCTATTCCTTTGAATTCAAAGAGGTTTCCAATACATTGGTGTAATCATGATGAGATAAGGAATAATTTTTGGGATAGGTGGTGGATGGTCTTTGACTAACCTCCTTATAATAATTATGAGGTGCCACTATATTTTCTAAGGAAAATATATTGTGAGTTTATCTTTCATCAAATTCCTAATTATTTTGATATGATGGAGTTTCAAGGTAGAGGTGGAGGCTCTACCCAAAATAGACTAGGAGCTCATTGGATAGATAAACATGAACATCAAAGAACACTAGCCTAAAGACCCATTTGTCATGTGATGATTCTAGTAGCCATCAGGGAGAGTATGGAGGTGTAGACTCTCCATGTAGTTGCTAGCCTGATAAACACCATTATAGAGCATGTCACACAATTTTCTTGGCCTTTTTCCTCATAGAATGATTCAACAACTCAACCATATAGCTCTAGTGCCCCTAACTCTCATATATGCCCAAACTATTGTAATCTACGCTTTAGGAGAGATATCAATGCACAAGGTGTAGATGGTTCCACCTCCCATGTGTGTTCTAATTGTCATTATAGATGTCATGGGAGTAGCAGGGGTCATCAAGGTGGTGCATTAGATAATGTGGTGATGAGAGATGAGTTGTTGAATGAGGTGTATGCTAGTCAAATGCATGTATGTTGGTTTGAATTTATAATATTTTAATCTGTTAAATACTTAAAAATTGTAAATTTAAATATATTTTTTTAATTATAGAATTGAATTAAAATGATGCAAACATTATGCATTTCAAGGCATAATGCTAGATTTTGGTACATCATCGAGCATTCTTGCAACAACTTGTACACTTACATCTATATCAAAGGTAAAATTTATATAATATATCAAAATAAAATAATACTTTCTACTCAAAATAATGTTTAATAATTTAAAATGCAACTTTTTATTGAATAGGTGGGCAATCACATCACCATCTAGTACACATGTTACCATGGAAGCTTATGAAATTGAATTTACATAGGGATAATATAACACATTTAAGTTTGTTTTTATAAATTTAAAATTTGTTGTTTATATATATTTGTGAACTTTTGAGTTTATTCTATTATTGTTTTTTAGTTGATGAATATAATAGACACACCTCCTGGCATAAGAGAAAATTTGAAAGTTGGTGTTAGTGTAGTAATTTCATCATCAATATGCTTAACTTGGGTATGAGTATGAGTAAATATTTATAATAATGTTTATATTGTGTCAATTGATATTAGTAGACCTATCAAAAATAATTGATAAATATGTCTTTGTTATGTTAGAGGTGGATGTAAACACCCTTGTTTGAGGAAAATCATCTCTTGATGATGTTGAGTGTCGTAGGTAAGAAGAATCAAACTACCAGTATGTTGTAAGCATGTTTATAATATATGTATCATTTTAAATAATTTTTATAGTTTTTGACTTTCTTTGAAAACCCAGAATATTGAGAGGGGGTGAATTAGTATTCACTAAAAGTCATTAACTTCATCAACTTTAAACATCCGTTCAATGCATCGCATTAAACTTGCAATTATAGAAAGGAACATAGAAAACATGCATCACATCGAAGAACACAAGAACACCAGATTTTACATGGAAAAACCCAAAATAGGGAAAAAAACATGGTGAGGATTAGCTCACTACATTATAACCGGTTATGATATTATAGAATGGATCACTTCCAGGTGGACTCACTGTCCAGAGAATAGAAGAAGTGGCTTGCTACCTGAATAGAAAAGAGGATGGATCATTGCCAAAATGAACTGCTAATAATGCATCTCACTTATGCTGAAGATATAGTTCCAATTAAGACCTCTAAACTAACTTAACACACTTCATGCTTCACAACTATCATATTCTTCTCTATCACATTATATTCACATCACACCTTGTCACTTTCACATCAATACACTCACTCTACTACTTCCACTCATCTTAATCCATCGGCTCAAAAATTAGTCACACACAAATCACAAAATAAAACAAACATGTGACACATCAAAACAGGTTGGCATGACCTATAATTACTCTCATAAGTTTGATCCATACATCCTTTAATTCTGTATGGCTCAAACCCTTTAGGTCGGCACCACTGGTGAAGAAACAATAGAATGAAAATTGTTCATTCACAACTCGACACATTGAATTCTAAAATACTTTCCAAGTGGAGCATACACACTTTTGATACAGAGAAATATAGACCAAAAAATAGGTTCTTTGAAGACTAAAAATTTCATTATGGACTTAGGCAATTTATCCAATGCATTTGATCTACTCCGAAACAATACTTATTCAACTATACAATGAGTTAACATCACTAAAATGTTGACATCAATGACAACACCTTAGTAACATCAACTGCCATACATCCACCAATATTATCAATGACAAACAAACTTCCAATAATATCCCTCAACAATTCAAGTTTCCAACAATCTCCCCCTTTGTCATTGATGACAACATGCTCTCAAAATTCTTAACCTACTAAAACTTCTCCCCCTTTGATATCAAGCACAAAGGGATCTCAATGTCAAACTTGTCAAACTTCTTCAACTACTCTTCCCCTTTTTAGATATACATGTATATACATGAGAATAGCTCCCCCTTACTACTTCACTCCTATACTCAATACTTTTTCAACAATTCACATTAGGGAAACTCTCCCTAACAATGTTATCCAACAAAATTGACCAAAATTGTATTGCAATACTCTAATACTTTCCCATATGTACAAAAAAAAAATGCATAAATAAAATAGAAATATATTTTTTTAACTAGAAGAGGGAAAAATAATTTTGTATGACACCTTCAATTTTGCAAGGTGTGCCTCCCAATACTTCTTGGTGAAGGCAAGTAGAATGCACTAGCTCTCAATTAGAACAAGCATATCTTCTCCCTCATTTGGTGAGTTGGGTACCAGATTCTTTTGTGCCATCTTTTCTACACTTTCTATCATACCGATTAAGGAGGTAAGCCTTGCACTTACCAGATCCCTAAGTTGATTGTACTGTATTATTATCTTTTCTTTTTGTTCTTGCAACTAGAAAAGTTGTCCATGCAGATCCTTAATTGCTATCCTTGTTACACCATCTACATCATTGTCCAAATCATAGACATCGGATGCTTGAGAAATTTGTGACTCTATTGAGTCCATCTAGTCCTTGATTCTCTTTGTAGAATTAGGCCATCTTAAGAAAAATTAAAACAAAAAATTTACTTCATCCAAACATTTTTTGAATCTCTTAGGTTTTATTGTAGTTTACTATGTGTACCATTGCATGTATCAGATATCTCGATCAATCTCTTATCATTTTCCTTCATTTCCATTTCTTTCTCCAATATTTCTTCTAGATCGAAAAAACAATCCTTAAAGGAATCCAACAATAGTTTTAATTTATGCACACCGGTCAAATAATCATCAATGGTTGTATCAGGAATACCTTCTTGTAGCACATTGACTACTTCAATTAGCTTTGCACTCTTTTGGTGAGTTTGCAATATCTCCTTCCTTGCGAAGGCATGGAATGCATCACCAAGTTGTAGTTTGTGTAGGGGAGAAATTTTACTCATGTCCACCTGCCCTTGCTGCATGGGTATCTACAGAAGCTGTTCAAAAACCATCGGTTCAAATTGAAATTACATGGCTAACATATCCTTTAAATAATCCCTAGATGCTCTAGAGGATTCACCAAAAAAAAATGTAGGTTCTTCCTTCTTATTTTTCTCCTTCTCCTATTCTCCACAGCCAGAGTAGTCTTCTGCAATCTTTTCTTCCTCAAGAGCCTTTTCACCATCTAGAGGAGGCAATTTTTCATTCTTCTATGCCTCAAACTTCTCTAGGTTGCCTTGATTATCTTCTTTCTTTTACTTTGCATCTCTCTCTATATCAAGAGGGGGAAAATATTGCTCTGCTTATGCTTTTACCTTTTTTGGGGCAACCTATATATCATCATTATTTTTTGCATTCTCCTCTACCAAAGGGGAATTATCTGTAACAATATTTTCTTGCACATTTTCTTCCACATATACAAACTTATTTGTTGCATTTTCAGGCACATTAGTCTTCGAGACGAATACATCATTCTATATTTTAGTTTCTTCATCCAAATATATTTCTAATTCCTTTGCTAGGTTTGCAACCTTCTGAAGTGCTTCATTTTTCAATCTTTCTATTTCTTCCTTGTTCTTACTCATCAGAGTGTCAACTCTCTATTTTGTCCTAAATTCTTTGTTATATATTTGAGCTAATTTAGCTCCATCCTCATTAGTGGGAGAAGAACCAATCTTCTCCAAGGAAAGAGTTCTTATTTTTGCATCTTCATCAAATGCTTCTTTCCTTCTTCCACTTAGAACATGTTTAATGTCATCAAGTAGTTGATTCTCAAATTTTCCAAGGCAAGTGTCAAATGTTACCATGTATTTTATAATAGCCTCTTTTATAGTGATCTTGTCCTCATTACTTGACTCAGGATAGGTTTGTCTTGTCTCTTCCAAGAGACCAAAATTTGCAATACTATGAAATAATGCATCCAATTTTTTAAGGAACTGTGCTCCCTTACCAAAGGGCATTTATCCTTCTTTCCTTTGCCTTTTAGGGACTTTTCTCCTTCACTGGTCTTCTTTTCTCTTTTCTAAATAATAAATGCTTTCTTTTTCTTCTCTACTTCTTCCTCACTTTTTGTATCCACAATATCAACCTTTGCTTTCTTTGCACTTGTCTCTCCTCTAGGGACTTGAGGCATTCTCTTCTTCTAAACCAATTTAGGTCCTTCCTCCTCTTCTTCTTCTTCATCATTCCCAACATATCTTTCCTTCTCCTCTATGGAGGATTCTGTTATGTTGCAGGGGCATTGGATGTTGCTTTCTTCTTAGTACCAATTGTAGGCTTAGTTCCAGAGACTTTAAGAACTAATAGAGAGGGGGTAGAGGTCCTACTTGACCTTCCAATGCTAGGAGAACCTTTCGAAGGATTGAATATTCCTTTGGATTTTTTCAGATGACTTTGATATACCCATCATTTTCTCAACTTGTGCCTTCATCTTCTCAACATTTTTCTTGATCTCCTTTTTATTTTTCTCCATTTGTACTACTTGGATTTTTCTTCATATGTGCCATATCTTCCTTCTATAGGATCTCTAGGCATACTTAACATATTTTTTTCTAGACCTGTAACCACATCCTCTGCTACCTCATATCACATTTAAAGAATCCACACTATCCTAGGTTCAACAACTTCCATAATGCAACAATCTTTGTTGACCATGAAGATAATATCATTTTTGTACTTCTCAAAGATACTTTTGGCAATATTTTCTCTTGATTTCATTTTTTCTTGAAAATTTTTATAAAGAAACCCCAAAAATTAGACTTCTGAGTATTTGCATCACCCAACCTTCTCAAGCAGTCTCTAATTTGTATAGCAATTGGAATATCACTCAACCACACAATGTTCTTTGTACCAGGAAATTCTTTAAGAAAGTAAAAAAGTAAGCATATAATCAAGGTACTATACTAGAAGGGGTACCGAGACTCATTGGTCTTCTAAAGATTCTCCAATAACTATTGTCTCAACAATTCACATAATTCTACATCCATGCCTTTCTTCACCATCTCGTAGGTAGTGTTAATTACGATGGTAGAAACAAAGTTTTCTCTGTTTGTGAAGAAAATCTTATACCCTATCATTATAGATGCATACTTTACTTCTAGATCTTCTATATCCTTTACTATTAGGGAACGTTTATCAAATTTGGCACTGGTTAACTTCATTACCACTTCATTCTTTACAGATTTGAGAGTTGGAACTAGTTTGGTGGAGCATAATGGGTTGTCACAACCCTAATGACTTCCTTGTTGATCATGTGTGGCAAGTATAACCACATGAATCTATCATGGATTCTTCTCAAAACATATCTATCCCACTCATCCACATAATATAAAATAGGGAAATTTTTTTAAGCATCTAATTTCTTTTTGACCAAACCCACATACTCTAGTTTCAATTCAAAATTATCACTAGTTAACCTTTTTTACCCAAAATTCTCCTAAATTTGCATAATTATATTCATCCAATTTTATGTGAATTTAAATGCTCACATCCGCAATATGCAATACACCATAAGGAATATACAAAAATGCACCTTTCAAATTCGTCACCATGGATTTATCAGGGTGCTTCTTAAAATTAGGTCTAGGTTGGTCCACAACTTTAACTAATTGAGGTGTAAATTTTTTGAATAACTTTTGGAACAAGGGATAAGAAAAAAACTATAAATAACTTTTAATTCTTACTAGTCAGGGTTTCATGTATCACTTTGGAAAAACTTCACTTCACCTCTACTCTACTCTCCACTCTTCAAGAATTCGATCAAAAATAAAATTTTCATATGCGAAACTACTTATAAAAACTTTTTGGAAGACCTAAAATGCATTAATTGCAGTGAATAAATTTAGGTCAAAAAGTTGGCAAACCCTAACCGTGTAGTCATAGTCACCTTAAATCTATACACAAATTTCCACATCAAGAGATTTTTCACCAATTATTTCACTAATAGATTGAGCATATTAAACCACACCTTATATCAACATGTTAAAGGAATCAACACCATATCTTTGGCAAGGGCTTAAAGGTTTTCTATTAAAACCCCCCTTGAGCCAAAGCTCTTTATCTAGTTTTTGGAGGAAACATCTACACCAAGAGCTAGCATAGAATCATTCTTCACCTCATTCTCTTATTTCCTTTTCTAGATCTTTTTCATTTCCTTCATCTCGATTGAATCCACATTCTTTACCATATCAACCTTCTTTTGTGAAATAGAGGGTTTCACATTCTTGCTTATGTAAAAATTAGCTATGTGTCATGTTTTGTTGCATTTGTAACAAGTGGCACCTTTTTTAACAAGCCTACTTCTATCCATTCTAGATATGCATTCATTAGCCTTATGCCCAATTATATTGCATGCATAATAGTAGCCATTAAAATATTTAAACATCATGCCATTATTGTAACTACTCATCAGTTGATTTCTGCATTCACTAGCTATATGGCCAAAGCTATTGCATGTATAGCACTGACTAGAAAATTATTGAGCATTTTGATTTATTCTGCTTCTATAATCTACAACCTTATGTCCAAACTTATTTTAGGAATAACAATAACCATTAAAAGATGGGTACCTTTATTCATTTGGTTGCCTGATAGGAGGCCTTTTGAAATCTTTCTTCTAGTTCTAGACCTATTTGACATTGTTCTTCTTGTCATTCTTCTTCTCAACATTGTTTGGAGTCTAATTTTCCTTTTAAATATCTCCTTTATTAAACCCTAATCCTTATTTGTCCTTAGAATCCTTATGATTTGAAATCATCTCATCAAGCATTGTGGAACTCTTTTTGATTTTATCCTCTTGATTCTTTTCTTTCTCCATATTTGATCTTGATGTTACAATCTCTTGTTCAAGCTTTGAACATTCTTTAGATTTATCTTTCAGTATGGCATTCAGTTAGTCTTCAATTTTTTTTCCTTCTTCAACTTGCACTTTTAGATTGGTGATAGTCTCATTTGATTTTTTGATTTGATCATTTGTTTCCTTGATTATTTCTATAGATGTCTTGAGTTTCTCTTTCAACTTCTTGATACACTCATCTGCATCATTAAGATCCTTTCTGAGATCTCTATTCTTAGATTTTGTTTTATCCAAATCATCAAGAGCTAACTTAAGTTCTCCTTCCATATCAACTTCATAATATTCTTCAGTAAACCCTTCAGGGATAATCTCTTCTAGAGGAATAGGATACTTCTTTGTAGCCATATTTTCAACCTATAGGATCTACCTTAGTAATCAAGCTAATTGAAGGAACCAAGATCTAATACCAATTATTGAAAACCCAAAATACTAAGAGGGGGGTGAATCAGTATTCACTAAAATTCATTAACTTCATCAACTTTAAACATCCATTAAATGAATCACATTAAACTTGTAGTAATATAAAGGAACATAGAAAGCATGCATCACATAAAAGAACACAAGAACACTATATTTTACATGGAAAACCCCCAAAAATGAAAAAACCATGGTAAGGATTAGCTCACAATATATTATAACTAGTATAAGATATTACAGAATGGCTCACTACTAGGTGGACTCATTGTTCAAAGGAATCACTATCTAGAGAATAGAAGAAGTGGCTCACTACTAGAATATAAAAGAGGATGGCTCACTACCAAAATGAACTACTAACAATGCATCTCACTTATGTTGAAGATATAGTTCCAATTAAGCCCTGCAAACTAACTTAACACAACTCATGCTTCACACAACCCATGATAAAAAGAACAAAATTTATGCAACATTGCAGCTTTCATTAAAGGCGTTTGACAATCTTCACAACATTTGAAAAATTTCCACTATGATCAAATGGATTGGAGTCTTGAAAAAGTGAGAGAGGTTATTGTGGATTTAGCCTACATGACCCTGCAAGTTTACAAAAACATTCTAACTACCATGAATGAGTTGATAATGAATGTTGGACAATCCTACTAAACCTAGAAGATCCTAATGATCCTAGGTAGGTCCTAATGAACCTAGGTCAATCATAATGAATGTAGGATAGTCCTAAATAATGTAGGGCAGTCTTAAAGAATGTAAGATATGCTCATCATCTACTGGTCGATAATTTGAATTTTGGTAAATAATATTTAAAATTTCAATACATTAATATTAACTTATTCATTATTATATTTCTTGTATTACACTCTATAAATATAACTTTTAGATCATGTTTGTTGGTAAATATTTATCTTTATTAATTTTTTTTTTTGATAAGGTGATTAATTTGACTTTGTAGAAAACTTGTTGTGACATGATAGGAAATTAGATTCAAAAATTAAAATTTGGATATGGGATATGATTCATACATACACCGCTTGGGGCTAAGTAAATTATGAGAATATTTTAAACCATTTAACCTACCAATTTATGCATAAAATATTTATATAAATTGATCTCCATAAGCCCATGAGGTCATATAAAATGCCATCAAAATGTCATACAATGCCATCACGAGGGCACAAAAATTTGATAAAAATGACATACAATACTATCATGATAGTGCACAAAATGTTATACAATGCCATGAGGAAAATGTATTATCTCTCAGTCTACAAAATATCATTGATACATATAGCCACACAAAAAATATTATCTATGCGCCATCTATAAGAATACAAAATGTGTTCATCTATAAATATTGAACATTATTCTTGAAAGATTGGGCCTCTATTAGCTTGACTAATTGAACTTTGATCACTTATAATAGTTGGTGTCATGTGTTGTTCTGATCTCCTATGCTCCTTAGTATTTTGTAGCCCATCCTATACATGCAAAATATTAAATTGGATACTATGCCGAAGTTATTGGAAACCTAACTTGTCAAGGGAGATTGTTGGAATTTTATTTGTCATTCAGAAGATTGGTGGATTTATGGTAGTTGATGTTATTATGGTGTTGTCATTGATGTAAAAATTGTAGTAATGTCAACTCATTGCATAGTTGAAGAAGTGTTGGTCTGGGGAAAATAAAATGTGCGGGATACATTTCCTATGTCTAAAGTGTAGTTTTTAATGTTTAGAGAACTTGTTTTGTGGTCTTCATTGCTCCACCATGAAGAATCTATTAGAAGTATTTTCATTGATGTCAAAATATCACACTGTCATATAGATATGTCAAAGAAAATTATAAAGAATCAAATATCACAGGTTTCAGACGGATTCATGACAGATTACATATTCAGTTTATACTAGTTTATCAAGTTAAGATGATCGGGTCTTTATTCCAGTAAAGTTTTCAGTGGAGTTTCTATACGTATTTTAAGAGATGTCAATGATTCTCTAGATGTAATTGATTCATCAGACACGCGTATTCATTGTGCATATTACTTCTGTCTGGACACATGTTTTGAAAGACAAGTATCATATTTGGTTCGATATGTCTAAAGACAATGATCAATTTGTAATTGATGATGTTTAGTGCGTGCTAACAAATTGATAGTTTAAAGATATCTAATCGCGGTTCTAGGAGACAAATTCTTTTTCTTTTTTCAAAAGACGTGTTAATCAATCCATGAAAGGGATGCATATTTTCCTCTAAAATACGTATTTGATAAATGAATTTATTAAAACAAATTTCCACGGGACATGTTGTCATTGAAAAGCATGTTTATTATAAACACAAGTATCAAATGACGTGTTTTTGAAAGAACACGAGTTAAGGTAATTCTGTTTTGAAAAGACACCAATAGGTGTTATGAGTTTCAACCAAGCGTGCTTTAAGAAAAGACGTGGTTCATCAATTAAAATGCTTGAAGAGATGCATATTTCACTTTTGAAGAAAATCGTTTTAAAGAAGTGCATTTAAATATTTGAAGATAAACAAATTCAGAAATCATAATAGATTAAATGCATGATTTGTTTAGAGTAAACAAATTCAGACTGTGAAGAGGCAGATATTTGGATGTATTTTTGGATGTGTCTTTTCATCATAAAGTTGTTTCTCTTCAATTTGAAAGGTATAAAGACCGAATCATTTTTCTGATCTTAGTGTGGTTGTTTTGAGGATTTGTAGATCAGTCAAGTGTCCCATCTCTTTGTGTGGGCTTAGGGTGATATCATTTATCACATAGAGCAGATTGGAGAGATGGGATTGTAAAGATCAGATTGAAGGCAGTCTTACATCCATCAAGTCAAGGTTTGATACTTTTCACTAGGGGTTGGTGCTCCTTGTAGGTAGGTGCCTACTAAATCTGTAAAGGTCTAGGTGTTCCTTGTAGGTTACATTCTACTAAATCATCTTGTTGTAAATTTGTAGGTTGGTGCCTACTTTGTAAAAAAACATTTTAGTAAAGTTGTGTCAACTTGTGGAAATTGGTTCATATCAAAAGTTGATTGTAATAAGTTTGAAAAAGAATAAAATTGAAAGTTTGTGTTGATTTACTGATTCACCCCCCCCCCCTCTCAGTAAATATTTGTGCTCTTCAATTGGTATCAGAGTGAGGTCCTTCTTGAAAGCTTAATCGATTGAAGGAGATCCTTAAGAGCACATATGGCGAATCTAAGCAACACTGTGAAAGCACCCATCTTTGATGGGACTAATTATGCCTTTTGGAATATCAAGATGGAAGCATACTTGAATGCACTTGGGTTTGATGTGTGGCAATCTATTGTTGATGGGTATTTACCTCCAGCTACCCCTCCAATGGATCAAGTAGGGAAAAAGAGAAGTGAAAACAATGCAAAGGCTAAGCATGCTCTTCTTTGCAGCCTAACAGATTCTATGTTTACAAAAGTCATGAGATGCAAATCAGCAAAAGAAATTTGGGACAAACTTCAAAATATTTATGAAGGAGATGCAAAAGTTAAAAAGGCAAAGTTGCAAATTCATAGAAGAAAGTTGGAGACTCTCAAAATGGAGGATGATGAAGATATTGCTTCATATTTCCTTCGTGTTGATGAAACAGTGAATATCATGAGGGGACTTGGTGAAGAGATCAAGGATGACTTCATTATTGACAAAATTCTAAGATCTCTTTCTACAAAGTTTGAAGCCAAGGTTGCAGCATTGGAGGAATTAACAAACTTGGATCAGCTAACCAAAGATGAATTACATGGAATCCTTGCTGCCTATGAGATGAGGATTGAAGGAAGATCACCACAAAAGGAAGTCTCATTCAAAGCATCCAAAAAGGGCAAGAACAAGCATGAAGAAAAGGATGAAAAATCAAGTGATGAAGCAGAAGCTTACTTCATGGGTAAACTTAAGAAAGGAAAAGGAAAATACAAAGGAAAATTTCCTTTTAAGTGCTTCAATTGTGGAAAAGTTGGACATTATGCCTCAAAATGTCCTCAAAATGAAAACAGCTCTAGTGAAGAAGAAAAAGAAATCAGCAACAAGAAAAAGGGAAAGAAGAATTTCAATAATAACTCAAAGAAGAAGTTTCAAAAACATAAGAAGAGTTTCTATTCAAAGAAAGATAGTAGCACCTCTGAAGAACAAAGTGAAGTTTGCTCTAGCAATGGTGAAGAGGAAATATTGTTCATGGCTGAATGTGAAGAACTAAATGCTGATGAAGAAGAAAAGATTGATCAAGAATGTACTGAAGAAGAGGAAGTGGATCTTGAAGAAGAACTACACTATGCTTATAAGAAGAATGAAGATTTGAAGAAGAAGGCTACCAAGTACAAATTGAAGGTCAAAGTGATAACAAAAGACTTGGAGAATTCAAGCAAAACCATTGAAGATTTGAGAGCTCAAATCATGGAAGCTAAAAGAAATGAAGAAGAATTGAAAAACAAACTCAATACAAAGGAGATGAAATGTAACAAGCTGGAGTAAGAGATAGCAATGCTAAAATTGGAATTGGAGAAAACAAAGGTTCAACACACAAAGATTGATGAAGAATCCAGCAAGTTGATTGAGCTAATGAAGGCTCAAGATTCTCTTCAAAGCAAAATGGGAGGTAGTTTTGAAGAACAATCCAAGAAGGTCACTAACTCCAAAGAAGATTTCAAGACCTTCTCAAAGCAAGTTGAAGAAGAATGGATGAGTGCTGATCCTAAAAGAAAATCAAACACTAGGCAATCATATACATTCAATGGGTATTGTTTTCTATGTAACAAATTTGGCCACAAGGCCTTAAATTGTAAAAATAAAGTAAAAAATATTCCTAGCTACCTTAGGAGAGATTATAATCCTTTCACACCATTAATGGACTATAATAGTTTATGCTACAATTGTAATAACTTTGGGCACAAAGCACAAGCTTGTAGGACAGTTTTTAATGATTCTCCAAAGCAAAACAAAAAGGAAGATAAGTCCATTAAAAGGAAAGAAGTGCCTATCAAAGTGTGGAAGAAAAAGGAGAAATCAATGTTCATTCAAACCACCTTACATGCTGAAAGTAAGAAAGATAGATGGTACATTGATAGTGGGTGCTCAAAGCACATGACAGGTGACAAGAGAAAATTCATCTCTCTTGAACCTACTGATGAAGGATCAGTAAGATTTGGTGATAATACAAGAAAACAAATAAAAGGAAAAGGAACACTTAGTCTAGATAATGGGAGAACAAAAACAGAAAATGTTTTGTATGTTAAGGGCCTAAAAGAAAATCTTCTAAGTGTTAGTCAACTTTGTGATCAAGGACATAGTATCACATTTCTTTCTAATACATGTGATATCAAGAAAGATGGAAAGCTGGTTGCTCAAGCTGAAAGGAAACATAATTTGTATATCTTAAAGGAGATAAGTTGTGAAAGTTGCAACCTAGTACAAGAGGATGAAAGTTGGTTATGGCACAAGAGGCTAGGCCATCTCAACTTTGATAATATTGTCAAAGTTAGCAAATCAAATGTTGTGAGAGATATGCCAAGGATAACAAAACCTTCTAATATCATTTGTAGAGAGTGTCAACTTGGAAAGCAAACAAGGTCAAGCTTTAAGTCTAAGGAGCATTCTTCATCAAAGCCATTAGAACTCATACATAAAGATCTTTGTGGGCCAACCAAATCCAAGAGCATGAATGGAGAAAGATATTTTATGTTGCTGATTGATGACTTCTCAAGAATGACTTGGGTTGCATTTTTGAAAGAAAAATCTGAAGCTTTTGATAAATTCAAAGCTTTCAAAGAGCTGGTTGAAAATGAAGCAAACATCAAGATAAAATGTCTTAGATCAGATCGAGGAGGAGAATTCACATCAAAGGAATTTGAAAATTTCTGCATAGAGCATGGAATTAAGAGGCATTTTTCTGCAGCAAGAACCCCTCAACAAAATGGGGTTGTAGAAAGAAAAAATAGAACAGTTCAAGAAATGGCAAGGGCAATGCTAAATGAAACCAAGATAGCAGATTCCTTTTGGAAGGAAGCAATTCATACAGCAGTTTACATCTTGAATCGTGCACAAATAAGAGTGAACAATGAGAAGACACCATATGAACTTTGGAAAGGTAGACCAGCAACTGTCAAGTACTTCAAAATTTTTGGAAGCACTTGCTACATTAGAAGAGATGAAGAAGATTTGAGCAAATTTGACAGAAGAGTAGATGAGGGAATCTTTTTTGGCTACTCATCAAAAAGTAAGGCATATAAATGCTACAACAAAAGAACTCACAAAATTGTTGAAAGTGCTAATGTAAGAATTGATGAAGGAAAGCAATACAAAGAAGTTGGACAAAGTGATCACCATGTTCAAACTATGAATGATGAAGACAAAGAGGATGAGGACTCCCAAGAGGAAGAAAAGGAGGAAGAGGCAAAGGAAGAAGAATCTTCACAAAAGACTCCCATGAAGACACCAAAGACACCTTCCAAATTTGTTCAAAAGAACCATCCTGAAGATTTGATTCTTCAAGATAGATGTAGATCTACAAGGAAAATGGTGAATTACAATGAAGATTGTCATGCAGCATTTCTATCTCAAGTTGAGCCCAAAACTTTTGAAGAAGCAAGCAAAGACAAATGTTGGATTGGTGTAATGAATGAAGAATTGGATCAAATAGAGAAAAATGAAACTTGGGAACTTGTCCCAAGACCAAAAGATAAGAATGTAATTGGCACAAAGTGGGTTTTTAGAAACAAATTAAATGAAGATGGTCAAGTCACAAGGAACAAAGCAAGGTTAGTGTGCAAAGGTTATGCACAAGTTGAAGGAGTAGATTTTGAAGAAACATTTGCACCAGTTGCAAGGATTGAAGCAATTAGAATGTTTTTATCCTATGCAAGTCACAAGAAATTTAAGGTGTATCAAATGGACGTCAAATCTGCTTTCCTTAATGGAGATCTAGAGGAGGAAGTTTATATTGAACAACCTGAAGGCTTCCTACTATCAGAAGACAATGATTATGTGTGCAAGTTGAAGAAAGCTCTCTATGGGCTTAAACAAGCCCAAAGAGCTTGGTATTCTAGACTTGACAAGTATCTCAAAAAGCAAGGTTTCAAAAGAGGATATGTAGACAACAATCTATACATCAAAGAAGAGGATGGACACTTATTGATTGTGGTGGTGTATGTAGATGACATCATTTTTGGTGGAGATAAGGACAAAATGTGCAAAGAATTTTTATCATGTATGCAAAAAGAGTTTGAGATGTCAATGTTGGGAGAGTTATCCTTCTTCCTTGCGCTACAAATTTCACAATCAAGCAAAGGTATTTTCATCTCCCAAGCCAAATATGTGAAGGAAATGTTAAAAAGGTTTAGGATGGAAGATTGCAATCCTGTGAGCACTCCTATGGTTACAGGTTGTAAGCTAAGCAAAGATGATGAATCCCAAGAAGTGAATCAAACACTTTATAGATCAATGATTAGGAGTTTGTTGTATCTAACTTCTACAAGACCAGACATAATGCAAGTTGTTGGAGTTGTGGCAAGATTTTAAGCAGCACCAAAAGAAACACATGTTCATGCAGTAAAGTGTATACTCAAGTATTTGAAAGGCACTATGGAATATGGTCTATGGTACCCGAGTAGCAATTTTTTCACTCTTGAAGCATTCACAGATGCTAATTGGGCTGGCAATGTGGATGATAGAAAAAGTACAAGTGGAGGAGCCTTTTTTCTTGGAGGAAATTTAGTATCTTGGATGAGCAAAAAACAAGAATTAGTTTCTCTATCTACAACAGAAGCTGAATATATAGCAGCAGCAGCATGTTGCACTCAACTTTTGTGGATGAGGCAAACTTTAAGAGATATCAAGGTGGAGTATGATCATCCTTGCACTATCTATTGTGACAACACTAGTGCCATCAACATCTCCAAGAATCCAGTGATGCACTCAAGGACCAAGCATATCCCCATTAAATATCATTTTTTAAGAGAGCAAGTAGCGGAAGGACATGTACGTTTGGAGTATATCACTACAAAAGAACAAACTGCTGATATATTCACCAAACCACTTCCAAGGGATACATTTGAGTATCTAAGGGACAAATTGGGAGTTGTCCCACATCCATCAACTTAATTGGTGGAAGCATACATTCAGGGGGAGCTACGCACAAAATCTTGTAGCTTCATGGAGCTAAAAGAAAAATATGGTTAGAAGACCCCTTGCCATTGATGTCAAAGGGGGAGATTTTGGACACAGGGGGAGCAAAACCAAAAATTTTTTGGTTGAAAGTTGCCATCAATGACAAAGGGGGAGATTGTTAGAAGTATTGTCATTGATGTCAAAATATCAGACTGTCATTTAGATACATCAAAGCAAATTATGAAGAATCAAATATCACAGGTTTTAGACGGATTCATGAGAGATTACACATTCAGTTTATTGAAGTCATCATGTGTAAGTATTGTGGAGCAAGATCTGATCGATACATGAGGAAATTGCTACAAACCGAGCAATGCAGTTTCAAGAATCGAAATATAGAAGCAACACTCAAATGAAAATAATCTAATCAATAAATAAACACTTCAGACTGAATAAATTTGATCCAAGGTCGAATGAAAAGCATCTTCAGATTGAAATACTTAGGACTTTCAGATCGCATGAATATGATAAATAACAACTTCAGATTAAAACACTTAGAAGATGATTTGCTTAACTCTAACGAACCCAATTAGTGATTTATTCAAAGTTATGGAGAATTAAAATATATTATATAAAATAATAAAAGATGTGTTCATGGTCATCATCATGTTAAACACATCTATCAAGAAGGAACATGACTATCTGAAAGTGTGATCATTGTATGGACGTGAATCTATGAAATAAGGAGAAGCGACACTTATCAAAAGGTTTCACAAAAGACATCTTTTTCCTAAAGAAAGACGTCTGATCTACAATAACATATTTTACCATTAAATGAAGTTTAGAATAAAAGCATGCAAATTAATAAGACTCGATTTACAGCAAATAGATTTGTTTTATGAAAGGATATTCTTGAAGGTTGCAAGTATTGTTGTATTCTTTCAGTTAAGGGGTGCAATGTTTGAGTAAGATATATGAATGGCATCTCATTCAAGGCTTGAAGTGTGGTTTTTTTGAGGATTTGCAGATCAGTCGAGTGTCCCATCTCTTTGTGTGGGCTTAGGGTGACATCTTTTATCACATAGAGCAAATTGGAGAGCTGGGATTGTAAAGACCAGATTACAGGCAATCTTACATCCATCAAGTCAGGGTTTGATACTTTGCACTAGGGGTTGGTGCTCCTTGTAGGTAGGTGCCTACTAAATCTATAAAGGTCTAGGTGTTCCTTGTAGGCTACATTCTACTAAATCATCTTGTTGTAAATCTGTAGGTTGGTGCCTACTTTGTAAAAAATCATTTCAGTAAAGTTGTGTCAACTTGTGGAAATTGGTTCATATCAAAAGTTGATTGTAATAAGTTTCAAAAAGAATAAAATTGAAAGTTTGTGTTGATTTACTGATTCACCCCCCCCTCTCAGTAAATCTTTGTGCTCTTCAGGTATAGCGGTAACCGCTAACTGTTCACCGCACTCACCACGGTCTCCACTCGAACCCCTATGGTACCACAGTGAGCCTCCTGTCTGCTAGTTCTTTTTAGCCGTTACCGCTAATGACCCATGGTTTACTGCGCTACTGCGGTCAATGAATTGACCATGCGCGGTAGCATGGAAAACAGTTCATGCTTGCTCCTTTGACCGCTACCGCCATACCGTGAGCCCATTGTGGGAGGCTGCGGTAAAGCGGTAAAGACTTATATAGTAAAAATTAAAGGGGCGGTGAGGGTTATGTGTTATTTTTGGCCCTTTTAAATGGCGGTAAAGCTAAAATTTCCATGAGAAGGTAATGAAATATAAGAAAATAGATGGGGGCAAAGCGTAGAAGGCGGTTAATGACTTTTATGGGAAAGATAATGAAAATGTAAGGCATGAGTAATAAAATATCTTAAGTTTTTGATGGATTTTCATGGAAAATAATAGGAAAATCCTAGGAATTCTTGTGGAACATTTCAATTCTAACATGTGCCACCCCTCTCTTCTATCTTTTCTTCTTTCTATGGGTAGTGAGTCCACTAGGAAAGTGAGTCCACCTACAATAAGCACTTTTTTAATATCCTATAATTAGTTATAATATATTGTGAGCAAATCCTCACCGTGGTTTTTCCCTTTTTGGGTTTTCCGTGTAAGAATTTGGTGATCATGAGTTATGTCATGTTTATGGTTGATTTCATGCTTTCCTTTCTTAATAAAATTAAATATGCTATCTAGATTGAATTCTTAAATGTTTAAGTGGTTTCAAGGCATACTGATTCACCCCCCTCTCAGTATCTTGGGTGGTCAACATCATTTAATGTTTTGCATTTGGTATTTCATCACACTTTCTTTATATAAGAAAGGTTTTTGTACTCTTTTATAATATATCTCATCATCATATTTTCTAGATCCTAATATCAAGCAATCTCATTTATTGCACACTCTCTTGTGGAAGGTTTTCATTGTTTTTGCAGGTGGTATTGGGTATTGAGTTAATCTCCAGCTCCTACATGGTATTAGAGGGTGAGTGAGTCCTACATGGTATTAGATTCATGACCATGCAAATTAATTCTCACATTCAAGGGTAAATTTATTTCTATATGAGAGATCTTTATGGATTTTAGTAAGGTTGAGTATGCCTCTTGCACCATATAGTGATATGGAGAATTAGAAAAACTTGAAAAAACCACTAGATTTGGGGTGTCCTTTCTATGGATTTGTATTGAAAGTTCATTTTGGAGAATTTTGGGTTAAAATAAACCCTTTTATTGAATCCAAAAGGCCCACAAACCTCAATTTTTATATAAAATATTTTATATTTTGAAGAAAAAAATGGTGATTTTTTAAATTATCGAGTGACTATCTTAAATTTGATGACCAAATGACCATCACAAAGGAGTGTGTTAATTTAACAATTAAATGGTCCACATTCCAGTGCTTAGCCTAGTTTTCCAAATTTTGGTTGCATGGGACGACCACTTGCCAGCCTTAGGCGGCTTAATTTTGGCCCCTCAAGTATTAATTGGGTAGTTTTTTAAAATTGTCATAACTTTTCACTCAATGATCAGATTTTGGAAAAAAAGATATTGTTGGAAAGATGGTTATGAGAAATATCAGTGGTATAGTTATTATTATCATAATTTACTTGTGGGGTGCTGCCACAATAATGGGTTACACTTGTTACTCGATTTTTCTTCCAACTCAATCAGGTGCAGTTGAGTTTGTGTTTGCAAATAAAATATAAAAGGTATACATATATTTTGCTAAGTTATGTTCATATGTACTGAAGTATTATCAAGTGAATTATAGTTCATTATGCAAATTCTTACAAGAAGAAATGAAAATCAATAGATCTTGCTTTAAAAACTGTCTTTTATTGATAATTACAAATGTATAGTGTCTCACACAAGCTGTGGATTAACTCTTTCAATGCAATTCAAAATTAAAATATACATTTGAAGAAAAAGAAGAGCATATAAAAGAAGAGGAATCCATCATTGCCTGGATGGTGAGGATGGACGTTGATTTGCTGCATCTTCCGCTCCTTTCGTTGTTGCTCCATAAATGCCCGCAAGAGTTGAGAAAATTTGGTGTTAGAGCTCAAGATACGTTTTCTCCTCATATACAATTTAATTTCAACAAACATATAGTGTACTATCATAAGACATTGAAACAGTTTTGCAGCATCTTAGATATGAGAGAAAGAGTAGAGGATTATCATCATTATCCATTATATTATGAGTTTCACTATTTTTATCTCACATGTTTGTTCATTGTGCAGGTATAGGTGAAATTCTAATTGCTAGAGTATTTTCATTTGATATGATGGCATGTGGAGTGTGAACCACCAAAAATGAAATAAGGGAAAAAGGATTCCCCAATAGGCTCCTAGGGTTTTCCACCTAGAAGATAGTTGGTAAAATTCCTCTTTCACACTTATGTATTTTTGGTGTTCATTCAAAGGTTAGGGGATTAAAGGTGTGTGGTGTGTGATATGGAATGCTCTAAATGCTAAGAAATGATAAAAATGATTGAATACTAATGCCAAGCCTAGAAAGTGAACTATGATGGAAAACACATTGTGATATACAAATGACCTAAGAAACATGAACAAATTGCTACAGAAATGAATAGAACTAAAGGGGTGCACCTGGGAGTGAGTTGAAGACTAGATTAGAGGCTGGAAATGTTATTGATGCTGAAATTTAGGCCTATTGGGACACTTACACCATTATGGGTGACTTAGTCTTGGGAAGATTTAGAAAACTTCATCGAAGCCCATTTCTACCAAATGGGTGTCTGAATATGAAAAAATCACTGAAAGGCGAGTTCAGTGGGACTAGGTCACCATTGTTGGTGACCTAGTCCACCTCTAAATTTTTGAAAATCAGAGAGTGGAAATGGAAGCCCTTGGTCTGCACTTCTGCTCTTAGTAATTTCCCATATTTGAAACTACATAACTCAACCTGAAAGTGACTTTTTGTGTAGATCTTGACCTATCCAACAAAGAGGTGTCTTCACCAAGTTTTCAATCCATTCTTCAATAATTTCCAAACACACAAAGAGAGAAGAAGAAAATGTTGATTGTTAGGGATTGGGGGTTTGCCTTGGTCATACCCCTTTTGAGTAATCAAACCAAAATGATGAAATAATGTAATGAAGCATAAAAAAATGGATTTTACCTTTCCATGATGATTGATCTTGAGTTGTTACAACAATGGAGGAAGATTCATCCCTTGAATGCCTTGGAGAGATCTCTTGATGACTTAGAAGGTAGAAACCCTAGCTTGCTTGAGAAGAGTAGTGGATGAGTGATTGAGAAGATTGAGTGAGGAGAAAAATGAGACTTAGGAGATGAAAAATGATGATAAAAACCCTTATTTATAGATGTTGTGCCCTAATTTCACTGAAAATAACACAACACTGGCCGACCTTAGGGTTTAGGAGACAAAATCTTGAAAGAATTTTGATTTAATTTTGATTTTTATGCCACATGGGACTAAGTTTCCCAAGGTGGTGACTTAGTCCACCTGGGAAAATTTAAGTGGTTGTCAGGATTGTCTCCTGAAACACACTAAAGTAGGACCTATAAGTGCATTAAGGGGCCAATTTGTCATAAGGAAGGGTTAATTTAGTGATGAAAAGCCTAGGAAAATGTGAAGATGTGTTACAACACCTTATAAAAATTTGAAACAAGGCTTGGAAATGGGTAAAAAGAGGTCCAAAATCCTTAAGAAAGGCACAAATGAATGAAAAGTGTTAAGGCTACACTTTTTGGCAACATAGAGTGAAATGGGCTCCCACAAGGGTTGAGCCCAGAATGTTGCCCTCATGTTTTAAGAGGGATGAGAATGAAATAAAGCATCATTTTTATCAACTCTAACAAGTATCCATCACTTATGGTAGTGATTTGATGAATATCACTGTCATAAATGATAAATTCTTGCTAAAGTAGAACTCAATTAAAAAAGAACAAAACCCTGAGTGTAGGTTTTTATCCATGTGTGATGAAACAACAAAGAGAAAGGCAACCTTATATTAAGGTTACACTGAAAAAAGAACCTGTCACTCATGACAGGTCAAGTATCAATGCAAGGTTTAAGTGTATACCAACTCACTCTCATGGATGAGAGAACATTTTCTCAATGTGATCATAATATGAAAAGACAATTATAACCATAGTGATCCATGCAAATTTTCAATGATAGTGAATACCATGAAGAATATAGTATTTTTTGCAAAAGATCCAGAGAACAATCCTACACAAGAGAAATGAATAGCATCATGAAAATATCCAAAGAGCCTTGTTAAAGCAACTCTACAAGGAGAGTTCATATAGTCAAGTATCAAAAGGAATATGTCATTGATTAAATACATGGAGAATATTGCTTGAGTCTTTCCAAGAGAACCATTGCAAACAACCATTTCTATCATTAAGGTTTTATACAATATCTTCAGAAAATTAATGTAGTATATGGTTGAAAATTGTCCTAGTATAGGGGAGATTTGTTGAAAATGAAGGTAAAACTATAGTAAAATTAGCTTAAAATATGTAAATTGTATGTAATTGTAGATTCAATTTTAGTATTCTTTTTCACAATCTCTTGTGTATGATTAATCTTGAATTAGATCAATTTTAATGTTGTAGAAAGTAGACTGAAGATTGATAGAATAAATATAAGACATAATAGAAAGGACACCACATGTATGTGGAGAAAACCCTTTCAGGTAAAAATCTGCACCAGAATTGTTCTTGCTTGTATTATTTAACCTTTGAATGAGTTACAATAATACTGATTCAATTATCCTTGATGTGCTTCTTTGTTCTTCAACAAATCTTCTTCACAACCTGCAATATTTTCTCACAAAACTCTCTCATACAAATGGCTGCAATAATATACAATAAACTTGCTTAGAAACTCATAAGAGTTAACAAATACAATATCACAAAGCCACTCGAGAAAATCCATGCCTAGGGTTTCCAAGTTGATTTCAAACATGAATGAAAAAGTCAAAACAAGAGTCTCCCTCAAAGTTGGCACCCAACACTGAAGTGTTAACCTCGTAGTTATCAAAAATATCTTCTGCAAGCTCATCCTCAAAGAAGGCGTTCATTATGGGTCCCACTTAATTGAGCATTACAAATATATTTTCC
>CM021109.1:55092844-55157921 GCA_007115665.2 Sequoiadendron giganteum | reverse complement strand
TAGGTGGACTCATTGTTCAAAGGAATCACTATCTAGAGAATAGAAGAAGTGGCTCACTACTAGAATATAAAAGAGGATGGCTCACTACCAAAATGAACTACTAACAATGCATCTCACTTATGTTGAAGATATAGTTCCAATTAAGCCCTGCAAACTAACTTAACACAACTCATGCTTCACACAACCCATGATAAAAAGAACAAAATTTATGCAACATTGCAGCTTTCATTAAAGGCGTTTGACAATCTTCACAACATTTGAAAAATTTCCACTATGATCAAATGGATTGGAGTCTTGAAAAAGTGAGAGAGGTTATTGTGGATTTAGCCTACATGACCCTGCAAGTTTACAAAAACATTCTAACTACCATGAATGAGTTGATAATGAATGTTGGACAATCCTACTAAACCTAGAAGATCCTAATGATCCTAGGTAGGTCCTAATGAACCTAGGTCAATCATAATGAATGTAGGATAGTCCTAAATAATGTAGGGCAGTCTTAAAGAATGTAAGATATGCTCATCATCTACTGGTCGATAATTTGAATTTTGGTAAATAATATTTAAAATTTCAATACATTAATATTAACTTATTCATTATTATATTTCTTGTATTACACTCTATAAATATAACTTTTAGATCATGTTTGTTGGTAAATATTTATCTTTATTAATTTTTTTTTTTGATAAGGTGATTAATTTGACTTTGTAGAAAACTTGTTGTGACATGATAGGAAATTAGATTCAAAAATTAAAATTTGGATATGGGATATGATTCATACATACACCGCTTGGGGCTAAGTAAATTATGAGAATATTTTAAACCATTTAACCTACCAATTTATGCATAAAATATTTATATAAATTGATCTCCATAAGCCCATGAGGTCATATAAAATGCCATCAAAATGTCATACAATGCCATCACGAGGGCACAAAAATTTGATAAAAATGACATACAATACTATCATGATAGTGCACAAAATGTTATACAATGCCATGAGGAAAATGTATTATCTCTCAGTCTACAAAATATCATTGATACATATAGCCACACAAAAAATATTATCTATGCGCCATCTATAAGAATACAAAATGTGTTCATCTATAAATATTGAACATTATTCTTGAAAGATTGGGCCTCTATTAGCTTGACTAATTGAACTTTGATCACTTATAATAGTTGGTGTCATGTGTTGTTCTGATCTCCTATGCTCCTTAGTATTTTGTAGCCCATCCTATACATGCAAAATATTAAATTGGATACTATGCCGAAGTTATTGGAAACCTAACTTGTCAAGGGAGATTGTTGGAATTTTATTTGTCATTCAGAAGATTGGTGGATTTATGGTAGTTGATGTTATTATGGTGTTGTCATTGATGTAAAAATTGTAGTAATGTCAACTCATTGCATAGTTGAAGAAGTGTTGGTCTGGGGAAAATAAAATGTGCGGGATACATTTCCTATGTCTAAAGTGTAGTTTTTAATGTTTAGAGAACTTGTTTTGTGGTCTTCATTGCTCCACCATGAAGAATCTATTAGAAGTATTTTCATTGATGTCAAAATATCACACTGTCATATAGATATGTCAAAGAAAATTATAAAGAATCAAATATCACAGGTTTCAGACGGATTCATGACAGATTACATATTCAGTTTATACTAGTTTATCAAGTTAAGATGATCGGGTCTTTATTCCAGTAAAGTTTTCAGTGGAGTTTCTATACGTATTTTAAGAGATGTCAATGATTCTCTAGATGTAATTGATTCATCAGACACGCGTATTCATTGTGCATATTACTTCTGTCTGGACACATGTTTTGAAAGACAAGTATCATATTTGGTTCGATATGTCTAAAGACAATGATCAATTTGTAATTGATGATGTTTAGTGCGTGCTAACAAATTGATAGTTTAAAGATATCTAATCGCGGTTCTAGGAGACAAATTCTTTTTCTTTTTTCAAAAGACGTGTTAATCAATCCATGAAAGGGATGCATATTTTCCTCTAAAATACGTATTTGATAAATGAATTTATTAAAACAAATTTCCACGGGACATGTTGTCATTGAAAAGCATGTTTATTATAAACACAAGTATCAAATGACGTGTTTTTGAAAGAACACGAGTTAAGGTAATTCTGTTTTGAAAAGACACCAATAGGTGTTATGAGTTTCAACCAAGCGTGCTTTAAGAAAAGACGTGGTTCATCAATTAAAATGCTTGAAGAGATGCATATTTCACTTTTGAAGAAAATCGTTTTAAAGAAGTGCATTTAAATATTTGAAGATAAACAAATTCAGAAATCATAATAGATTAAATGCATGATTTGTTTAGAGTAAACAAATTCAGACTGTGAAGAGGCAGATATTTGGATGTATTTTTGGATGTGTCTTTTCATCATAAAGTTGTTTCTCTTCAATTTGAAAGGTATAAAGACCGAATCATTTTTCTGATCTTAGTGTGGTTGTTTTGAGGATTTGTAGATCAGTCAAGTGTCCCATCTCTTTGTGTGGGCTTAGGGTGATATCATTTATCACATAGAGCAGATTGGAGAGATGGGATTGTAAAGATCAGATTGAAGGCAGTCTTACATCCATCAAGTCAAGGTTTGATACTTTTCACTAGGGGTTGGTGCTCCTTGTAGGTAGGTGCCTACTAAATCTGTAAAGGTCTAGGTGTTCCTTGTAGGTTACATTCTACTAAATCATCTTGTTGTAAATTTGTAGGTTGGTGCCTACTTTGTAAAAAAACATTTTAGTAAAGTTGTGTCAACTTGTGGAAATTGGTTCATATCAAAAGTTGATTGTAATAAGTTTGAAAAAGAATAAAATTGAAAGTTTGTGTTGATTTACTGATTCACCCCCCCCCCCTCTCAGTAAATATTTGTGCTCTTCAATTGGTATCAGAGTGAGGTCCTTCTTGAAAGCTTAATCGATTGAAGGAGATCCTTAAGAGCACATATGGCGAATCTAAGCAACACTGTGAAAGCACCCATCTTTGATGGGACTAATTATGCCTTTTGGAATATCAAGATGGAAGCATACTTGAATGCACTTGGGTTTGATGTGTGGCAATCTATTGTTGATGGGTATTTACCTCCAGCTACCCCTCCAATGGATCAAGTAGGGAAAAAGAGAAGTGAAAACAATGCAAAGGCTAAGCATGCTCTTCTTTGCAGCCTAACAGATTCTATGTTTACAAAAGTCATGAGATGCAAATCAGCAAAAGAAATTTGGGACAAACTTCAAAATATTTTTGAAGGAGATGCAAAAGCTAAAAAGGCAAAGTTGCAAATTCATAGAAGAAAGTTGGAGACTCTCAAAATGGAGGATGATGAAGATATTGCTTCATATTTCCTTCGTGTTGATGAAACAGTGAATATCATGAGGGGACTTGGTGAAGAGATCAAGGATGACTTCATTATTGACAAAATTCTAAGATCTCTTTCTACAAAGTTTGAAGCCAAGATTGCAACATTGGAGGAATTAACAAACTTGGATCAGCTAACCAAAGATGAATTACATGGAATCCTTTCTGCCTATGAGGTGAGGATCGAAGCAAGATCACCACAAAAGGAAGTCTCATTCAAATCATCCAAAAAGGGCAAGAACAAGCATGAAGAAAAGGATGAAAAATCAAGTGATGAAGCAGAAGCTTACTTCATGGGTAAACTTAAGAAAGGAAAAGGAAAATACAAAGGAAAATTTCCTTTTAAGTGCTTCAATTGTGGAAAAGTTGGACATTATGCCTCAAAATGTCCTCAAAATGAAAACAGCTCTAGTGAAGAAGAAAAAGAAATCAGCAACAAGAAAAAGGGAAAGAAGAATTTCAATAATAACTCAAAGAAGAAGTTTCAAAAACATAAGAAGAGTTTCTATTCAAAGAAAGATAGTAGCACCTCTGAAGAACAAAGTGAAGTTTGCTCTAGCAATGGTGAAGAGGAAATATTGTTCATGGCTGAATGTGAAGAACTAAATGCTGATGAAGAAGAAAAGATTGATCAAGAATGTACTGAAGAAGAGGAAGTGGATCTTGAAGAAGAACTACACTATGCTTATAAGAAGAATGAAGATTTGAAGAAGAAGGCTACCAAGTACAAATTGAAGGTCAAAGTGATAACAAAAGACTTGGAGAATTCAAGCAAAACCATTGAAGATTTGAGAGCTCAAATCATGGAAGCTAAAAGAAATGAAGAAGAATTGAAAAACAAACTCAATACAAAGGAGATGAAATGTAACAAGCTGGAGTAAGAGATAGCAATGCTAAAATTGGAATTGGAGAAAACAAAGGTTCAACACACAAAGATTGATGAAGAATCCAGCAAGTTGATTGAGCTAATGAAGGCTCAAGATTCTCTTCAAAGCAAAATGGGAGGTAGTTTTGAAGAACAATCCAAGAAGGTCACTAACTCCAAAGAAGATTTCAAGACCTTCTCAAAGCAAGTTGAAGAAGAATGGATGAGTGCTGATCCTAAAAGAAAATCAAACACTAGGCAATCATATACATTCAATGGGTATTGTTTTCTATGTAACAAATTTGGCCACAAGGCCTTAAATTGTAAAAATAAAGTAAAAAATATTCCTAGCTACCTTAGGAGAGATTATAATCCTTTCACACCATTAATGGACTATAATAGTTTATGCTACAATTGTAATAACTTTGGGCACAAAGCACAAGCTTGTAGGACAGTTTTTAATGATTCTCCAAAGAAAAACAAAAAGGAAGATAAGTCCATTAAAAGGAAAGAAGTGCCTATCAAAGTGTGGAAGAAAAAGGAGAAATCAATGTTCATTCAAACCACCTTACATGCTGAAAGTAAGAAAGATAGATGGTACATTGATAGTGGGTGCTCAAAGCACATGATAGGTGACAAGAGAAAATTCATCTCTCTTGAACCTACTGATGAAGGATCAATAAGATTTGGTGATAATACAAGAAAACAAATAAACGGAAAAGGAACACTTAGTCTAGATAATGGGAAAAAAAAAAACATAATATGTTTTGTATTTTAAGGGCCTAAAAGAAAATATTCTAAGTGTTAATCAACTTTGTGATCAAGGACATAGTATCACATTTCTTTCTAATACATGTGATATCAAGAAAGATGGAAAGCTGGTTGCTCAAGCTGAAAGGAAACATAATTTGTATATCTTAAAGGAGATAAGTTGTGAAAGTTGCAACCTAGTACAAGAGGATGAAAGTTGGTTATGGCACAAGAGGCTAGGCCATCTCAACTTTGATAATATTGTCAAAGTTAGAAAATCAAATGTTGTGAGAGATATGCCAAGGATAACAAAACCTTCTAATATCATTTGTAGATAGTGTCAACTTGGAAAGCAAACAAGGTCAAGCTTTAAGTCTAAGGAGAATTCTTCATCAAAGCCATTAGAACTCATACATAAAGATCTTTGTGGGCCAACCAAATCCAAGAGCATGAATGGAGAAAGATATTTTATGTTGCTGATTGATGACTTCTCAAGAATGAATTGGGTTGCATTTTTGAAAGAAAAATATGAAGCTTTTGATAAATTCAAAGCTTTTAAAGAGATAGTTGAAAATGAAGCAAACATCAAGATAAAATGTCTTAGATTAGATCAAGGAGGATAATTCACATTAGAGGAATTTGAAAATTTCTGCATAGAACATGGAATTAAAAGGAAATTTTCTGCAGCAAGAACCCCTCAACAAAATGGGGTTGTAGAAAGAAAAATTAGGACGGTTCAAGAAATGGCAAGGGCAATGCTAAATGAAACCAAGATAGCAAACTCCTTTTGGAAGGAAGCAATTCATATAGCAGTTTACATCTTGAATCGTGCACAAATAAGAGTGAACAATGAGAAGACACCATATGAACTTTGGAAAGGTAGACCAACAATAGTCAAGTACTTCAAAATTTTTGGAAGCACTTGCTACATTAGAAGAGATGAAGAAGATTTGAGAAAATTTGACACAAGAGCAGATGAGGGAATCTTTCTTGGCTACTCATCAAAAAGTAAGGCATATAAATGCTACAACAAAAGAACTCACAAAATTGTTGAAAGCAATACAAAGAAGTTGGACAAAGTGATCACCATGTTCAAACTATGAATGATGAAGACAAAGAGGATGAGGAATCCCAAGAGGGAGAAAAGGAGGAAGATGCAAAGGAAGAAGAATCTTCACAAGACACCTTCCAAATTTGTTCAAAAGAACCATCCTGAAGATTTGATTCTTCAAGATAGATGTAGATCTACAAGGAAAATGGTGAATTACAATGAAGATTGTCATGTAGCATTTCTATCTCAAGTTGAGCCCAAAACTTTTGAAGAAGCAAGCAAAGACAAATGTTGGATTGGTGCAATGAATGAAGAATTGGATCAAATAAAGAAAAATGAAACTTGGGAACTTGTCCCAAGACCAAAAGATAAGAATGTAATTGGCACAAAGTGGGTTTTTAGAAACAAATTAAATGAAGATGGTCAAGTCACAAGGAACAAAGCAAGGTTAGTGTGCAAAGGTTATGCACAAGTTGAAGGAGTAGATTTTGAAGAAACATTCGCACCAGTTGCAAGGATTGAAGCAATTAGAATGTTTTTATCCTATGCAAGTCACAAGAAGTTTAAGGTGTATCAAATGGATGTCAAATCTGCTTTTCTTAATGGAGATCTAGAGGAGGAAGTTTATATTGAACAACTTGAAGGCTTCCTACTATCAAAAGACAATGATTATGTGTGCAAGTTGAAGAAAGCTCTTTATGGGCTTAAACAAGCCCCAAGAGCTTGGTATTCTAGACTTGACAAGTATCTCAAAAAGCAAGGTTTCAAAAGAGGAGATGTAGACAACAATCTAAACATCAAAGAAGAGGATGGACACTTATTGATTGTGGTGGTGTATGTAGATGACATCATTTTTGGTGGAGATAAGGACAAAATGTGAAAAGAATTTTCATCATGTATGCAAAAAGAGTTTGAGATGTCAATGTTGGGAGAGTTATCCTTCTTCCTTGGGCTACAAATTTCACAATCAAGCAAAGGTATTTTCATCTCCCAAGCCAAATATGTGAAGGAAATGTTAAAAAGGTTTAGGATGGAAGATTGCAATCCTGTGAGCACTCCAATGGTTACAAGTTGCAAGCTAAGCAAAGATGATGAATCCCAAGAAGTGAATCAAACACTTTATAGATCAATGATTGGGAGTTTGTTGTATCTAACTTCTACAAGACTAGACATAATGCAAGCTGTTGGAGTTGTGGCAAGATTTCAAGCAGCACCAAAAGAAACACATGTTCATGTAGTAAAGCGTATACTCAAGTATTTGAAAGGCACTATGGAATATGGTCTATGGTACCCTAGTAGCAATTTTTTCACTCTTGAAGCATTCACAGATGCTAATTGGGCTGGCAATGTGGATGATAGAAAAAGTACAAGTGGAGGATCATTTTTTCTTGGAGGAAATTTAGTATCTTGGATGAGAAAAAAACAAGAATTAGTTTCTCTATCTACAGTAGAAGCTGAATATATAGCAGCAGTAGCATGTTGCACTCAACTTTTGTGGATGAGGCAAACTTTAAGAGATATCAAGGTGGAGTATGATCATCCTTGCACTATCTATTGTGATAACACTAGTGCAATCAACATCTCCAAGAATCCAGTGATGCACTCAAGGACCAAGCATATCCCCATTAAATATCATTTTTTAAGAGAGCAAGTAGTGGAAGGACAAGTACGTTTGGAGTATATGACTACAAAAGAACAAACTGCTGATATATTCACCAAACCACTTCCAAGGGATACATTTGAGTATCTAAGGGAAAAATTGGGAGTTGTCTCACATCCATCAACTTAATTGGTGGAAGCATACATTCAGGGGGAGCTACGCACAAAATCTTGTAGCTTCATGGAGCTAAAAGAAAAATATGGTTAGAAGACCCCTTGCCATTGATGTCAAAGGGGGAGATTTTGGACATAGGGGGAGCAAAACCAAAAATATTTTGGTTGAAAGTTGCCATCAATGACAAAGGGGGAGATTGTTAGAAGTATTGTCATTGATGTCAAAATATCACACTGTCATATAGATACATCAAAGCAAATTATGAAGAATCAAATATCACAGGTTTCAGACGGATTCATGAAAAATTACACATTCAGTTTATACAAGTTTATCAAGCTAAGATGATCGGGTCTTTATTCTAGTAAAGTTTTTAGTGGAGTTTCTATACGTATTTTAAGAGACATCAATGATTCTCCAGACGTAATTGATTCATTAGACGTGTATTTATTGTGCATATTACTTCTGTCTGGACACGCGTTTTGAAAGACAAGTATCATATATGGTTTGATATGTCTAAAGACAGTGATGAATTTGTAATTGATGATGTTTAGTGCGTGCTAACAGATTGATAGTTAAAGACATCTAATCGTGGTTCTAGGAGACACATTCTTTTTCTTTTTTCAAAAGACATGTTAATCAATCCATGAAAAGGAACGCGTATTTTCCTCTAAAATACGTATTTGATAAATGAATTTATTAAAACAAATTTCCACGGGACATGTTGTCATTGAAAAGCATGTTTATTATAAACACAAGTATCAAATGACATGTTTTTGAAAGAACATGAGTTAAGGTAATTCTGTTTTGAAAAGACACCAATAGGTGTTATGAGTTTCAACCAAGAGTGCTTTAAGAAAAGACGTGGTTCATCAATTAAAATGCTTGAAGAGATGTGTATTTCACTTTTGAAGAAAATCATTTTAAAGAAGTGTGTTTAAATCTTTGAAGATAAACAAATTTAGAAATCATAATAGATTAAATGCATGATTTGTTTAGAGTAAACAAATTCAGACTTTGAAGAGGCAAATATTTGGATGTATTTTTGGACGTGTCTTTTCATCATAAAGTTGTTTCTCTTCAATTTGAAAGGTGTAAAGACCGACTCATTTTTCTGATCTAAGTGTGGTTATTTTGAGGATTTGTAGTTCAGTCAAGTGTCCCATCTCTTTGTGTGGGCTTAGGGTGATATCATTTATCACATAGAGGAGATTGGAGAGATGGGATTGTAAAGATCAGATTGAAGGCAGTCTTACATCCATCAAGTCAAGGTTTGATACTTTTCACTAGGGGTTGGTGCTCCTTGTAGGTAGGTTCCTACTAAATCTGTAAAGGTCTAGGTGTTCCTTGTAGTCTACATTCTACTAAATCATCTTGTTGTAAATCTGTAGGTTGGTGCCTACTTTGTAAAAAATCATTTCAGTAAAGTTGTGTCAACTTGTGGAGATTGGTTCATATCAAAAGTTAAATGTAATAAGTTTCAAAAAGAATAAAATTGAAAGTTTGTGTTGATTTACTGATTCACCCCCCCCTCTCAGTAAATCTTTGTGCTCTTCAGAATCTTGTCATGCAATTCTAAGGCAATTTTGGTGCATGTTGGAGGAATTTAAATCCAAATTTTCAATCTTTGAAGTCCTCCACGGTTGAAGTTAGAGTTGACAATGTATCACTCAGGATATGGAAGTTATAGTGAAAAAGTACCTGATTAGAATGCTCCACATTCCACCATGGATGACTATAATGCTATGTGGTTTTGATTATGTATTTACAAGAGCCATAAGTGTGTATGATCCATGTGGAAAGTATTTGGGAAGTCAATGTGTCGAGTTGTGAATGAAAATTTGGTTCACTCTATTGTTTTTGAAAAGTTAAACAAAATTTACGTGGCATTGTACCCCTCACAATGAGCCACTAGGTCCAAAAAAGGACTAAACATAAACAGAAAACATTAACAAAAAAAAAACTAGAGACAACCCAGCGACAGCACACCAATAGCTAAAAAACAACCGACAGACCAGCAACAGGAGCAGCTAACTGGCTTCATCCCAGTTCTTGATCAGGAGGTCAACCGCCTCATCACCCACCCACTCCTTATTTTCTTGGCTATTATTCCCCTCCAATTCCTCTTTTATGACATTTGACAGCGCACTAGTAACAAAGTGGCTAAGTTTCATTGTGAAGAGGGTCAAGCCCCTAAATCTTTTGTCCAGGGTGTTCAATCTCTACGCCACCATGTCAGCATCTTCCCCAATATCCCTAGTCTCCTAAATCCCACCAGACTCATTCACCAGTGGAGTGTGTGAGTCAGAACCATGGCCAGAAATCTTGCTGTCCATCGGAGTAGGTAGGGGCCTCTCCCCCATGTCATCAATCTCATCATCAGACTCTTCCTCCTTATAACCCTTGCTGTCAGACTTCTCCACCTCTGAGTCCTCAATAATTAGTCTCTTTTTGTTGTTCTTGGCCAGCCACTCCGATCTCCTCCTAACACTTTCCCCACTAGTGAGCTTTGTTGCTTCAACAATAGTGCTAACCTAAAGGGTTTGAGGCCATGCATAATTATGTTAGAGTAATAAGTTATTTCACTTAATTAATTTAATCATATTGGTGAATTAATTTAATCTATTGTTGCTTCACCAAAAGTGCTAACCTAAAGGGTTTGAGGCCATGCATAATTATGTTAGAGTAATAAGTTATTTCACTTAATTAATTTAATCATATTGGTGAATTAATTAAGTCACTTATCACTTTAGTTTTACTTAAGCTAAATTAGGCACATTAATAATTATTTATTTATTAATTATTAAGTGTGCACACTAGGGTTTCCTTTTAGGGTTTGATCTCCTTTCTGAAGGATTGATCTCATTATAATTATTCATTCTCTTATTGCATTTTTCAGCTTGAGGCTTGCAGAGCATCTTTGTTGTTTTGGACATCCTTCTTTCTTTGTGATAGGTTATTCCTTGCAGGTGATCACTAGGGTTTGTGAGGTTGGTTTATCAACTTCTACATGGTATCAGAGCTTTAGATCCACAACTACCTATTCATCTTTTCAAGGATATTGACTTACAATGATTTTTAAGTGCAAGGGTTTTAACCAGACATCTTTTTGCAAGATCTGGGGGTAGCCAATTTTTTTGGGAATTTTTGGGCAAAATCGATGTCACCATCTCGTTTAGAGCGTCCAAAAATCCTAGAAATGCCTGTCATTTCATTGATTTATGAGAAATTGAAAAAAAGGCAAAAAACATTTGCTAGAGAGGTCGTACGACCTCCCTAGCACTTATTCCGAGGTCAAAAACATAAAATAAAATCAAAAAAATATTAAAAAAAGTGCTAAAAGTGCTTTATTTTTTGTGCGGCTAGTTAAAAACTTAGGCATTGCTCACCCACTGCCTGGCAGCCACCACAACATTGCTCGGCAACCACCGCCACCCACATCGCCGCCAACCTGCCGTCAACCACTGTTGCAGCCCCCGAGGGCTCAAACTTCAAACCGACGGTCATATCAGGGCCTAGGTGCCTCTTTCCAGGCCTACCGACCACCTTTAGCCCTACCTGCGGTCACATTGGTGACCAAGGGATTCATTCTCAGCCCCCAGCCACTAGCCCCTTGGTCCTGCATGTGACCAAGGGCTCATTTTTTTTAGCCCCCGAGGGCTATTGAAGGGCTTATTGGGTAGTTTGGAGCACTTTCACATAATCGGACACAATTTTTGCGTACGATCTCTATTTTTTGAAAACGAATAGGCATTGGAAAGCTGGTTCCAAGCACTATCCAGTGGTGCTAGTTTTTTTTTCTTCTTTTTTCAGCCTCTGAAGTCAGAAGTAGCTGTTTTCACTCAGGGAGGCATAACTTTTGCATGCGGACTTCGGTTTGTGCAAACAAATAGGCATTGGAAAGATGGTTCAGTGCTCTACATCGATCTCATATCTGATTTTCCATAATTTTTACTAGCTATCTAACTTTTTTATCAGATCTCAGCTTTTTCTTTCTTGGTTATTTTCTTGGGAAACATGCAATTCAGGCTATTTTTTTGAGATAAAAGAGAATTCTTTTTTTTCTTTGAGAGTACATATTGTTGTTTTTTTCATGGATTCACATAATATTGCACCCCTTACTCCATTCAACTACTTTGGTTGGAAAAAACAAATGGAAATTCATTTGATGCACAAAGTGTTGTATAAAGTGACCATGGGTACAAAAGTTGAACCTATAGGTGCTACTAAAAAGAGAAAGTGGTTTAGTAGGTGTGATGAAGCTTTTGGCACCTTATGTCTGTCTATTTCTCCTAATATTATTTTTCATGTTGATTCTTGCACTACACCCCATCAGATTTGGAATACTTTAGGGTCTTTGTTTGGGAAGCAGGATACTATGAGAGGATTCTAGTTGGAGAATGATCTTATTGGATTAAATCCTATGGATTTAGACAACATCCAGGAGTTCTTCAAAAAATTCAAGTCTCCTAGATTATAGTTGACCTAGTGTGGTATTCAAAAGCAAGACTCTTAGTTGATATTGTCCATTATTTCTAAGCTTGGACCAGATTATTCAGTTTTTGTATCTACCTTTTATGCCACTAGGGATGCTCTTGGTACTCGGTTTACTATGCCATCTCTTGATGAATTTTCTTTATCTCTCACTCGAGAGCAATCTAAGTTGGCTAGCATGGGCAAGTTAAAACCTTCTACATCACAGGAACTTATTGCATCTCAGGGGCACACAGATCAAAAGGCTTCTAGTGGACAGGGAAAGAAACAAAAACAAAAGGATTCCAATTCTCATGAGCAGCAAAAGGAGTCCTTAGATTCATCCTCCTCTTATAAGGGGAAATCATCTAAGAAGGAGAAAGTTACATGTGCATATTGCAAGAGGGAAGGATATGCAAAACATAGTTGCTATAAGAAGGACATTGTTGAGATGAAGCATCTTCTTCAGAAACATCAAATTGATTTACCTTCTCGGATGTCTGCATCATCTCCTTCCCCTCATTTTTCTTTTTTAGAATAGTCTGACAGGGGCACTACTAGTTTACATACTTCATCAGATATGAAGAGACATTCCCTTTATTCTTATTTAGGTCATGGATTAGGGAGATTAATTATAGATTTAGGAGCATCTCATCATATGGCATCTTCACAGTCTATTTTCACTTCCTTTGAGCCTTCCACTATGTCTCCTATTTTTATGGGAAACAATACATACATGAGTGTTATAGGGAAGGGGTCTATTAGTTTTGGGGGCAAAAATTTTCAAGATGTCTTGTGTGTTCCTCATTTGATGAACAACCTTCTTTCCATATATTAGATCACACATGGAGGCAATGGGAGATCTACGAAGTTCATACCTGATTCAATTATCATCAAAGATTTGGAGAGTAGAGCGGTTATTGCTACTGGGGTGGTGGATCACTCATCCCGGTTATATTCCTTTGAATTTTTTTTTTCTGATGGTGCTTCTATTCCTACAACTATTCATCACACTTCTAGTGTGAAGCATCATATAGAGGAGACATTTGGATTCTTGAACCTTGGTGTTCTCACTTTGGATCCAGTTCTTGAGCCATCCATTCCATCTCCTCCACCTCCTGTTGTGGTTGCTGATACTTCTATGGCTACAAATGTGGTTTCTTCTATGCACTAGGACCTAGTTGATCATTCATATTTGGAGGTTTCACTTCAGTCTTCACCTACTTTGACATCTTCATTGGTTGAGGTCACACCTACTTCTGTGGAGACATCTTGGGCTACATCTGATTCACCTTCAGAGATTTCATTCACGAGGCTTCTTCCCTCTCACTTCTTTCAAGAGATGTGGTTTCTTTAGTCTTTTTGGAGCTACTTCACTATGGGGGGGCTATGTGGTCTCTTTCTTCCTCTCTTCTGGGGGGGTTCTTTCATGTATGGTGTCCTTGGGGGGTCTTATGGAGTCCTCCATCTTTCATCACTTATTTTTTTTTGTATTATATTTTGGGGAGGAGTTTTGTTCCCACATGGTTTTCTCCTTTACCCCGTTTGGTTTTGTTTGCATTGCATTTGTACATGGGTACCTATTCAGGCCTTGTTTCTAGGACCCATCTTTGTTTTTATGCATCTTTTCCTAGTGTTTTAGCTACTCCCTAAGTTCATCTTAAGGGGGGGTGTTAGAGTAATAAGTTATTTCACTTAATTAATTTAATCATATTGATTAATTAATTAAGCCACTTATCACTTTAGTTTTACTTAAGCTAAACTTAGGCACATTAATAATTAATTATTTATTAAATATTAAGTGTGCACGCTAGGGTTTCCTTTTAGGGTTTGATCTCCTTTCTTAAGGATTGATCTCATTATAATTATTCATTCTCTTAATGCATTTTTTCAGCTTGAGGCTTGTAGAGCATCTTTGTTGTTCTGGACATCCTTCTTTCTTTGTGATAGGTTATTGCTTGCAGGTGTTCAATGGCGTCTATAAGGTTGGTTTATAAACTTCTAAAAATTAAAGGATGCATGGATTGGAATTATGAGAGTAATTCTAGGTCATGCCAACCTATTTTATGTGTCACACATTTTGGTTTGTTTTGCGAGGTGTGTGTGGTTAAGTTTTGAGCCAAAAGATTAAGGTGAGTGGAAGTATCATATTGAATGTATTGATGTGAAAGTGAAAAGGTGTGATGCAAATGTAATATGATAGAGAATTTCATGAGAGAAACATTAATAATATATGATCTATCTTCCCCTTGCTCCATCTCCTTGCACTATCTCTCCCCCTTTTACATCAAGGACAAAGGGAAAATGGTCTTCAACCGAGCTTTACACAGTACGCAAGCTCCCCCTATTTGCATAAGATTTAGCATTCTTCTACTTGCTTCCCTTGAAAGCAATCCTTCACCAATCTAGGGATAAAAAATTGTCTTGAATTGCTTCCCCTAGATAGATGCACCAAATATGCATCTAGTTAGAAGGAGGGGCAACAACCCCTAGCTTCTTTCTGAGATACTCAAAATTATCCTTTGAAAGTGCCTTCATGAAGATATTTGCAATTTTCTCCTTTGTAGGAACATACTCTAATCTTACTTCTTGATCCAAAAATTTTTCCCTTAAGAAGTGATACTTGATAGATATGTGCTTGGTTCTAGCATGTATAATTGGATTCTTTGAAGTATTGATGGCACTTGTATTATCACACAAAATTGGAATGGACTCATCATACATCACCTTGATGTACTTCAATGTTTTCTTCATCCACAACACTTGGGTGTGTCAAGATGTTGCAATAATATATTCTGCTTGTACTATTGATAAGGACATTGAGGACCTTGCTTCTTACTAAACTAAGAGAGCAATCTTTCTCCCAAAAATAAATCTCCACCATTGGTACTTATTTTTATCATCAACACTACCAACCCAATCAACATAATTCAAAAAAGAATCATTACTCTTTTGATACCACAATAAATAGTCTAGAGTTCTCTTCAAATATGTAAAAATCCTCTTGAAACCCTTTACATGAGTTTCTTATGGATCATCTTGGAACCTTGCAACCAAGAAAACTGCCTACATAATATCAGGTCTTGAAGTAATTAGTTTAGTAGGCCTCCAATCATGGACCTATGTTTGATCAGCCTTAGGTGACACATCATCCTTACTCAAATGGCAACTAGTTACCATTGAAGTACTCATTGGTTTACAATCTTCCATACCAAACTTCTTTAACATTTTCTTAACACACTTTGCTTGAGAGATAAACATGCCATTATCTGATTATGAAATTTTAAGTCCAAGAAAGAATGAAAACTCACCTAGCATTAAAATTCCAAATTCCTTCTACATTTCTTCAACAAACTTCTTACACATTTCATCATTTCATCCAAACATTATATCATCAACATATACCACAACAATTAGAATTCTTTCATCCTCTACTTTGATGTACAAATTACTATCTATGGTACCTTTTTTGAATCCTTGCTAACATAAGTACTTGTACAACCTTGCATACCAATCCTTGGGGACTTTCTTGAGACCATACAATGCCTTCTTAAGTTTTAAAACCATTTTTGGATCTACTGATAGCTAAAATCCATTAGGTTGTACTATGTATACTCCTTCTAACTCACCATATAAGAAGGTAGATTTTACATCCATTTGATAAACTTTGAAGTTCTTGTGAACAAAAAATGCAAGAAATTTTTTGATGGAATCCTTTCTTTCCATCAGAGAAAATGTTTCTTCAAAGTTAATTCCTTTCACTTGTGAATATCCTCTGCATACAAGTCTTTCTTTGTTTCTCATAATCTTTCCATCTTTATTCAGATGTTCTTGAATACCCACTTTGTTCCTATTAAATTCTTGTCTATAGGCCTTGGAAACAATTACCAAGTCTAATTCTTCTTAATCTGATTTAGCTCCTCTTCCATAGCTTGAATCCATCCTTCATCTTTGATGGAATCAACAAAAGTATATGGCTCAATTCTTGGCAACAGAGAAAAGTTCACCTATTCATTTACTTTTGCAAATATTCTTGTTTTTAATGCTTCATTCTTGTATGCAATGATATGATCTTCTAAATTATTCCTATGAACATACTTGGTAGGGGTCTTGGGAACTTTTTCTTGAGCTTCCTCCTTTTTAGAAACTTCTTCTTATTCCTCTATGTAGGTAGATTCATCAGTCCATTAGTCTTCTTTCTCATGCGTACTCTGATGAAATTCTTCATCCACTTTGACATTTTCACTTTCAACCACCTTCCTAAATATTTTATTGCAAAATTTATAGGCTTTGCTTCTAGTTGAATACCCAAGAAATATTCCTTTATCTGACCTTGAATCAATCTTTCCCTGTTCTTCTTCATCTCTCCTCATAAAGCATCCACTTCCAAAGATTTTGAAATATTTGATAGTAGCTAGTCTCCCATACAAAATCTCATAGGGAGTTTTGGTGCTATCCACCCTTAGTTGACCTCTATTGAGAATATAAAAAATAGTATAAAATGCTTCCTTCCAATACATATCAAGAAATTTGGCTTCATTCATCATTATTCTAGCCATCTCTTGAACAATTCTATTATTACTTTCCACTAACCCATTCTATTGAGGAGTTCTAGTGGCAGAATAATATCTCCTTATCCCATTCTCTTCACAAAATTCTTCAAATTCACTTGATGTGAAATCACCACCTCTGTCTAACCTTGGAAACTTTATTCTAGCATTCATTTCATTCTCAACCATTGATTGAAAGATCTTAAATATCTTGAAAGATTTTTATTTTTCTTATAAGAATGTAACCCATGTCATTCTAGAGAAATCATCAATAAGTAACATGAAGTAATTTTCACCTTGAATACTCTTAGTTCTAGTAGGTCTGCATAGGTCATCATGAATGAGCTCTAGAGTTCTAGTAGTAGAATACTCCTTAGTTTTAAACCTTATCCTTGTTTGCTTCCCAATCTGAAATTCTCCGCACATGGTACTTGTAGGCTTGACAATCTTTGGCATGTCTCTTACTGCATACATGCAGATGATCTTCACAAGGTTATTAAATTTGATGTATCCCATACTCTTATACCATAACCAATATTGATTTTTCTATTCCAGAAGACAACTTCTTCTATTCACACCCTTAAGGTTGTATAAGTTTCCTTCTGTCCTTAAACCTTCTGCCACCAATATTCAAGACTTTTTTTTTTTTTTGCTGATTTCACATCCTTGCTCATTAAATAAGAGATTGTATCCTTTGTTGCACATTTGACTTAGATTGAGAAGATTATTCTTGAAACCTTCATCATAGAAAAAATATTCATTCTTAGATTTTCCATCAATACTTATAATGCCTTTTCCACAGATCTTTGTTGATGAGTTATCTCCAAACTTGGTGAACTTACTTTTATCACCAGTGATATGAATCGAACAACCACTATATTTAACCAACTTGGTGAACTTACTTTTATCACCAGTGATATGAATCGAACAACCACTATCAATTATCTACATATTTTATTTTCCTTGAGCATGAAATATAGTTTAAACAAGCATTAAATTTTATTTTCTTGATTCCTTGGCTTGCTCAACATCATTTGTCTTTTAAATTTCTGACTTTGCAAAATCATTTTTACAAATTTTTTTCTATGTGCTCAATATTGTTATAGATATCACATGTCACATTGATATATAATAGAGAAGAAATATAATTTTTATTGAAAAATTTCATTCATTCATTTTAGATTTTCACTCTATAGCTTTATGTCCATACTTATTGTAAATGAGACAGTAACCAAAAAATGGATGGATAGACCTATTTTTCAACGGATTTACTTGTATTATGAAATATTTCTTTAGGTTTGGTACTAGCTTTTTGAATTCTAGACATAGCTTTCTCTAACTCCTTTTTGAGTGAAAGGATCTCCTTTTCAATATTAAATTACATTCTCTTATTTTAGCTTCAATCAAGACCTTTTTCCTTTTTTTTTTTCTTTCCTTACACAATCAAGATCTTCAAGAGCAGAGACAAGTTCACCTTCAAAATCAACTTCACCTTATTTTTCATCCATAAATCTGCTTGAACTTCCAGGGATCACAAAATGCATGAAGAGGGATTCATCTACATCATCTTCTGATGTACAGTGGTCTCCTTCATTTGAAGACCAATATTCTTCTTTAGAGAGAAGATTATTCTTAAAATTGTTTCTCTTGTAATCCTTGTTGCCACTTTCATTTTCTTTAAAATGACATTTAGAAGCATAGTGACCAGTTCTTCCGCAATTAAAGAATTTGAATGGTAATTTACCTTTGTACTTGCTCAATCCTTTCTTCTCACAAATTTTTCCTCTTCTTCATCAGAATCACTAGGTGATTCAGAGGCTTCTTCTTTCTTCACAACTTTGAATGTAGCTTCTTTTTTGTGTGTACTCTAAAATTTATTTCTCATTTCATAGGTTGTGAGAGATCCAAAAAATTATTCCATGGTAAGATTTGCATATCCTTGGACTCTTCAATTATAGAAACTTTTAATTCAAACCTCTAGGGGAGAGTTCTCAGAATTCTCTTTACCATCACAGATTCATTTATGTCATCTCCTAGACCTTTGATTCCATTCACAACTTTATCTACCTGGAGCAAATAGCCGACTATGTTATTTTCTTCTTTCATCTTTAGATTTTGAAATAATGTCTAGAAATATTGCAACTTTTCTTGCTTCACACTGTCATTTCATTCATAGAGATTATTGATCTTATCCTGTATCTCCTTTATAGTTTTACATTGCACCACTTTGAAAAATTCATAATTTTCTAACCCACTTAGAATAAAATTATTTGTTTTAGCATTATTATCGTGAGCCCTTTTTACATTTGGTTCAATGATAGGATGAGAATGTTCAACATAATCATATTTGGTAGCTCTCCAAACATCATAACCAAGCGATGTGAGATAGGGATCCATCCTCATACTCTATAATGCATAATTTTTCCCATCAAACTATGATGTCTTAGAAGAGGACTCCTTATGATACATGTGTTCTAAATCAAGATCAACCTTCAGTTGTTAGGCTACACCATCGAACTCAACTCTGATACCAATTATTAGAGCACATAAATATACCGAGGGGTTTGAATTATTATATTCCTCAAATAGATTTATTTTCAACTTATCAATCAAGTCCTAAACATGCCTCAATCAAATAAAAAATTCAAAGAAAGAGCATAGAATCATAACACTAGATATACATGGAAAACCCAACAAGGGAAAAACCACAGTTAAAAAAGCTACTTGGAGCTACTATCCAAATCCAACCTCATAGATGAATCAATGGTTACAAAAAAATTAAGGTCTTTAACATAAGGAAGTTTAAAACTCCTTGCTTACTTCAAAAATGAGGTTGCAGCCTTAGATTACAACTCTTTGAATAATTATATGACACATCACAATCGTAACACCTTTGCTACCTCTGACTCACTGTCTTCAACAATTTTACACCTCTTTACCTTTGGCTCACTACCTCTGGTATTCACACTTGCACTTTTTCCTTTGGCTCACTACCTCTAGCACTCTCTGACATAATTTTTTTGGCTTACTACCTTCCACACACCAGTTAAACCCTTCTTTCAACTCATTGCTTCCAGCATGCAAGAAACATTTAATTGGAAATTTTTACACATTACTCTTCCTTCATTACAATGTTGTCAACAAATTACATTGATAGCACATTGAACACTTGCACACTTTGATCACACACTTGATCTTACATTTATACTATCTGCAAGCATTAATTTTTTTTCCTTGTCAGCCATTGTAAAATGTATGAACATGAAATGTGTAATGACCATATTGAGTTAGCTCCAATACATCTATGGGAAAGGGAAAAAAATATGATCCAATATAGGAGATAAGCATGATGTATTTCATATCTGCACACATTCCCATGTTGGTGCATGCCAGAAAAAAATGGCACAAGAAACTTAGAACACTAAGTTGTCCCATGAAACATTGAATCCTTGAAATATTAACTCCAGACCATGAGTGGTACTGGAGAGACAAGATAGAAACACACATATAACATCATAAGCATCAAATGATATTCAATAATATATTCATGCCCGTCTTTCACAACTTCATGCATCAGTATATTGGTCTAAGAAAATAGACATAACTGGTATTTATCACAAACCAAAACAATACAGTCTTGAGATATAACTTTGATAGCCCAACTTGTGGTACACTTCAACAACTAAAACTCGAGGAGAGATGGCATATAGACATTAGAAACACATCCTTCAAATTGCAAGATCACCACAACAACTATGAAGAAATGTGAGGCATCTCTCATAACCTTTGATGACTGCAATAGTTCAGTCAACACTCTACTTACTTAGGAACCTTTTGAGGTAATCCAAGATCTAAAAACTAGAGCACATACACTAAACACTTGAATTTTTCTAACCTTCAAACCATAGTAAAATATCTTCAAATGTGGAGGAATGTAGAGCATTCTCCAATGCATTTTAAAATACTTTCCCGAGCTACTGAATGAAGGAGATTATTCTATACAAATTACAATAACAGATAGAGAATGCAACATCCATATAATTATATACACATTCATGAGTAATAGAAAAAAAAATTATCCATGACATCCAACTTAATATAGTGTCATCAAATATATTCATACAGTTTGACATTAATTACAACCAACAAACACCATACCATTGACATCAATGACAACACCTACAACATATTAGAACTACATCACTTCGAAAGATATTGCATACCAAGGAAACATTAACATTTATCATTTATTATATCAATCAATTATTGTTCATTTGGCCTCTGACTGACCTATCATGAGACCTCTCTACCATCATAATTTGCTTTACATGGAAGTGGAAACACCAAAATGAGGTTTGAATTAGGTAAGCCACTATACAACACAACATTTACCCCTCTTTTCATGTGTGCAGTCTAGATCTATAAGTTTCATCAGTAATAGGTCATAGGAAACACATTGCAGTCTATAACATACCATTTGAAGTTTGTAGATCCCAAAAAGGTAGAAAGGAGATTATCTTTACCTTGTGGCAACTAGTCAATCATCAAACCCTAGTTGGTTTGTGTTTGAATGTGGAGTAAAATAAAATTAATTGATCCTAGTTAATCTACTTGTTGGATCTAGGATCTCTTTTCCTACTTCATATTTTGGTGAACCCGACATATCCTACACTTGCAATTTTCTGATTTTCTATAGCATAAATTCTAAAAATTGATTCAAAACCTAGGTTATTTGAAGTTCTTGTTGTTGATTTTCATTTTTTTGAATTTCAAAATTAAGCATTTACACTCTTTTTTTATTAAGCATTAAACACTTTGGTGAATTCAATTTAGAATTAAATTATAAAATATTTTGAATTAAATTACATAATTTCATATATGATTTTCCTTGTTTAGGGCTTAGATCTGAGTTATTTCATTTCAATTTGCAAATTTTACATGTTTAGTTTGAAAAATTAAAGCATTTGAAGTACTTTATTCCTTGCAAAAACATAACCTTAAACACATTATTCCACATTTTCATTAGCATATCTATTTTTCAACACTTCCATTACCTCATACCTGCTAGGGGCACTCATGTGTGAAGCTGATTTCATCTATCAACTCCTTTGAATGCTTGAAATCCTTAATTAATGTCTTTATATGCCTTTAATAATCAAATTAGGGAATATTGATTTTTTTGAACTCTATCAGTTCTCAAACCTAATTTTTCACAAAAAAAACCTCATACTATTACACAGTGATACATACTTGTGGATTTAAAAAAAAACTAATTTGTAGTCTAGGGAATGACCACCCATGACTAGTTAATTTCACCTCAAATTTTTATGTGAAACCCTGCTCTATGAGCTCTATTTAGTGTGGTAACATAAATTGTACTCCATTCTTGGAGATAGTACAATCCCTTGCCTAATTTGGACCTATTTTAGGTACCCTTGCATTAATTAACCTTTAAATAATCATTAATAGGCTCCTAAGACCCATTATTTCATATCTCAAGACTTATTTTAGCTAAAAACCTAAAAAAATCATTTAAAACATCAAAAATCCCGAAAACCCATTTGCCACCTTGAGTGAATGAGTCCCATTTGGGGTCTTTTTAAGTTTTGAGTGGAAAAACACCTTTTTAATTCAAATTTTTGGTTGCTGTCGGCCTTTGAGATCTAAATAATGGTAAATTAGGTGTTAATGCATATATAAGAAAGCTTCTAAGTCATTTTTATGAGCTAAGAAATCTAAGAAAGAATTTTTCAAGAGAAATTTTAAGAGATAAGTATCAAGAATATTCAAGTATTCATTCACAAGAGAATTCAAGTTTCAAAAGCAAGCAAAGTTGAAGTCTTGGAGTAGCATTACAGTGTTTTTGCAAGTCTTCAAGCTCACTTTCATTCAAGATCTAGCATTGACAAGGGTTGATCATGGTTGTCTATGGTGAATCATGATGGATTCGAGGTTGGGGAGATGCAACTAGCCATGAAGCCAAGCCTAATGACTTGTTTCCTAAGGGATTCCATCCTCCATTATCACTCTACATTCAGGCTAAGGAAGGTACAAGAATTATTGAAGCTCATTTGGGTGATTAGAGGTCTCTCAAAGTGAGTCATTCATGCATCATATTCTTAGATATTAGAATAGTGTTGGATTATGTTTCAGATTTCCTAGTCTTAGACACACTTAAGGATAGGGTTTATGTTCACATTTACATTAAAGTTCCATTATTTTCATCAAGGTTTAATTACCAAACTAGGGGTTGGACCGAGGCAAACCCCCCATAAGAAAATAAAGTCCATATTATGTTTTATAGGTATTTTCTTAGATTCAGATCTGGAAACCAATTTAGAAGGGAAAGGTAGAGATAGGAGTACATATCTAAACTTTAAATTCCAAAAATAATGGAATGAGATTGATTCGCCACAAGTGGTGAATGAGTCCCACTACAAGTGTTTTCTAGAGCTATTTGCAGATTCAAATATCCTTTTCCCTAAAACCAGTTCCTATGTAGAAATCCAGATTTGGGACTAATTCGTCTAGATTGGTGAATGAGTCCCGGTAGGGCAAAAGCTCAAAAATTCTAACATTTAAGAGCTCCATTCCACCATCTCCATATTTATAGATGCACACAGTTCTCTATGCAGCTTTATATTTTGTTTCATTTTCATTGTTAGGTTATTTAGTGAAGCTTTGCATTGAATAAGGGTTTTGCATTTCATCTTGCATCATACTTGCATTATATTTGTCTTTCAAAGTTCCTACTTGGTGTTGAACCCCTTATTAGTTTGCAATCATCCCCTAGGACAATCCTATTGCAAGATCTCTTTCTCCTTTGCATTGATATCTCTAGGGTTTCCCTTGAATGTAGTAGGTGGGAAGTGGGTATGCTCTATGTCCTAAGTCATATGATAGCATCTAAACCCAATTTTCCATATACCAAATTTTGACGAATCTGCATTTAGAACATCATAATTCTCATTTGGAATGCATCATCATCCTAGATTTGGCTTGCATTAACATTGCATTAGGATTTGCATTAGTTAACTTGCATTCTAGGGTTTTTACATTTTGCATTAGTGAAAGTTCATATAGTTTTCATTTTTGCATATCATTTCATTGAAAATCAAACAAAATCTACATTTTCACTTAGTGTATAGATCATACAAAATAGAAAGCATAAAAATTAATGAATTTTTTTTGTTTTGGTTTTTGAAAAAATCCCTACTGGGACTCATTTGCCACATTGGGTGAATTAGTCCCTGTGCAAATTCTAAATTGCATTTTATAGAGTTAAATTCCCTATTTTTAAGCTCCTGCTTCTTGTTAAAACTTTTATGTTTCAGTTTTCATACTTTCTGTTACATGTGAGTCATTAGAAGTAGCATAGTTTACATTCATTGTAATTGTAGATAAAATTAGATTTGTGCACTTTTTTTATCTTCATCATTAGTTCATAGTTCAATTATATTAGATTACATTTGGCATACATTAGAAAACAAAACCAAAAACAAGACCCAACACCTAAGCCACTTGGAGAAAGTATAGTTATTTGACTATGTCAAATCTCTCTTTCCAAGTTAACCTAACCATCAAGCCTTTTAGTAGTGATGAATTTGACATGTTAGATGAAGCCCTTGAGGATTTCATCTCACAAAGTTCATCCACTAAGGCTTGTCATGACCGACCAAAAATAAGAGATGTTAATGTGATTCAACCTCAACTTATCCTTTACCCACCTTTGCAAAAACCTCAAACTCAAAAAAAAACCATTTACACTCTTGAACCACCTAAGAAAAATGTTTTGTAGCAATCAAGTAATAATAAAATTTCTCATACATATAACACTAGAGACAATCCATAATCAAAACAACCAACTCTGACACCCTTACCTTTGCCTAATCCTATCTTGCCTAGTGCTCCTCGTTTGCCTTCGCATAGTGGGAAGGAGTATAATCTTGTTCAAAAAATTAAGAATACTCTTGCAAATATATCCCTATGGGACCTAATTTACAATTCACCTCACTATCACACTATGCTTCAAATTTCCTTACAACAAGTTGTGATACCTCCTAATATAAATGCAAATGATGTGGCAGCTCTAATACAAGGAATGAATACAGTTAATGTAGAAATTACCATTCACCAACATGAGATCAACCCCTTGGATATGAGAAAGAGACATGATGCCTTCATGATAATAGCCAAATATAATAAAACAATAATAAAAGAACTCTTGTTGATAATGGCTCAACCCTTAATGTGTGCAATGTGAAACATTTAGATAGATTGTGAGTGGACAAATAAAAAATTGAACCTGACTCTATCAATTCAAGGATTTGACAATGTAGGAAAGCAACCGCTCGATGTGATTACTTTGCCTATTATAGTTAGAAAGGCTACCTTACAAACCCCTGATTCATGTCATGCCTCATGATATTACATATAATCTTCTTTTAGGAAGACCATGAATTCATGAGATGCATGTGTTGCCTTTGAATCTTCATCCTATCATGAATATGTCTATAAAAACAAGGAATACCAAGTTGAAATAGACCCCGATCCTGAGAGTTGTTTACAAGTTGAAAAAGGAATGACAAGTCCTGTAAGCACATTAATTTCAACATCAAACATAGATCCTATAAAAGAAGAAAAACAAGAAATGAAAATAGTATCAAAATTATAGGAGATTACATAATCACAAATATAGAAGATGAGAAACAAAAACAACCAATGGTAATTTCAACACAAAAATTCAGAAGAACAATCACAAGCATCTACCTCATCCACTTTAGAAGAAGACACAAGCTACACAACAAACTTTGGTGAGATAGATTATCAAAAACCACCAAACCCAAAAGAAATGGAAAGAATTTATTGGAGAGGTTATGAACATATGAAACAATTGGGATATAGTGGAAAAGGATGTGAAATGAAAGAACAAGGCATTTTTTTTCCTGTAGAACCTAATACACAAGAGACAAAAATTGGTTTGGGATATTTTCCTTCTAAGATTACATAAGGAATGAAGAGACCCTCGTTAAACATCAACACCATCATGTGTAATCCTAAAAAAAATCTCACCTTGAAGCATCCAAAATTGATTGATATAAATTGTGATGAATCTTTAGGTTTTTTTTAAGATGAAAAAGCCTTGAAAATAATGCTAGGAGTTTACGACAAACCATTCACTACTAACAAGAAATGGGTTACATGTGCTATGATTAGTACCAAGCAAAAAGATAGAAGAAGAAAGTAGTGAAGTTGACACAAACAAAGAAGAATACAAGCTTGAATTTCAGAAACAAAATGCACTTCCTTTAGGAGGTACAGTGGGCATACAAATAAATATTAACTATGAAGACAAAGTGATTAAGATAGGAAAGTGCCTTGACGATGATGAACAAGAAGACCATCAAATTTTCCTCATGACTTTCCCAAAAATTTTGCTTAGACTTATTCAAATATGCTCAGAATTGATCCTAAGATTGTAATACACAATATAGTCCTCGCTGAAAATGCTAAACGCATTAGACAAAAGATTCGAAAGATGAACCCTAAGATAGCCTTATTTGTCAAAGTTGAGATATAAAAGCTCCTTGAATCTAGATTTATAAGACCTATAGATTATTCTCCTTGGATCTCAAACATTGTCATAGTCCCAAAACCTAATAATCATATTAGGATGTGTAAGAACTTTCGTGATCTGAATATAACATCTTTAAAAAATGAATTTCCCCTTCCTAATATTGATATGATAGTAGAATCAACTGTGAGACATGCTTTATCGTCATTCATGGATGAATTTTCTAGGTACAATTAAATCTTTATCAACCCTTAAGATTAATATAAAACAACATTTACAATAGCTTGGGGAACATTTTGTTGGGTAATGATGCCTTTTGGATTGAAGAATGTGGGTGCAACATATCAATGAGCAATGACATTGATATTTCATGATTACATATTTAGTTGTTGATTTAGTCATTGATTGTTGTAATCTATCACTTATTTAGTCATTTTTTTATTCACTGATATATTTAGTCATTGATTTTTGTTAACTGGTCACTTATTTAGTCATTTTTATTCACTGATTTCTATGCACTGGTAGTTTATTTAGTCATTAATTTTAATAATCATTTTGATCAATTTGGTGGTATATTTAGTCTTTTTTATTCACTGATTTCACTAATCATATATCTAGTCATATTTATTCATTGTTCACTAATTTTTTTCAATTGGTAGTATATTTAGTCAATTTAATTATTAATTGATGTCAATTAGTAGTATATTTAGTCATTTTAATTGACTGATATTTGAGGATTTAAGCATAAAACACAGAAATACACATCAATCATCAATTGCACACAATAATACAAACATTGAGAAGGAAAAATTAGTGAACTTTATTAATAAAAGAAAGGTTTTCTAGTTAGACCTTACAAATACAGTATTACAATTGTTATTTTCAATCATAATACTGAACATTTGAGTTACAATATTGTAGAGAAATGACTGCAAGAAAGAAACTTCTTCAAAAGACTTATGCAATGATGGAAACACATGCTTGAAGCCCTTCAATGCAAGCACATGCCCCTTTCATCTATTAAAAATTCTACAATGTGGGAAAACTTCCTAGAGAAAGTTGTAACCTGTAGAATCCAAGGAGAGTGTTGATTGTGTCCCATATATGGAGCTCTCTCGACCTTCAACACAGTCAACAATAATCTAGCTAGAATATTTCCTCCTTTATATACAACATGCCATCTTATATGAGAAACAAGGTGCTGCCTTTTCCACTATGAATGAAGTTGTGCCTCAATACAAACAACAAAATTAATATTAGTCTCAATTCTGAAAGAATAAAAGTGAATTGTATATTGCAAGTTTACAAAAGAAAGTCCAAACATAGAAAAATGATAAAATAATTAAAAAACTATAGCCTTGTCAACAAATGCCTTAAATAGAGTGTTCAACATAGGCCTGAAATATGCATATTGAATGCTTGATTCAAAACCTTGTTCAAAATTTAAGAAAGGTGATACGCTCAGATTATAGAATGAAGTTGACATATTATAGAATGAAGGCTATCAATACTAACCAGATTGGAACAATATTATCAACAAAAAAATCCTAAAAACCAAGCCCAAGAATGCCATTAGACTTGGACAACAAAAATTTCAACCCTGGTTCATGTGTTGTCTCAGTAAAGACTTGCACCATTAAAGAATCTATTTATACATAAATTCCAAATTAAGTTGATGAGAAAAGATCTTTGATATCCAACTGGGAAGCCTTAACATCCAAAAATCACTAACTTGATGTTTCACAACAAGTTTCCCAACTGTGACATCATCTTCCCCATTCACTTTACAAGCATCGCTTAATTCAAATTTTGAAGGCACAAACACATAAGGTACTTTCTGCAATGGTAATTTTAAAAATAATGATTAATAAAAAAACTTAAGGCATCCATTAAACTTGCAAGATAACAACTACTTGAAAAAATACATAGAAGCATCACCAAATGGTTCAAAACTAATTGTCAGTATAAGTCCAAAAATTTGATGTTCCTGTGCAAGTTAATTAGGTTTATTTTGTTACAATTCATCAAAATTAGAAAAAGGGGTAGCAAGTCAGGGGATTTTATTGTGGGAAAACTTTATAGTTAAAAGGGTTTTGTTGTACTATGTTAAACATAATTTCATTAGTTTCAATCCCACCATTTTACCCATGTGATTACTACCCTATATAATAAGAATCAAACTATGTTCATTTTATTGATTTTGATCCATTGAATCCACCTTTGCAACATCTACATGTTGTAAAGATTGCCAGTGAATGGTTGAAACATATTAGAGGCGATTGAAGGAAGGCTTCTCACAAATTAAGGAATGATCTAGGTATTGCATGGAACATGGAGTTAACCTAAAAATATTTCAATGCCCATATGACATCTTAAAAGGTTGCAATAATGTCAAAATTCAAAATGGTACAAGGAGAGAGAAAAAAAATACCTTATCTTCGGCCAATGAAATCAAAGGATCAAGAATGGCAGGAGGATTTGTATCGGGCACTATAACTATAAAATCTGATGTTCTAAAGTATAACATCTTGGTTGTTGTAGCAGCCTAAACTCATTTAGTATTAGCAAAAAAGAAATCGAATATTTACCCACTACCATATTTGATCTCACAGGATTCTCCTTCACAAACAACAAATGATATATATTAAAATAATCACAAAATCTTCTTTAATTAAAATAATACTTCTAGATATTTCAAGACAAGATATTTCAGTTAATTTTTAAGAGAGCCAATTTCACTTTCCAAACAACCATCAATCTATTTACTATATATAATTTCCCAGAATTCAGAATTTTAATGTAATGAAACTAACCATAATTACCAAAGATTTGACACCAAAATGTAGTACACAATAAATTGTTTGACAAAAAATATGTTTTGATAAACCAGATATACCATTGATATATTGATTTAAATAACAAGGAAATATCAAACTAGAGACAACAAGATATCATTCTTTAATTCACTTCAACAAACAATTGAAACCAAAATTCGACCTCCAATTATAACTTCATTCTATTGATCTTCAAAAATATTTTACAATATGTTTAAATTTTGTCCAGAGTGATGTGTCAAAAAGTGTCTTATTAGTTACCCACTTTTAACATAAATCAAAAGGTCTTAATTATCATTGTTTACATAGGATTGCATAAAACTTTAAAATCAATGAAAGATGAGAAGTAAAGAGAATTTATTAGATGTTGAAGTCCACAAAACTTGAAAGATACAAAATTCCATTACTCATTGTAAGGTACCCGTGATCATTCAGATCTGGGAAGGTCCTCTCTCCATGATAGTAACTGTAAGGCTTGATACTTCACTGCAAGGCCTATTCTTTTGAGGGTGCTAGATATGTTTGCTCCCATTGGTACACCATGTAATCAAGAGGCCATTTGTACTCCTAGATTTTTTGTGTTTTGGCCAAGTGAATCTTCCATCTACTGTCTAATAACCCTTTGGTATCTGTGATGAATTTTGAGTACCCTGCATCTAGTGCAATTATTCCATCCAAGGTTAAATTGACGTAGTGAGTATTTATGTCACCATCCTTTTGTATATTAGTGAGGCACTTGGGAGCAATTTTGCTAAACTCATCTATCCAATCCTTGGAGCCTTTCGATTGATCATCATCCCTTAGTATCTTAGGCATGAACCACTGCTTTAGCGTGTAAAATGAATCCATTCTTGCCTTGATATTTTGGTCTTTTGCAGACATGTATTGACATTCATCTGTGATCATTCAGACCATTTGCTCAGTAGGATTTAAAGCTACGGGGGCATCAACATTCCTTTGTAATTTTTTTCACAAAGTCATTAAGGTGCGATGTACATGTTTCCATTTGTTGAATAAGGGGTCCAATATAGGTACATGGGCCTTTATCTGATCAACTGTTTGTGACAAGGAGACATAAAATTCATACACATTTTCCAATTTTTCCACAATTAGTTTAACCCTATGCTCCAAGATCTATTCCAATACCTTGAGGGTTTCTCTCTTTTCTCTTTTCGTTGATTCTTCACTACTCTTTTTCAACTTCTCAATTTCTTATTTTAGCACATTAACTTGTTCAATAGTGATTGCACCTATATCAGTCTAGATGGAAGGGGGTTGGTATACTGTTAATTCTATGCTTTGGGAGGGACTTGCTTCATTCAACTGTTGTTTCAATTTCACATTTTCTATGAATAACCGATTCACTTCATCATTCAGATTAGTCTATGCTTTCTCATATTTTACCAATCTAAGCTCCATAGCTTTAACCACATCCCTAGTAAACATTGTTGAGTGCATTTTCATAGTAGCTCCCTCTAATGCTAATGTGTCTTGAAGTGTCTTTACCATGGCAGTCCTTCTAATTTATTCTACAACATCAGCAATCTTGGTTTTTCTATTCTTTTTCGCTTTGTCCAAAAGGCTAGGGTTTCAAGTCTTGGATTGTAACCTATGCCACTCATTCCCTCATCTAAATTGAATTTAGAAACCAACATGGGATATTATTGGCTTCTTACTTGATCCAATAAGAATATATTTTTTAACTCCATCCTAGGAATACTTAGTATATTTCTTTCTAAGACTAATTTTCTTGCTTCTTGGGGGATAACAATAATTTCATTAATCCCAAGTTCTTCAAGAGTCTAGGCAACAATTTGGTCATGCTGTGACTCCTTAGTTCCCATATTATTAATTTGGAGTCTCTCCTCAAATTATTTCATTTTAATCTTAAACCAAAAAGCCTTAAAGTCAGGAGTTTGAATAAATTCATCATTTTCAATAAATCTAAGGGCAACAATCACCCTTTCATCATCATGCACTTCTTCATCATTATTCCCATGTACATCCACTCTTTCTTCTAGTTTGTGAGAATCAGTCGCAAGCTTAGGTGGTGGCTAATCAATTTCATCATCTTTAAAATTCAAAAGTACATCAACTACCTCTTCAGTATCTCCTACTCCACTTATTTCATATGCCCCTAAGGGGGCCACTCCATGTGTCTTTTAACTTTTAGGACTTGGTTGCTTAGGGAGTGATTATGATTGTATTGTGGTAGTGTCTTGTAGGGGCTCTGTGATTACAATACCACTTGGTTTGATGGGGAGATTGGAGGGTTTTGAAGGCTGACCCTCAGGTTTCTTTCTGGTTTAACATACAATCTTTCAAAGTTTTCAATTATTACATTCATCCTTTTGATAGGATCCTTTTCTTCAACATAGAATCCTTGGAATCCAGTGTTCCTTTTATTCATCTCCTCCTCAAACCTCTTTATGATTTCCCACTTCCTCTTCCTCTGAAAAACTACATCAAGTGTAAAGCAATTTCTTATTACATCTTCTTCGTAATCCATTACATGGGTAATCCCATCTTTACTGAGAAGTGTCTGCTTTATAAAATTAATATGACCTTCAGGATCAAAGACCCTTTCTCCTCATGACTTTAGTGAATACCAAATCTTCAAATAGTTTTACAGTTCTTCAAGAGTGTTAGACCCTACAGATATATCCTCACATTGAGTTAGGTCAGGGAGGAATGTACCCTTTTTTTTTCTTTTCATAATATCTTTCTCCATCCATAAAATTTTCCAAATAAATTCTAAAAATGCAATTCAAATAGAAAAAAAATTAGGTAAAACATGTGGGGATTGAGGACACCAATAGAATCTTATTACTCTTTGGTTTGCTAAGAAGAACCAGTCACCGAAATTGTGAGTGTGTCACTACTCTAGCTTCAATGCTAAAGGTCTTAATACTTGCATGATTTTATTAGGCAATCTTGGTGAAATATGACCAAGAGCAACCATGAACTTTACTACGAAATCATCATGAAATATTACATAATCACTATTTTTACATCTATTATCCCAGATGTAACATAAGTTTTGTACAAGAAACCTATTCCCTTCATCATTAGTCATTCCCAAAATACATTCTTTTAGTCCATCTGTTTCTATTTTGGTACAATACTAAATGACACAACAAAGAGTATTTCCTAAAAGTGATGGGAGCTAAGTTCTCTCTTACTTGAAAAAATCCCTCATGTAGCCCTTTCTCAATTTCAATAGTAAAGTCATACTCAATGTTGACTTTAGGATTTTGTATCCTCATTTCCATCATCATGAGATAGGTTGGCATCCTCTCTTGGAATCTATTCCAAGCACTTGGCACAAAGAAAAATAAGTTCTTTTGAAATATACTTGGAAGTCTTCTATGGAAAATGGCTCATTTTGGGAGGGGGAGATAGGTATCCTCTTATTGTTTACACCCTTTTTCATGTGTAAAGGAAGTTCATCACTCCTGTAGGTTTTTCTTACTCTCCTATAATCCTCCTCACTTCTATCTAAGTTGATCTTAGTGATAGCTTGCTTGTTTATCATAAAACACTCTATAATTGCTTCTTTAGTCAACACCACTAATGGTGAACCATTTGGCATTCTTATAGTCCTGGTAGCCAGGTGATAATATTGTGCCAATACTTTAATAAAATCAACATCTATGAAGACATTTGGGACTATAAATTTGGCCAAATCTAAGGTTCAAGGATTCGAAACTGGAATCTTCTCAACCCTTTTTTCATAGAAGTACCAAAAAAAATCCCACACTGAGATAGGGATAATTGGATCTCTACATCCATGGGTTGTATCTTTAAACACCTTTTTGGATCCTTTGTCTATAGAATTAGGTAAGATATCTAAAATGGATTGTTGTAGAGACCTCTTCTTTGATTTAGAAACTATGGAATCTTCCTTTTTACACATAATTTGACTTCTTTTTGGGTGGCATGATGAAGAATTTAATCGTAGTTGATTTTTTTAGTGTCTACTTGTAGAAGAAAATTAAGTTCTTATACACTTGCTACAAAGGATTTCTGTGAACTTACCCGGTGAAATAATAGCTACAGAGTTTTCTCGTTTGAACTCCCTTGCCTCTGGTACATTGAGATTTGTGAATGATTGCCAAAATGTCATCGAGACACAAGTAATATTTGCTGTTGAGCTCGATCAGCTCACTATTAATGTGAATTTGTGCAAAAAAATTCAAAATTTACCCATATTTTGAGTTTGAATACACACCGTTGATCTTGGGAAATCAAACGGTGTAATCATTTAATGCTTTGATAACTTGTATCATAGTATCGCTTGATCATTTCAAGATGGTTGTAGGTTAGCGCTAGCAATACTGCCACCCCATGCACACCCCTTTGGACTCCCATGGGATGACAAATTAATTCTAGTGGTTATGTGATTGTTCACCGCCATACCGCTTTGTCATATCAAGACCACTGTGAGGTAGCGGTAGTAGTATCACCACCCTGCACACACCCATTTGGACTCCCATAGGATAGCGGGTTAATTTTAGCGGTTGAGTGATTGTTCACCATCATACCGTAGTGTCACTATTTACCCCTTGCAGGGCTGTGATTTGCTTTAGTTGTTAACATGTTCTCACCACCACCTCGCGGTATTCATATTTGGTTGCTGTGGTATTGCGGTAAGAGTTTGTACATTGAACTATATGTCCCACCATCTTGTGGATACCTCTATTGACTACTATGGTAGTGCAATATTGGATTTTATTATGAATGCAGTATTTTAGATGTCATTTTAATGAAAAGATTGAACAATTTTATAATTTTGCAGTCTCTCATTTTTAGTTTTCAATATCAGTCAGACCTAAGAGATCATTCCTTTTTTTGTAATGGGGAGGCTTAGTTCACCTAATGTGAAGATATCTATATGCATTATTAAATCAAAAAAATTCATTATATGTTTGCATCTAAAAAACATATCGGACATACAAGAAATTATATTCTAACTAAACAAAACTAATTTCAAATTTTCAACCAAAGTAAGAAAAATAAGAAGAATGATTGAACCTAACTTTAAATACACTTGAAATCAATAGTGAACATTACAAGTTTTTCATACAATGTACCAACATAATAATAATGATTACATTCAAAAATGTATTAGTAAAACAACAAGGAATAAGCATACCTATACTCAAATATTTATTAGATTCAATAATAAATTGTACCATACATATAACCAAAGTTTAGGTGACAAGCTAACCTCTTAAGGTGACAAAACATCATCATAATCATCTGCATTGCTAGCAAGATCAAAATCCTAATCATTCGTGTCTGCATATTTTCTTCCTCATCCTCATTTGTGACATGCAATGCATTCTCTTTCCAAATCTATTCATTGGTAATCAAAATTTCTTATTCAATGACTCCATCATCATCTTCATCCACTTCTTCAAATGTTTCTTATAAATTAACATATTGCCCATCAAGAATTATATCAACAACTTCCATGATTTTTCATTTTGAAAAAGACTCTATTTGAATGACATATGACCATCTTGGGCTTGTTACATCATCAATTAGAAATGATTCATTAATTTGAAGAGGGGAAACATATGGCTCATCCATCTTTGATAAAAAATATCTTTTATTTTCATGTACAAATCCATACTCATCAAATTGTACTCTAGATGGTTAGATCCACTTACATTTTAATAATATAGGACTATTTTCACCATAGTCCACTAGAATAATTTGTTGAATGAATCCAACATAAAATTTCTTCTCAATTTTGTGAAGAAATTCAGCACTAACAACACAATTACGATTTATCTCTCCTTTTTCTTTTTATTCCACTCTTAAATGACTACCATAGGCCCACATTCCACTGAAATGCGTAACCCATAAATGTGGAGATTGTGAAAGCTCACTTTCCTCCATTGTTATATCTTGACCTTCTTCTTTTGCATCCCTGACTACATTAGCAATCCATTCTTCAAATTTTGGAAAAGAATCACCTCCAATCAAATCAGCATGACGTCTTCACCTTTGAGGTCGATGTTGCATCCAATCTTGATTGTCTTCTTCATATTTTCTACATAGAATATTAACATACAAATAGTAAGATAGATAATATAAATGTGTAAATGCAATTGAGTAAATAAATTATTATGTTATTTTTTTTTACCTATGCCACTGATCAAATGAAGATGTGTTTTGAAGAATATAGGCATGTATCACACTTCTTTCTTGATGTGATAGCTTCAAGCGACATCCATTGCCTTCCAATACTTCACTTGAAATTGTGTCTTCTTCGTCATCATCCCATACACACCAATTATTTTTTTTGAAATCCTTAATATATTCTGTGCAAAATCCCATGGCCTCTTGCATTGAATATCCCTTAGACATTCTACCTTATAGTTTTTCCCTAGTACGAACAATTTTTTTCAAAACCTTTGTATATCGTTCTATAGGATACATCCATCTTGTTCTTATTGGGCCACAATGCTTTAGTTCATATTGTAGATGTATCAAAAGATGCATACAAAAGTTAAAGATTGTTGGTGGAAATTCCCATTCCAATAAACAAAGGACTTCAACAACCTCCTCCCTCAAACTATCAAATTTCGAAGGATATAATACATGTAAACTCAATCTCTTTAATATTAGGCCCAACCTTATAACTACCAATCTTGGCCCCTTTGGAAAACTTAACATATTTACCACAATAGGTAAAATATTCTCCATTATGACATGATATTCATGGGTCTTGATGCCTTTTAAGCCATTAATGTCATTTTGGCTTCTAATACTACTACTTACCTATCTATTGGGAAAGCGAGTCTGAGACATCAACTGTAAGAATTGTGCACATTGTTCCTTTGTCCAAGCATAAGGAGCAATAGGTTTTCTATATTTTTCATCATCATATTTTTTAACCCAAATATTTCGACGAATCTTTAGTTGTCGAAAGTCTTCATGTGATGAAATAGTATCAAAAGCACCAAAAAGAGTTTCTATAATAACATAGGCTATATTTTTCTTAGTATGCATAAAGTCAATAGTATGCCTAATGGCTATATCCTTAAAGTATGGCAGCTTATAAAATATGCACAACCTTTCTACACCGATTTCATTACATGGATCATATCTACTACCAACAATCCCATCATTTTCAATAAATAACACTTTTTTGTCCATTCTCAACAATGTAATCACCTGTTATTAGCAATGGTGCTTCATGATTCTCTTCTTACCCATTGAACTGTGTTTTTTGTTAATGATATGGATGATCCATTTTAAGGTAAGTATGATGTCCATAATAAATACACTTACACAAACTTCTTGAGTGCCTCACAAAATACTTAAAGTTGTAAGTAGGACATCCATGGTATCCATGGACACTGAGACCAGACAATGTGCCATATGTAGGAAGATCATGAATTGTAAACAATAAGGAAGCTCTTCAAGTGAATTTGATTGAATGACCATCCCTTAAAGATTGAAGTGCTTCAATTCCTTTCCAAAATCCCATTAGATCATCATATAATGGCTCTAGATAAGCATCAATTATATTTGAAGTCACACTTTTCTTTCCTGGTATAATTGATGATAACATTAAGAAAAATGGTTTAGTTTCTAACCATGGAAGAAAGTTATAATTTATTAAAAACATTGGCCAAGTTGACCATTTAGTACTATTATCTAAGAATGGGCTCACCCCATCTAGAGCCAAACCCAACCTTATATTACGAGGATCTTGAGAAAATTAGGCCATCTATTATCAAATTCCATCCATGTCTTAGAATCAGGCACATGTCATTGTTTTTCATCAATGCTCTTATTTTGGGCATGCCCTTGCATAATTTTAGCAATGTCTCTGCACCTATAAGTTTAGAGTAATCGTGGGGTTACCGAAAAGTGGTAAAGAACCTTTCTAGGAACCATAACTGATTTCAACCCTTCTCTATACCTTGCTTCATGACATTTCAGACATTCACTCTCACTTGAAAAATTCTTGTGAAATAATACACAACCATTCAAACATGTGTGGATGTTTTCATACCCCAAGCCTAGCTTAGTTATTTACTTTCTACATTGACTTTGTTTTGTTGGAAATGTGGAGTCAGGTGGTAACAACGAACTTAATAATGCAAATAATTGATCTACACTCTCATTTGTCCAACCAAACACCACTTGCAAGTTGAGAATTTGAAGGACTATTGTCAAATGACTTAACCTGCAATTAGCATACAAAGTCTTTGAAGCATCCTCCATCAACTTGGCCCAATCATCATTTAGACCCTCATTCAACATTCTATCAACTTCAAACCCTTCATCTAACATTGTTTCCTCTTCATCTATGTTTGGTGCCACTTTATCTATGTTTGTTGCCTCTTCATCTCTCACACTTTGTCATTCTATCATATCTTCATAATAATTGAAATTCCAAGGGCTTATACCACTATGCCCATATCTTATCATATGTCGATAAATCTGACTTCTTTTTTTCACCTTTCCACCAAAACATTACATGGACATGGATATTTGTCCATGTCACTCTCATTGTTTATTCTCTCATCAAATGCATGGTATTTCAACCTTTGACGTTGATCCATCTATAATGTTCTACACATAGCAACACAAAATTATAGACTAAGAGACAAAAACTATTTTTTTAATTGAAAGGAATTTTCATAGCAATAGAGTTATAAAGAGAAAATAAAATAGAGAGTTTAACTAATGAATTGTAAAAAATAGTTTTTTTTAGTTTATATTCAAATTACTGATTACATTGCATTGCACATCTTTCAAACTCAAAGCATTACTTCACATTGCATAACTAATAACTACATGTTAATAGATGACAAAATTTCAATTAAAATATTATATTTACAAAGTCAACCTAAGCAGTTATGCAATTACTTCACATTGCATAACTAATAACTAGGAGCAGCTACCAATTGCATTTTCTTGTCATGGCATTCCATGAGACCACATTTCTTTGAGGAATTTTTTCAAAAGTTCACTACCTTGTCTATGCTACAACATTTTTCATACATGTCTACCAAATCATTTTATCAAATAGTTCGCTGCCTTGTTGCTATGGCTAAAAGCCTAAAACAAGTGCTTTCAAACAAGCTAAGGATGCTTGGAAAAAATGTATCAAAGCATAATAGTAAGCAATAACATAGACAAGGCAGTGAACTGGTTGAAAAAATGCCTCAAAGAAATGTGGTCTCATGGTGATGGAATTCCATGAAAACCCCTAACAATTCACTTGTCATGGAATTCATCATGGAATTCCATCATCATGAGACCACATTTCTGAGGAATTTTTTCCAAAGTTCATTTCCTTTTCTATGCTACCACATTTTTCATACATGTCTACAAAAGAATTTTATCAAACAGTTCACTGCTTTGCTGTTATGGCTAAAAACCTAAAACAGGTGATTTCAAAAAAGCTATGTATGCTTGGAAAAAATCTATCAAACCATAATAGTAAGAAACAAGCTATGGTCTCATGTTTTTTTTTTTTGGCAGGAAAATTAGCGTGATCTTATTTGTAGGTTTTAAATGCATTTTTTTTGGCAATTTTGTTGTTTGAAATGGGGAAAAATCTTTGTGGTCAATTTTTTGCACTTTTTAATTGTAGGATTCTCACAGTTAGTGAAAAAGGTAGTGTTCATGAAGGAATGGAAAAGATGCATAGAGCCTTTCAATTATACCTGTACTGTGCAATGGTATTGAATCATTTAGCAAACCATTTTTTCTTCATAGGGTGGCATTTTCTTATGGAAAAGTTGATTGAGATAGCTCTTGTTTCAACTGACCACCCTCTCATGAAATCTCATTCATATTATAATATTGCATGATCTTATCATAGTAAAGGTGATTATGAAACCACTTGTCAAGGAAATCCAAAGGCCATAGGATTTTATGGATAGGTTAAATTGAAGCTGGGAGATCTTAAGAGTTCTCTCTCAAATTTTGAAAAGGTTTTGGAGGTCCAAGATTTCTGGACTATTGTTTCTAAGGATGTGGTTGATGCAACCAAAGAGTTTTTTGGCAGTTGTAATTTTCTCAAGGAACTGAATGCCACTTTCTTGGTGTTGATTCCATAAACTCCTAGGGCCTCAACCTTCAATGAGTTTAGACCTATCAGCCTATGCAACTCAATTTACAAGATTTTGTCTAAGGTTCTGGTGGTTAGATTTCAACGGGTTCTTCCTATGATCATTTCTCCTAAGCAAAGTGGCTTCACCACAAGCAGGACAATTCTTGACCCTATTATCACTATGCGTGAAAACATTCATTCACTGATGGCTAACAAAAAGGAAGGTTTTTTTTATTAAAACTAGATTTGGTTAAAGCTTATGACTAGGGCAATTGGCCTTTTCTGTTCATAAACCTTTCTGCTTTTGGTTTCTCTGATAATTTTGTTAAGTTGGTTTAGAGCCTCAATTTGATGGTTTCATTTTATGTGCTGGTTAATGGTTCTTTTTTAGATTTCTTTAAAGCACTAGGTGGGTTAGACAGGGTGAACCAATCTCACCCTTCCTCTTCATCATCCTGGTTGAATCTTTGGGGAGATCACTACAACTAAAGCTCTCTTCATGATCTCTTAAGGGGTTCAGACCTTCTTCTTCTTCGCCCCCCTATTCTCATCAATTTTTTGATGATGTTTTAATTATGGGTGAGGCATCCATTGTGAAAGATAGGTATATTAATCTAACTCTCTAGAATTATGAGGTGGCTTCAGGACAACTTGTGAGTCTTCCTGAGAGCATGATTTTCTTCCTCAACACCCTGAAAAGAAGGATGCAAAGAATTGTTGGTATTCTTTAGTGTTCGGTCAATTATCTTTCTTCTACCTATATCGGCCTACCTCTTGGTGCTAACCCGACCCTTGAATCCTTTTGGAATGGTCTGATCGATAAGTGTAATGCTAAGTCATCAAGTTGGAAATGAGCTTTAATTAGCTAGGTTGGAAAATTGGTGGTGATTAAATCAACGTTGCAGAATCTCTCAGTTTATACTCTCAACCTCTTTTAGATGCCTAGGAATTTTTGGGAAAATATTGAACGTATTCAAAAAATATTTCTTTGGTCGGGTATTTAGGAGAAGAAGAGATTGAGTTTGGTTTCCTGGGAGGAGGTGTGTCGTTCGAAACACCAAGGTGGTTTGGGGTTACATAGGATTAAACCCTTCAATTTGGATCTTGTTGCTAAGCACATTTGGAACTTCCTCCATGGTGAGAAGGATTGGTCAGAGATTTTGGTCTCCAAATATCTTGTGTAGGTGGATAAATTTCGAGAGTTCCTAAGGGATGATTTCTTCCCTCCCTTGGGGTCTCTTTTTTGGAATTTGTTGGTTAGAGCTAGAGGTGTGGTTTTTGCTGGTATCCATTGGTCAGTCAAGAATGGTAGGAATGTCCTCTTTTGGGATGATTGGTGGTTTGGAAATGGTCCTTTCCATGATGCTAATTGGGAAGCTCCCTGGAGGGACTTGTGTATTAGGGAATTTTGAAGTTGTGTTGCAGATTATATTGTGAATGGGGAATGGAGAAGGATCCATAAGCTGTTTCCTGATTTGGGGGACCTGTATTGTGAGCTGTCTAAATTTCATATCTTAGTTTCCTCTCAAAGAGACAAGGTAATTTGGAGATGGCTTCCACAAGGGAGGTATTCGGTGGCTTCTACATTTAAATCTCTTAATGATATTGTGGGGCCTAGACTACCTTGGGGTTTAGTTTGGTCTTCAAAGATGATCCATAAAATCAACATATTTCTTTGGTTGGTGGTGCAAGATAAGATCTTAACCATTAATAATATTTGGAAAAGAGGCTTTTCTATGTCCAATAGACGCTACCTTTGTATGATGGATGCCAAGGAAAATTATCATTTGTTTATTGGGTGTAGTTTTGCTCAGGAAGTCTGGTCTCTTTTTCTCAATATTTTGCGGGTGGATTGGATTTTTACATATTCAATTTGGGAGCTCTAGTGCCAATGGCATGCACCTTCTTTTAATCCTTCCCTAATGTTGGTTTGGTATCTCATGCTTCCTCATATTGTTTGGGGTTTGTGGAAGGAGAGGAACAACAAAATTTTCAGGGAGGCTTCCCTTCCCCATCTTTCTCTTTTCTTCAAAAGTGTCTTCTATAAAGGAGAATTTGATGATGGTGGTTGAGAAAATTGAGGTTTCAGGGTATGTGAGGGTCTCTGATTATGATGCTACGGTGTCTTTCTAGTGGAAAATTTCCTTTGATATTGCTAAGCCCTTGAAGAAGGCTAATCTAGATAGGGAAGGGTTTGTTTGGTTTCCTCCTCCTCCTAGTTGGCATAAAATCAACTTTGATGGTTTGGTTAAAGGAAATCCGGGTCATGCTAGTTCTGGGGGGTGTTAAGAGATCACAATGGTAGGTTAGTTTCAGCTGTGGTACTCCCTTTGGGAATCCATACAAACCACTTTGTTGAGGTTGTTACAGCCTATCATAGTATTAAACTGGCTAGAGATAAGGGAATATCAAAGCTATGGATTGAAGAGGATTCCCTTAATATTATGAATTATCTAAGGAAGAATTCCCCCATCTTGGACTATTGAAAAATTAATTTTTGATGCCCTTGCATTGATTCAGGAGTTCAATGAAATTTATATATCGCATGCTTTTAGGGAGGTGAATCATGTTGCTAATTGGGTTGCTAATTTTGGGGTGATGTCGGCTAGGTCGTGGGAGGTGAATGATGTCTTACCTTTTCAGCTAATTAATCTACTTCATAATGACATATCTTAGCTCATTGGTGTTCGCCATATTTTTGGCTCTTGGTTTGTGTGGGTTTGATGATCCTAGTGGGCTGATTATACACTTTGCGTAGATGAAATTTATTGGAAGTCGAGGGAATTCAATTATGGGCTGCTTAAGTATCCTTGCTATTATTGTGTGTGGTATTGCTCTTGACAATCTCCCACACTTTCTAGGTGTTCATTTCTCTGGATGCTTTTTTTTTTCTACTGTTGTGATTTTCTCTTTGCATTGGCAAAGATTTAGATGATGGGTGAGGATAGGTGCAAAATGAAGTTGCTTTCCTGTGGCGACCTAAAGTCTAATGCTGAATTTCGGGCTATCCTGTAGAAAGGTGGGGTGAATCTGTTTATGGAATGGTTACATGGTTTTAAATCTAGTTTTTCTAAAGACTTTGTGGATATCACAATTAATGAAGACTTCATTGTGGATGTGACTAGGATGTCCTCGGAAGGAAGGAAGTTTTATAGAGAAAAAAATCTCTCGTAGTCTACCAAGAAATTTTTTCTCTGGGATAGAGAGAACGCTAAAATGGTTAGATTGGACTGTGGTAGGTATGATAGGACCAAAATCAAACCTCTCTGGTAGGAGGTGGTGATGGTGTTAATGTGATACTTGACCCTAGAAAGTAGATACATTGTGTTGTATGGTCACCATTTTGTTATGTTGAATCATTTTTGGCATAGTAAGCTTATCTCCTTCCCGTTTTACCTATTGTTGTCCTTGGAGGAAGGAATTTTGAATTTTAGGAAGAACCCCATAAACCCTTTTCTACATGAGGGTTTGATGTTGCTCATTATTGAATTTATTAAAGCTAATTGTATTGTTAATGCTTCCCGTTCCCTTGTTTCAAACAAAAAGAGGAAAGGAAGTGGGAATTGTTGGATGGAAGAGGTTTTTAAAAGTGAAGGGATAAAAATTGAAGAGAATTTGGAGGGGTGGTCTAATGGGTACAATACTGACCTTGATTATATGCCCTCCTCTGGTGGGAAGAAACCATCTTCTTCTAAGGCTAAATCTTCCCTCCCATGTGTGAAGTGCAAATTGAAAGAGGTCTGCAAGGAGGTTGCCAAGGATGGGCTTTGTAGTGGTAAGAAGGTTAAGGGCTAGGGTTTGGGTTCTAAGGATCTGAGGGAGAAGCTTCTAGAAATGGCTATGGAGGAGGATGTGATGGCAGATTTGGATAATTTGAACCAGGCCCTCGATGATGTTGGTGGGACCCCTCGTGCTAGTAAAGTAAATAGTGTTGTTAATGTGGATGAGTCTGATCATGTTTTTGATTCCTTGGATAGGGGTAAGTGATGTAAGTAAGGTTGAAAAATCACTCACCTTCACCATACAAAGGGTTTCAAATCACTTACTTTCCCTCAAAATTCACTCTTGGCTTATTCTCAATTTTCCACCTAGTCTATCTTGTAGGTCAACAGACCCACCTTTCTCTCAAATTATCTTAACAAACTTTTCTATAAATCACTATTCTAGGCACCCATTAAGGTTCCCTCCAACATACATCAATCCCACATATAACTCCTTTGGATAAACTTTCCCTAAACCTTGAAAATAATATTGTCCACAAGGCCAATTGGGCTAAATTTACAAAGGAGGTGTACTTTAAAATTTATCTTTCACCCAAGACTTGATTGGGAAGCACTCACCTACTAGAGGAATCACCAAATCCACAACCCTTAGGCCAAGATAGGCCCTGCAGCACCCCAAACACTAAAACCCTCACCTTTCACAATATACACCAGGGCTTATTGAAAAACTATGTTCCACGCCTTCTCAGACCTTAAAACCAATTCAAAAACCTTGGAATAACCTTTAACATGCTCAATGGTTCATGATAAATGGCTACCCTCAAAGATTTTATCTAACCCTAGTCAAGAACCACAATTTTCATACCCTTTTCCGCACAAATCCATCAGGGACAACAACTCAATCTTCCTTATTCCTTCTCCACCACACATAACAAACATCCTACCATATAAAAATCCTTCATGGGATGCTTCTCACTAGTTACAATGATCACAGTTGGTGAAAGGGGTCCTTCAAACATGATAAACAATAATAAACCCCAAAACAGGGTATACCTAACCTGATTTGAGAAAACAAGTATAAAATTCTTCTAATTCACTTTGAATCTCTAAAACTAGTTGAAAATCATAGTAAATTCATACTACTATTGAAAACATGAAATATTTGAACCACCTTGTGGCTGTACGTTACTGTACATGCTTGAAAAATGAAGAAAATTACAGTAATTCCTAGAAAAACAGTGAGAAACTTTATTGATTTTTCTTCAAATCCACCAACCAACCATTACAACGAGGTTACACACCTTTTTAAAGGTTTATCCACCTGAAAAAAACTGACACAACTCTTAACTTCTTTTCAAACTCGTTGTGACCATTGGAGTACAAAATTGCACTTTTTACATATTTGGTTGACAATATTTTTTACATATTTTCTTTTTTGATCCTCCTACACTCCTAAAACATTAGAGATGGTCTATGTAGACCTTATTCATCCTAGAAACATGACTTCACCCTTAAAAAGTAACATTACACCTACCTTGACCCCCTTTTGTCACTATTGACAACTCCTTGACATGTTTGGCATCATTTACAATATAGATCAATAAGACACCCAAGTTACCAATTACATAAAGAATGGTCTCCTTAGACCTTATTTAGACACAAAACACTTAACAAATTAAACTCTAACACCTAGACCCAACTCTCTATGAGATAACTGAAGAGAAAACATTGAAATGCTTGGTGCTCCTACACCAGTAAGTCAAAGTTTATTCCTAATATGTGTTAGGTGTGTGAGCTGAAAATGGAGGATTCTATGGAATAAGAATCTCCATCTCATACTCACCTCAATGGAGCCATTCAAATTAAAAAAAAAACCAAAATGAAAACAAACTTCTAAAACTATGGAAATGATTTTAAATGAAATCAATCTCCATTGTCTCCCTATCACCAAGATATTTTTTTATGAATTTTCTCTTAGATTTTGTGAGCACAAAATGCAGTAAAGAGGCTATGGTGAATGGGAAAATGCAGTCTAGGATAAAAGATGATATGAATATGCAAATTCGTGAGTGGAAATGCAAACAAACCAAATGTTGAAATTAAAATTGCAAAACAAAGACTATGGATCTCAAAATATATGTAGATGCAAAAAGCCTAAAGTTGCAATGAAACATGAAGCTAATGCAAAGAAGATGTAGGGTCCAAAAATGAGAGAAGGTTGTGCTTAAATAAGCATCCTCAGGGTGAATCTAGTTTTAAAAAAGAAAATGTGGGATAAAAAGATGGCCTAGAATGGAGAAATGAATTAATCATTTAATGGATTAAATGATTTAATAATGTATTTAAATGATTTAATGGAAATGATTTGTGAATGAAATGATTTATTTAAATGATTGTGCAAATGTATTTATGAAATACATTTACGTTTATGGGAATATGATTTTGAAATGAATATATATATATAATATGAAATGGATGTATTTAAATGATTATATATATTTAAATGGATTAATGAATTATGCAGTAAATGATTATGCAAATGCATTAATGGATGAATATTTAATAAATGTTCATGCAATGGTTATACATGAAATATGGATCCAGGATGAATGAATACTAGATTTGTGAATACAACATTATGTATTTAATGTATGTATATGTTGATTATGTATGAAATGCACAATGAATGCATTTAAGTGATTATGGATTAACAATTAATGAAATGAATGAAATGATATGAATAATGCTTATAAATGATTATAATGGATAAATGACTATAATATGGAGATATGGTTATGAAAATTTTAAATGAAATATGCAATGATTATGAAGAATTTTTTTTTATGTGTGTACATTTTGCCCCTCTTTGAGACAATGCAGCTTGTCGTGTTGTTTCAAAGAAAAATTGATCAACTGATACATGCCCCAGAGATATCCTGGTAAGGATTATGATAATAATGATATGCCCCCTTGAGAGATTGATCAAATAGATTGTAAGAAGATTAATCTCTCGATAGATGTATAGAAAATGATTAGATACTTGATATTGCACAAGTGATAAAGCGGTGATGCATAGTTGATAGGCGTAACTGAACAATTGATGTAAATGATCAGTATAGGTGGGTTGATGAGCTGATTAAGCTTATTGAGATTGGTGCTTATGCAAGACAAGTTGATGTAATGATTGATTAATTGATTAAGGGGACATGGGATTTTGAGAAGCAAGTTGATTGATTTGAGATTTGATTCAAGAGACATATATCAATGAGTTAAAGAAATTGATTGATTTCTTTGCGACAAGAAAGATGAAGAAAATGAAGGTGATGAAGCCTCTTGTGCCTTTTAAGTGCTTTAATCATCATCGAGCTTATTATTTTGCAAATTAGTATAAGTGTCTAGATAACATGAACATCTAGACGATCTAAATACTATTTGCATTTTTATTTAGCAATAAAGTATAAGCATCTAGGTGTAAGGACCTTAGATAACTTGAATACTTATTGCATAGAAGACACTATCAGACAAGGAATGCTCTCATCCACACTAGACACATAGGTCCTTGATGGTTTTCGACAACCATGTCTTAAGATGAGTCCTCCTATACATGAGAAACAATCCACAAACAACAAACGAGTGAACATGCCTCATCCTCGCCTCTCTAGTCCAAGACATGCTCGAGAAGCTAAAATACATGCCACCAAAGATAAAAATAATAAATCAATCAAAGATAAACAAACAAACATGCATTATGCTTCAATGTAGAACAATTTTTTGTTACAATTTATGTGTTCGGTTGGATTGGAAAAATGGGTTGATATGTATGTTGCAATATTTGCTTGATTGTTAATCCTAGTGTGATTTTGGTTTTGTTGAAGTGTAAAGTTATGTGGTGATCTGAGAGTGTCACTGTTTAGGGATTTTTGAGGTTATTTGATTTTTTTGGATTTTTGGAATATTTGATTTTTTTGGATTTTTCAGGATGTTTTATGATTTTTTTAAAAAAAAATTTCAAGACATTTTATGATTTTTTTGGATTTTGCAAGACATTTTATATTTTTTTGGATTTTTTCAGGACATTTTATGATTTTTTTAAAGATTTTTTCAGGACATTTTATGATTTAAAATAAAATAAAATTTCAAGACATTAAATGATGGAAGGAGATGAATCACGAGCGCGTAGATAGACAAAGAGGGTAGTTTCTCTAACCGCGAGATGCTTAGTATCCTAACCCATATCTAAGTTTAAGGAGATTCCCTAGTGAGGGATAGGACCAACCTAGTATGCATGGCAGAGCAAGGAAGCGAAGGGACTGTTGAACAATTCACAAGCCATGGTGAGTATGAAAAGGCCATTTTGAAGTGGAGAGTGAATGAAAATGGGATGAAAAGATCAAGTAGAGATCCAAAGGAAAGAGGAGAAAAACCCCTACACATGGTGCCGATTTCTTGGTTTTCACTATGGTACTTGCTCAAGGTGCCACCGAAGTGGTTTTCACCATTGAATGAATTGATTTCTCTTCAGTTTTTCATCATTTTATTTTATTTTCTTTTTTAGGTCTTTTTCTCATTTTTTGATATTTTTTTAGGACTTTAAAAGAGTTTACCCTTTGAAGTACTCATGTATAAAATATGTGAATGTGCATATTGTTGATGGGATCATTGAGTAATTCTCCCTTTGGAGTAGATAACTGGTATTCCCACATCCATACATAGTAGTGATAATGTATGGACCCAACCAGTTAGGCTCAAATTTACCCTTCTTTTCTCTATCTTGTTGATTGTGAGGATTTTCAAGAAGGACAAGATCCCCAACCTCAAATACACATGGTTTCACTTTTTGATTATAATGACAAATTTGTTGCTGGTATGCATTGAGATGATTGAAAGTAGTTTTTCTTTGTTCATCTAACAATTCCAATTCTTGGAAATGCGAAACTCAGTATTCTTCAACACCTATTTGATTGTGCAAGGAGACACACAAAGAGGGAAACTCGACCTCGATGGGAAAGATGGCTTTAGATCCATAGACAAGGGCATAAGGGGTAGAACCTTTAGGAGTGTGGACACTCGTGTGATAAACCCACAAGGCAGGATTCAATTGAATATGCCAATCTCAACCAACTTCATTGATCGTCTTTTTAAGAATTTTGAGATTGATTTTGTTAGAGGCCTTAGCTTGGCCGTTACCTTGAGGATAATAAGGTGTGGAAAAATGATGTAGTATATGGAATTTCTTAGAGAGTTCATAGAAATCCCAATTTTTTAATGGGTGACCATTATCTATGATGATGGATAAAGGAACGCCATAACAACAGATAATGTAGTTTATTATGAAAATGGCTTTTTGTTTTGTAGTGATATGAGCGAGAGGAACGACTTCAATCCATTTTGTGAAATAGTCTATGGCAATGAGAATGAACTTATGACCATTGGATGAAGATGGATGGATCTTACCCATGAGATCGTGTCCCCACTGATAAAAGGGCCATGGTGTAGCAAGAGACTGCAATTCCTATGTAGGGGCATGTATCAAGTCTGCAAGTTTTTGACACTGATTGAATTTTTTAACAAACTGATAAACATCCTTTTCCATTATGGGACAATAATAACCCATACGAAAGAGTTTCTTAGCCAGGGTAGGACTGCTAGAATGTGCCCCACATATAGCTTAATGTACTTATCATAAATTAGTTTTGACCTCGTCATGCTCAAGACATTTGAGTAAAGTACCATTGAGACATTGGCAGTAAATGGTATCAACTAAGATCACGTAATGGGAGGTTTGATAGATAAAGGTTTTACGAGATTTATTGGATAGGTCTGATGGCCAAGTATTATCTTAGAGATAGGTATAAATATCACCATACCATTGAGAATTAGGACCAACAATAAGAAAAATCATTTCAGATTGTGGTATATTGTAAGTAGGTTCTAAAAGAGGTTCTACCAAGAACTCACAGTAGGCAGCATTGCTTGGAATTTCCACAAGTGAACCAATGGTTGCCATTGCATCAACAAATTTGTTACTATCTTGAGGAATTTACTCAAAAGAAATTGATGTGAAATAGGCCTTGAAGTCATCCACCATTCTTTTTCAAGGAATCAATTTTTCATCTTTTATTTTATAGTCATCATTAACTTGTGTGATCACTAACTGAGAGTCACCAAGAACACGCGACTCAAGGATTTTACATTGCACAACCATACAGAGCCCATAAAGTAATGCCTCATATTTTGCAATATTATTGGTACATGGAAACTATATCTCATAAGCTTTAGGTATACAATCCCCTTATGAAGTGACAAAGATAATACCAGCTAAAAATGGAGGATGATGAGCAGCCTACTGGTTTTCACTAGGGTAGGGGTTTGTTTTGGGGGGCCATGGTGAAAGAGGGGGCATATATTTATTTTAATTTAATCATGTGGCTGGTTAATGAGCTGTAGGACCTCCATAATGAGCATGGCACTATAACAAGGTGCAATATTTCCACGTTTCGTAGTCTCAAGGAGAAGGATTCCATATTTTCTTTGAAAAAATTGATGAATTCTAGTATGGAATGTGTGGTGGAGGAGTTGGATAAGCTAAAAATGACTATGGACCAAGGGTGGCATTGTTGGAGAAGAATTACAGGAAGATGCATAAGGATGTGTATACACTCATTAATCTGAGCAAGGAAAAGTTGGAGGCCTTGACTAAAGGCCTGGTTTTTCTCAACGAGAAAGCCAAAGAATGGATGGGCAGAGGTCTTTTTGATGACCAGATGACCAAGGAGAGGAAGGAGAGCAGTGAAAAGGACATGTAGAATGTGGATATGGGTGCTAGGATGAGCGTGCGTACTTAGAGTCAAACCAAGAAATGCATTATAGGTCGTACACATGATGTGGACGATATCATGGAAATGCATGATAAGCAGGTGTCAAAGGATCTGGAAGTGGAAAAGATGCTCAAGGATCTTATCTGATGGTCATTTTAATTTCTATTTTTTCCTTGTTTTCTTTTACTATTTTTTGTTGATGGGTCGTTGATGTATGGGTAATCAACTTTTTTTTTGTTTTTTGGTGTGGGAAGCCTATTGTTCTATCTTTCCTACCATTGTCTCCTTTTGTTCAGGGTTCCAGGCACCCTTCAAAACTTGTTTATCATTAATAAAAAAAATTATTTTGGAACAATTGACTGAGATAGCTCATGTTTCAACTGACCACCCTCTCATGAAACATCATTCATATTATAATCTTGCACGATCTTATCATAGTAAATGTGACTATTACACCACTTGTCAAGGAAAGCCAGAGGCCACATGATTTTGTGGATATGTTCAATTGAAGTTGGGAGATCTTAAGGGTTCTCTCTCAAATTTTGAAAAGGTTTTGGAGGTCCACCCTAAGAACTGTGAGAGCTTAAAAGTTGTAGGTCATATATATGCTCAGTAAGGGCATGCAGTGAAGGCTTTGGAAATTTTAAGAAAGGAAAATCACATAGATCCACATGATTCCCATGAATTTATCAATATGGGTGAGTTATTAATATCATCAGACCCTAGTGTAACCTTAGATTCTCTTAAGATGCCAAAGTCTCTTCTAAAGAAGAGCAGAGAAGAAGTAACCATTCAATTGTTAAACAACATCGGGGTTCTTCATTTTGAGTGTGATGAACTAGAGTTGGATCAACAAAATTTTATGGAGGCATTAGGAATGGTGTTTTGCCTCTACATAAATCTCCGTGGTCAGTTTTGTGCATTTTTTACTTATACGATTCTCATAGTTAGTGAAAAAGGTAGTGTTCATGAAGGAATGGAAAATATGCGTAGAGCCTTTGAATTAACCTGTACTCTTCAATGGCATTGAATCATTTAGAAAACCATTTTTTCTTCACTATAGGGCATCATTTTCTTGTGGAATAGTTGACTAAGATAGCTCTTGTTTCAACTGACCACCCTCTCATGAAATCTCATTCATATTATAATCTTGCACGATCTTATTATAGTAAAGGTGATTATGACACCACTTGTCAAGGAAAGCTAGAGGCTACAAGATTTTGTGGATAGGTTTAATTGAAGCTGGGAGATCTTAAGAGTTCTCTCTCAAATTTTGAAAAGGTTTTGAAGGTCCACCCTAAGAACTGTGAGAGCTTAAAAGTTGTAGGCCATATAAATACTTAGCAAGGGCATGCATAGAAGGATTTGGAAGTTTTAAGAAAGGAAACTCACATAGATCCACATGATGCCCATGCATTTATCAAGATAGGTGAGTTATTAATATCAATAGACCTCAGTGCAACCTTAGATTTTCTTAAGATGCCAAAGTCTCTTCTGAAGAAGAGCAGAGAAGAAGTACCCATTCAATTGTTAAACAACATTGAGGTTCTTCATTTTGGGCGTGATGAACTAAAGTTGGCTCAACAAAATTTTATGGAGGCATTAGGAAATGATGTTCTGCCTCTACATAAATATCTGTGGTCAATTTTGTGTGTTTTTTACTTGTAGGATTCTCACAGTTAGTGAAAAAGGTTGTGTTAATGAAGAAATGGAAAAGATGCATAGAGCCTTTGAATTATACCCATACTTTGCAATGGCATTGAACCATTTAGAAAACCATTTTTTCTTCACTGCAGAGCAACATTCTCTTGTGGAATAGTTGATTGAGACAACTCTTGTTTCAACTGACCACACTCTCATGAAATCTCATTCATATTATAATCTTGCATGATTTTATCATAGTAAAGGTGATTATGACACTACTTGTCAAGGAAAGACAAAGGCCACAAGATTTTGTGGATATGTTCAATTGAACTTGGGATATCTTAAGAATTCTCTCTCAAATTTTGAAAAAGGTTTTGGAGGTCCACCCTAAGAAATATGAGAGCTTAAAAGTTGTATGCCATATATATGCTCAACAAGGACTGACAAAGAAGGCTTTGGAAATTTTATGAAAGGAAACTTACACAGATCCTCCTAATGCCCATGCATTTATCAAGATGGGTGAGTTATTAATATCATCAGACCCCAGTGCAGCCTTAGATTCTCTTAATACACCAAAGTCTCTTCTGAAGAAGAGAAGAGAAGAAGTACCCATTCAATTGTTAAACAACATCGGGGTTCTTCATTTTGAGTTTGATGAACTAGAGTTGGATCAACAAAATTTTATGGAGGCATTAGGAAATGGTGTTTTTCCTCTACATAAATCTCTGCAGTCAATTTTGTGAATTTTTTACTTATAGGATTCTCACAGTTAGTGAAAAAGGTAGTGTTCATGAAGGAATGGAAAATATGCGTAGAGCCTTCGAATTAACCTGTACTCTTCAATGGCATTAAATCATTTAGCAAACCATTTTTTCTTCACTATAGGGCATCATTTTCTTGTGGAATAGTTGACTAAGATAGCTCTTGTTTCAACTGACCACCCTCTCATGAAATCTCATTCATATTATAATATTGCACGATATTATCATAGTAAAGGTGATTATGACACAACTTTTCAAGGAAAGCTAGAGGCCATAGGATTTTTTGGATAGGTTCATTTGAAGTTGGGAGATCATAAGAGCTCACTCTCAAATTTTGAAAAGGTTTTGGAGGTCCACCTTGAGAACTGTGAGAGCTTAAAAGCTATAGGTCATATATATGCTCAAAAATGGTTGATAGAGAAGGCATTGGAAATTTTAAGAAAGGAAACTCACATAGATCCACTTGATGCCCATGCATTTATCAAGATGGGTGAGTTATTAATATCATCAGAACCTAGTGCAGCCTTAGATTCTCTTAAGATGCCAAAGTCTCTTCTGAAGAAGAGCAGAGAAGAAGTACCCATTCAATTGTTAAACAAAAATGGGGTTCTTCATTTTGAGCATGATGAACTAGAGTTGGATCAAAAAACTTTTATGGAGGCATAAGGAAATGGCATTTGGTTTGAATTCATAAATAAAATCCCTATTGCTAGTTCTATAGTTTTTCCTATTCTCTTTAAGGATATGAAATTATTCCATTGACTAGAAGAAGGTGGTGTTTCACTTGAGCTACCATGGAATAAAATCACAACACTATTTAATCTTGCTAGGTTGTTTGAATAGCTACATGATACTGAAAAAACAAATATTTTATACAGGCTAATATTGTTCAAGTTTCTTGATTATGTGGATGCATATCTACATCTTGTAGCCATGGCTTAGGCTCAGAATGAGATCCAACTAAGCCTAGAATTGATTGGGGATGCACTTAAGGTAGCTAAAAACTCATCAAATTCTTTACCTATTCTTGGAAAAATGGAAATAAAAATAGATGACTAGCTTAAAGCAAAGAAACAATTAAAGCTGCACAAAGTGAATCGGATGGAAATAATTCCTATGTTGACATTTCACTTGGAAATTGGAATTATTTTGCATCTTTTCGCAATGAGCGGAGGGATCCAAAGGTGAAGGCACAAAATCTTGAGAAGGATAGAGAACTGTATTGTAAAGTGTTGGCATAGAGACTAGGAAATGTTTATGCTACAAATGAGGCAACCATTGTGCTAGCTGAAAGGGGTCAATTTGATATTGCAAAGGAAATATTTACATAGGTCCAAGAAGCTATAGCAGGAAGCATATTTGTGTAGATGCCTGATGTGTGGGTAAATCTAACACATGTGTAATTTGCACAAGGATAATTTGCACTTGCAGTGAAAATGTATCAAAATTGTTTGAAGAAATTCTAATTTGGCACTGACACCAAAATTTTATTATATTTAGCTCAAGCACATTATGAAGCAGAAGAGTGGCAAGATTGTAAACGAGTATTATTAAGAGCAGTAGAACATTATTAAGAGTAGTAGATTGTAATGAGCATTTTGAATTTGTGTTTAATGTACTGAGTGTTTTGAATTACCTCTGAATTCACTACAGAAGACCTTAGAGAATTTAAATTTGTTGTAGCAAACTCCAAATTCCTTGCCCTTTCCCACCTTTTTAGAAGTCTCCAGATCCTCTCTGAATCCTTGTCACCCATGTAAGTAGTTGCTGATCAAAGCACCTAATTCCAGGCTAACAAATGAAGCAAGGTCTACAATAAATGAATGAAGTGAGGTCAAGCAAGATGAGTGAATCTGCAATGAACATGAATAATCACACCAATACATCATGCCAATACTTCCCCGAATTGTTTTTTAAATTTTTTGTCTACTTTGGATTTGATGACTAACTATTTAGTCATTTTTATTTCTGTGACTAAATTATTTTTTAGTCAACAAACATATTAGTCATTTATTTATTCATTTATAGCTAAGTTGTAAAAAATGAGTAGAATTTAGTCATTTTTAATTGTCATGACTAAAAGTTTTAGTCACCTAGTCATTTATTTACCAAATTCTACTAGTGGTTGTTTTCTTGTGCAGTATATATGTTTTGATGAATCAACACTTATCAACTGATTGGAATTTGGCTTTGTGATTTTGTTGAAAGGTTGACAGGTGTCATTTGTGTTTATATTCTAGGTGGCATAGGGTTTGGAGGTCTGTGTGTGTGAATGTGCGTGTATAGTTGGAAAATTTTAATATTAGGTCATTATCGGTACCATCCTAATGATTTTTGGGTGTTGTAGAGGTAGAATATGTATTGATCCATTATGTGGGGGTTATTTTGGGTCTATCTTGAGCTATTTTGAATTGTGATAAGTTCTAAATTTTTGCATGAAGTGTGTATATATGGAGCTTGAGTCGACAAGTTACATTTTTCTTATTACATCTAATTAGGCCAACCTAATTGATGTTGTAGGTGAAGTGGATATATATGAAGGATCCTTTTTGGTATTTTATGAGTGACATGTGATAAGAGTGTGTGAATGTGAATTGTGTGAATGTAGTGCAAGGTGGAGTATTAAGTTAGATCAATATTAAGTGTGTAAATTCTATATTCTGAGCTTCATTGGAACTATAATTCATGCATATGTTAGGTGCAATTGTAATAGTTCAAAAATTGGTTGTGCATCACAATCTCTTCTATCTATTTCTTCTTCCAGTGGGAAGTGCATCCACTTGGACATTGAGTCCACCTGCAGTGAGCACTTCTATAATATAATATAATCGGTTATAATATATTGTGAGCTAATCCTCACCATGATTTTTCTCATTTTGGGTTTTCCACATAAAAATATAGTGTTCATGTGTTATGTGATGTTGTTGGTTATCTTCATGCTTTCATTCATTACTAAAAATTGATTATGCTATGAGTATTGGATGTTTAGATATTTGAATGGTTTAATAGAATACCGATTCACCCTCCTCTCAGTATTTTGGGTGTTCAACAATTGGTATTAGTGCTTGGTTCCTTGGAAGGAGCTTAACCATTTGGGAAAGAGCTTGGAGGTTGAACACATAGCTATTAGAAGACTACCTATTACTCTGAAAGAGATTCCTTATGTTGGATCTATAGAAGAAGATTTCATATTTGACATAAATGGAGAACTAAAAGTTTCTCTTGAAGATCTAGAAAGAACTGAAGGAGAAAACACAAGTTTGAAACAAAATTTCAAAAAAGCAGATGAATACATCAAAAAATTAAGAGAGAAAATCAAGAATATTGGAGAAAGGCATAAGGAGGTCAGTGAGAAATTGAATAAATAAAATGAAATAATTACAATTTTGAAATTGCATGTTGAAGAATGTTTGAATGTAATGGTGAAAATAAAATCTAAAGAATGCACAAAGCTTAAACAAGAATTTGTGAATCTCATATCAGATCTTGAGAAAGAAAGGAGTCATGAAGAAAAATTAAAGATGAGTTCTACAAATCTTGATGAAATGATTGCAAATCAGAAAGGATTTAAAGACAAAGGTTGATTAGGGTTTGAGATAGGAGAAAGCTCAAAGATACATCAAACTACAAACCAACCTAAAAGGAAGATTGAAGACAAGAAGAACAATGGCAAGCAGATCCAAAATCAAAGGAATGAAGCTAGAAGACCACCGGTCAGACAACCAAATGCACAAAGGTACCCATATTTTAATGGATTTTTTTATTATTGCAATAAATTTGGATATAAGGCTATGGAATGTAGAAGAAAAATGAATCAGAATGTTCAATATTTTCCTAGTCAGTATTTTACATGCAATAAATTTAGTCATAAAGCTAATGAATGTTTAAGTCAAATGATGAATGGCTATAACAATAGTAGTGGTTCAATATTTCAATGAATACTATTACATATGCAATGTATCTAGGAATAAATCTAAGCAATGTAGATCTAGAATGAATGGAAGTAAGATTGGTCAGAAGAATCTAATATGATACAATTGCAATAGGCATGGAAGCATTTCTAAGTTCTGTAGAAGTAGAAAAATGAAGAAGGATAATCCGGTAAAGAAGAATGATTTATTACAAAATATTTATCTATCGAAGACATAGCGGGAGATCGAAAAGATTTGGAAAAAGAAGGAAGAGACAGATGTTAAGGAGGAGTCTATACCAACATCTAGTGTAGATGTTTCCTTCGAAAACTAAGAAGAGAGATTTGGCTCAAGGGGATCTTTACAATAAATCTTTCATCCACTACCAAAGAAATGTTGCTAATGCTTTAGCATGGGGATATGAAATTTAGATAAATGAATTTGATCTATTGGAAAAGATTTGGGTAAAAAATATCATGATGTGGAAATTTGTGGAGCATTTGAAGTTGACTATGCACATAGTTAGGGTTTTCCAACTTTATTGACTAAAGTATTCAATGTGAAATTAGGTGAATTTCAAAATGGTTATAAGTGAAGAAGAAAATTGGAGTGATTGAAGTGATTGAGTTCTAGTGTGCACAAAACCCTAGACATAAAGAGAAGTAGAAGGTATTTACAGTTTTCACTTACCCTAGTTTTTCAAAAAGTATTTTGAAAGCATTTTTAATGGAAACTTCAAGGGTTATTGAGGTCATCAAAAGGTCTTGACCTAAATTAAAGAAGCATCCTTATAAGTCCATAGAGGTCAACCCCAATGATGCTTTTTCAAGGGTTCCTTATGGTGTCCTACATACTAAGTACATAAGAATATACGTACATGGAAAACTAGAGGAATATGATCATTCGAGGCCTGGTAATGTGTGAGAAAATGAGCTTACTGGTGAGGACTTTGCATTGAAGCTAAAGTATCAAAATTTGGTTGTGAAGAAACTTGATGTTTGACAAGGGTTTCCCAACGTTTTCCATGATAATGCTTTGGTGAGAATTGCAATGAGCCACATCCATGACAAGTTTGTGTGGACATATATTCTTAGGATGATCACAAAAGAAGTGATTAGGGGAGTTATAGGGTTATGCTCATCTGGACCAGTTTTAGTGCTTAAGTCAATAAAGAATGAGGTTGTGATGGAAGTCACTAGTGCGACATTCGACAAGAAGGAATAGACAATGAAGAACATCAAAAACCTTGTTGTAAAGTATGAAAAAATAGTGATTAGATATAAGGTTTAATTTTCAAATAGAGAGAACTATATATCTGTGAAACAAAAGAAATAGGGGGCCTTTCTATCTTTGAGGAGATAGAGTTCCTACTTCACATGCTTGTTTCACTCATGGAAAACCTAGAGATCTCAATCCAATGTAGAAAGGGGAAAGAGATCTAGCAATAGGGTTTTCCTAGGGTCTGATTAGAAACTAAAGAGGGGTTCACCACCAAGCTAGAGCTTGAAAAGATTAATGAAATGCAAGACCTAATGTTTAAACCGAGTGCAATGCAAAACTTCACTAAATGACCTAGAAATGCATGTAAATCAAAACATAAAGCTGAGATATCAGAGGTGTGCACCTAGAAACATATAGAGGCATAAAAAAAAATTTGAAATGTTGAAAAAGATGGATTTAGGGCATGTTGGGACTCATACGCTACTTTTGGCATATCAGTCCTAGTCTAGGGTTTCTAGACTGGAACAGGTTTCTGACAGTGCTTAATTTGAATTTTCAAAAATCTAGAAATTTGTCTATAGTGGGACTCATATGCCACTTCTAGTGTATCAGTCTTGTTCTAATTTTTCAAAAATTTAAATTGAAAATCTTCTCTCCAATCTCTACTCTTCCTTCCCAATTTGATTTTTGGATCTAAACCTATAAAAAGTGTGATATAAGAGGGATTCACTGCACACGAGTCCCTTTAATTCTCAAAATATCACCAGGGAATGAACTACCCTTATACACCTCAACTTGAATAAATTGATAAACTATGGAGGAAGGAAGAAGAGTTATCTCAAACCTTGATAGAGGAAGACTTAAAGATTTCTACCTCTAGCAGGAGAGCTCTCGGCCAAAGGACATCAACGTAGTTTCAGGATGCCAACGCAATGCACTATCATCTAAAAGATGTGTTGGAATCCTAAGCTACGGGGAGCATGGGAGCTCAGGCGGGAAAAACTAAATCTTGCCTCTAAACTTGGGTCAAGGAGTGTGAGGTCGAGTAATCAAATAGAAAGTTAGAATGTAAGGAAAAGCACAAAGAGGAGCCTAGAGGGAGATTTCCTTTTATTGTGCATTCAAATCTCTTCTCCAAGCTTCACTTCATAACCCGCACACAAAAGATGAAGAAGAAAAGGTTAGGGGGTTGTATAGGGGTCTTCCTTAGTCAAACCCATTTTGGTGTTCCCATCTCCATAGACAGCCAGGTTTGGAAGAGAGTGTAAATGAAGTAACTAAAGCGTGTGGTGAAAAGAAAACCCTCTTCGAAGTAGAGCCCACATCACAAAGTAGTAAATAGAAAAGTAAGAAAGAGTGATAGGGAGAGAGAGCGTTACCCACGGGTCAAGGCCCTCTCGAGAGCACACAGGCATACCACTATGTGCTTATTCGAGAGCTGTTGTTGCTTGGACAGTTATAGCTACTGGAGGAACCTCAGTCTGGCATGGCTTCACCTATAGATGTGCTATTATTCTAGGATCAAGCTTACCCAAGACTAGAGCAAGTAGTAGTAGTGCTTTAACTGATAGCTTCCAACCCCAAAGTGAGATCCAAAAGGGGGTTTTCATGCATGCAAGGATGTAACAAATCTATTACATCTGAAACCTAACCGCTAGGACCTGTGTCGCAAGGATCAAGATTCTAGATTCGTCGTTTCAAACTAAAAAAATAGCTAGGATGCTAGCACACCGTGCGGATGTCCATGCACCACACAGGCATCCAAAGCCTGGATTTTTGGAAAATGCCTTGTCAGGCTTTTGTTTTTTTGCCATATGTCCGCATGGAGTCAGAATCATGAAATTTTGACTCATGGGATTTTTCCATTAATGTTTCTAAGTTGTCATAAATGCTAGGAAAGATGCGAAAATGTGGAATTTCCCTTGGGTGAAATTCTACGTCATTACATTTTTCCCTCACTTTAGTGGGCTCGATTTTGGAAGAAATCAGCCTCACTAAAGTAAAGAATAAAAATTTCACCCAAATTTTGAATTTCACGAAATTGCGTGCCACAAAGGAGGGACCATAGAGGTCACCGAGGTCGAGCTAACCAATACTGAGGATGCCCACAAATTTTGAGCTCAAAAAACAATAAAAAATTGGTCATGAAACATCATCCAAAACTTTATCCTACAAAACTTAAAATTTTGAGCTAGATTTGAAAAATCGGAAGAAGCTATCACAGAGAGAAGAATGATCAAGAAAAGTCATTGATTCAGAGGAAAAATATGATCAAGAGGTGACTATATGCCCCCTCCCAATTTTTTTCCTAGCTAGGTGGGGTAAAGTCAGGAGAAACTAGGGGGCCACAATCTCTAGGAAAAATGGGCTCCGGGGGCCTATATCTACCTAGGTGGGCCCCTAGAAGGGTCATTTTCACTATTCATTGTGAGAAAATTGTTGATTTTTGTGAGAGAAAAGTTAGAAAAATGCCGAGTAGGAGAGAGTACAAGGTGTCAAGGTTTGAGAAGCTACATGAGGTAGACCAGGTAGGCCTCTAAGCCTCGTTTTTAATGTAATTTAGTGAATTTTTTGCATATTTCTACTCGACATCTGTGACATGCGCTGTTATCTTGAGGATGTGTTGTCATCTTAAGAATGCGTTGTCATCCTCAGGGTGACCATGGTAGCTCAGGACACGTATGCGATGCACAGATGTCTGTGCGAAGCGCATATGTCCTTAAGTATTTTTTTCATGTTTTCATGATTGATGTGGACGTTTCTAACTTATAATTTTTTACTTTTTGTAGGAGTACTCAGAGATCTAGGAGCATCCAAGAGGGTGAGCATTTTGACTCATCTGTGAGCAGAGGGATCACCTCTCACAAGACGATATCACACATTTGCAGTGGGTTAGTCTCTAGCACATATTCACCATGCCAGAGATGAGGTATCATGAGAGGATGCTCACCACCTTGATGGAGCAGTGGGATGCCACTACATCATACTTCTAGCTACCCTGTGGGGAGATGATGATTGCACTCGAAGATGTCTATTGGATCATTGGGCTACCCATCCATGGACGATGGGTGGCCATAGAGGATACCCAATCGATGTGAGAGTGGAGTGAGGGCATCCTCTACTACACAGGGAGGATGGAAAATGGCGATGATAAAGGCCACATTTATACGCACTGGTATGACTAGGTGAGGACCACATTGCCATTTTTATGCCATGTTATGGTTTTTATAGTTGCTTTTCACATCACTATAGATGGGTGAGGCTCACACCTCCATGGGGGCCTCGTACATACCATTAGAGAGATGGTAGAGCATCAGGCTATTTTTACCTGGGGGCATAACATGCTGGTGCACCTTTACTAGGAGCATAGGTGGTAAGTAGACTATGAGTACCACAATTTTACAACATGCACACTTTTGTAGGTGTGGGATTTTTCCCACATCATGTGCACCCAGCCAATTGGTTTTCCCTAGCAAAGGATGTATCAGGTTCCCATGGCCCACTAGTATGATATGATAGGCCAGTGGAAATTAAAATATTTGTAGTTTTGGCAACTATAGTTTGATACTATCACTGCAGGAGAGGCCAGGTGGAGACCCTACCGATATTTTTGGTGGGTGGATGACAAAAGGTTCTTGAGGAACCTGTAGCGGGACCATTTTTGATAGGTCACCATGATTTCATGATTGTTCCTTACTACTGGAGTTGGCTCATGCGGAAGCATGGCCATATTTAGGGCATCCCACCAGACGTTCCTACCTTCACTAGGGAACACCGAAGTGTAGTGAGGGTAGGAGATCGCCCTCACCCCACTATCACATACATTGTTCCTTCAGATGATGATGAGCCCAACCATGATCTATCAGCCATGGCAATGGTAGACAATGTTGAGGTGGTGAAATATTTTTCACGGTGATGGGAGAGGCACTGCCTAGCCCTAGTGTTCAGCGAGGGTGCCTTGAGAGGGGACCCTAGTCCATAGGAGGACTTTCCCCACTAGCTCTCACAGGCTAGGAGGAGAGGGCACCAACTTTTGATTCTTTCAATTTATGATATATGTACATATACCATGTGATATTGATTCCTGTTTCTCTCTCTAAGGTTACAAAGAATATACAGGGATGTACTGGGCTCATAGCTCAGTGTATTTTGGAGGTGTCCCCTACCATGCCTATCCAAGGGACAATTCTCGAGGCCTATCGACTGATGTCAATAGGGAGGCATACCCCCACTTTTGAGTTGTTAGTGCGCTTGAGGACAGCCTATGAGGAGTGGGGCATGGGGATCGTGCTTCTGACTACAAAGCTGGAAAATCTTTGAGGGCAACGTGACCAACTATCGGGGGAGCTGCAGAAAGTGCTCACCAAGCAAGACACAATAGTGACGAGGGTTGAGGCCATCGAGAAGGCACGTGATTCCCTTTAGAGCTGCATCAATGATCTTGATGCATAGCCAACAATCGTGATCCCGACAGATGTCTAGTGGCTGTAACAAGAGTTGGTGTAGACAAAGATGGATATATGTTCGCTACATGGGGAGCTTAGAGGGATGTGAGTAGCCATTTCAATATCACGTTCACACCAATCCTATTCTACTACCATCATGAAGTCTCCTCTGAGAGCACTAGAGTGGCTGCTAGAGCCAGAGGGCTTAGGGAGCCATGCCCCACAGGAATAGGAGCCCATCTATTGTATATCATTTTTGTAGTAAGATACTCATATATACATTTTTGTAGATCTTTTGTATAGACATATATTCAGTAGCCACTCATTTTTATAGAAGTGGCTCGATACATGTACATGACATTTGATTCATTCATGGACATATATACATCGGTTTTAGCATCATGACTTTTCTTATATGTATGTTTTCTATTTTCATGTGTCTTCATGCTTAATGTTATTTGTTTATATGGATGTATGTTTTCATTAGATGCTAATCATGATTTAATAAACACATTTGGTTACATGTTAATTAAATACACTAACAATCTAATTACTCTAAAGGATGTAATGTGATGTATGGATACATAGCATAATCAGACAAATGTATGTATGTTTTTATTTCACACACACACACATGTTCACATCATAAACACAAAAAATTTCATCATGTGAGAATGAGAAATGTCAACATATGTAGTATTGCTTCGTTTTAGGGAGAACACCACACATGTGCCACATTGGAACACTACACATAGTATCAACGAAGATGCATCACATTAATGGTCTCTTTTATAGGTGTTCCATCCATAGATGATAATCCATAGACACCTGAACCATACACATAAATCACAATGTAAGGACCTAACCAGTTAGGACTGAATCTCCCTTTTTGATCAGGTGGCGCATTTACATTTCATTGGTTTTCGCATAAAACCATATCTCCTAACTTAAAGGTTCTAGGAAGCAAATTCTAGTTATATTGTGTTAATAACAATCATTGATAAGCCTTAAGATGATCAAGGGCTTGTAGACAATGCTCATCGAGCATCTCTAGTTGATGCAAGTGGTTGATATGATAGGTTTCAACATCAATTAACCCTCTAAGGGAAACCCACAAGGATGGAATTCCCAACTCTAAAGGCATGATAGCTTCGGTGCCATACATGAGGTTATAAGTCATCGTTCCCATCGTCATATGGACACTTGTGCGATAAGCCCACAAAGCTTATGTTAATTGAATATTCCAATCCTTACCGTGTTTATTAACTATTTTATGAAGAATGAGTTTAAGAGTTTTATTAGATGCTTCTACTTGACCATTCGATTGTGGATAATGCGGTGTAGAAAACCTATGTTGAATATGAAATTTCTCTAAGAACTGCTTTAATTCCTTGTTCTTGAATGGTGTACCATTATCAGAAACAAGCATCGCAAGCAATCCAAAATGAGAAATAATATTGTTCAGGAGAAAGCTACAAATAGTTTTAGCATTTGTGGATCAGAGAGGAATAACTTTGACCCTTTTCGTGAAATAATCTATAGCGATAATGATAAAGGTATGTCCCTTGGAAGAAGGAGGTGATATTTTCCCTATGATATGCAACCCAAATTTTGCAAACGGCCAAGCATAACACTAATTTTATAATTCCTGAGAAGGAGCTTGAATAAGATGCCTGTACTGTTGACATTGAAGGCACTTCTTGAAAGAATTGAAGGAATCCTATTCCATTATTTTCCAGTAGTACCCCATGTGTATCAATTTTCTCGCCAAGGATTTACCGTCAAAATGTCAACCCTCGGAGCCCGAATGAGCCTCCTTAAGGGCAAGGGGTATTTCCGCTTTAGTGAGACACCTTAGCAATAAATCGTTATAGGCCTTCCGATAAATAACATCAGATAAAATGGCATAACATGTTGGAAGCTTTCATATATGAGTGTGATCATTCTTTGTCACATCATCAAGAAGGTTTCCAATCTTTAAGTAACTGTAGATACTAGAGAACCACTCTCTCGAGTATACATGAAAACAAGCTAGAGACTCAGGTTTGGGTTGATTGGAAACTACCAGGGTTTGCGCGACCTAAACCACAAAGTAATATTCTTTCGTATCCTCTTCTGAAGGTACCAAGGAAGCAACACTTGCCATGGCATCAACATGCCTATTTTCTCTCCTAGGGACACTATTTATTGTGAAAGAGGAAAAATGATTGAGCAAGGACCAAGAGAGGTCTCGATATCAAGATAATCTACTTTGTTTAGCTTGATAAGTTCCTATAATTTGATTTACAATAAGTTCAGAGTCACCTAATATACAAAGATGCTTGATTTTTAATGCAATCATGGAACGTAAGCCAACAATAAGAGCTTCGTACTCAATGATATTATTGGTGCAAAGAAAATCAGATTGAAAGGATAGAGGGACCAATTTTCCTTCGGGGGATATCAGGACCACGCTCACTCTAGAACCAGTCTGACACCTCTACCCATCGAAGTACATCTTCCATTTGAGATCATAGTTAATTGTGAAAATATTCTTATCAGGAAACAAATCCAACCCAAGGAAGGAGCAAGGCGAGGGAGCATCTTCTAATCAATCAGCAACCGGTTGACCCTTTATCAATTTTTGAGTAATGAATTTTATGTAGAACTCAGAAAGTAACATTACCCACTTCGCTAATCTCCCAACTAGGTCAGCGCTAGAGAAAAAGTGTTTTAAAAGATCTATTTTTACTATGACATGCATTTCAACATGGAGAAGGTAGTGCCTCAAATTTTGCGTAGTGAATATGAGAGTGAGGAATTTCCTTTCCATGGATGAATAAGGATTTTCGTAATTGACAAGGATGTGGCTAATGTAGTAGACCACTCTCTCTCTTCCTGCATCATCATACCAAGCCAACAAAGCTGCCAAAGCATATAGTGATGCAACAAGATAAAGAAAGAAAGGACTATCTTGCATAGCCGACATCAATACAAGAGGATTGGCTAAATAAGCCTTGATTGATTCAAAGGATTTCTGACACTCTTCATCCCATATGAAGCGAACATCCTTTTTAAGAAATGAGTGAAAGGGAAGGGACAATCAACCAATTGAGATATAAATCTATGAATCACCTGAATCTTCCCTTATAAAATTTGCAACTCAGTAATATTCCTTGGTGGAGGCATGTTAACAATAGCATCAATTTTATTTGTGTCAACATCAATCCCATGATTAGAGACTATAAA
>CM021109.1:55074749-55092744 GCA_007115665.2 Sequoiadendron giganteum | reverse complement strand
TTTAGGTAATAGGTCCATACTGCAAACGTTGAGAGCTAAACCAGTGTCAATGAGGGTATGACTAATACCCATGTTGTTAACATTAACTATAATCATCAAGGGCTCCGCTTGCTTCTGCACATCTAGAGGTGGGAGTTCTTTCAGGTGGTTTAGTGATATTCAAAAAATCTGCTCAAATATGTGCTAGCAACGCATTAACGTCCACAGGCCTAGTAGAGGTAAGCAAGAGAGTATTTTGTAAGGATTCCTGTAGCATTTCCTAATAAACCAGAGCAGTCTGAAGAAAATCCCATTGTGAGATCTTAGCTAGACTAACACGAAGTTTCTCAACAAGATCATAATTACCTGGTGCTTTAATCATGGGTTTAGGAGCCGAAGGAAGGCTAGGTTGAGAAGGTGGCAATGAAGTAGGGGTTTGAATTGGTTGCGATGAAGGAACAAAAGCTTTTTGTTCTAAACTTTATTTGTTTCTCCTTGCATTTTATGTATGCCCAACAACATTATAAGTAGAGTTAGTAGCTTTCACAAACCTTGAATATAAGTTTGATGGATCGCTATGACATGAATTCCCATAAATGGAATAGTCCTCTCTAGGGGATGGCTCAGCTGGGGTTACGTAAATGATGGGTTTCTTAGGGCTTGGAGGAGCCATAGAAGCTACATCAACATTTATTGACTCCTCAGTAGGCAAGGAGATAGTTTATTTAGAAGATTTATAGATAGGGGAGAGTGCTTTTAAGAAATCATCTAGAGCATCTTCCAACATATTGAAATACTTATTGGAAAAGGGATTGTTATAAACATGTGACATTATGAAAATGGATCCGACAGTTCATTTCGGGATCACCAAAATGTGATATAAGAGGGATTCATTGCACATGGGTCCCTTTAATTCTCAAGAGATCACCAGGGAATGAACTATCCTTATACACCTCAACTTGAACAAATTGATAAACTATGGAGGAAGGCAGAAGAGTTAGCTCAGACCTTCAGAGAGCAAGACTTCAAGATTTCTACCTATGGCAGGAGAGCTCTTGGCCAAAGGAAGTCAACATGGTTTTAGGATGCCAATGCAGAATGCTAGCATCCAAAGCTATGAGGAGTTCAGGAGCTCAATCGAGAAAAACTGAATCTCACCTCTAAACTCAGGTCAAGGCATGTTAGGCCGAGTAATCAAACAAAAAGTTAGAATATAAGGAAAAGCACAAAGAGGAGCCTAGAGGGAGATTTCCTTTTACCGTGCATTTTAATCTCTTCTCCAAGCTTCACTTCATAACCTACACACAAAAGATCAAGATGAAAAGGTTGGGGGCTGTATAGGGGTTTGCCTTAGTCAGACCCCCGTTTTGGTGTTCCCACCTCCATAGACAACCAGGTTTGGAAGAGAGTTCAAATGAAGTAACTAAAGCACGTGGTGAAAGAAAAACCCACTTCGGAGTAGCGCTTTCACCACAAAGTAGTAAATAGATAAGTAAGAAAGAGTGATAGGGAGAGAGAGCATTACCCAAAGGTCAAGGCCCTCTCTAGAGCACACGGGCACACCACTATGTGCTTGTTCAAGAGTTGTAGCTTCTTGGAGAGCTGTAGCTACTAGAGGGACCTTAGTCTGGCATGGCTTCACCTATAGAAGTGCTAATATTCCAAGATCAAGCTTACCCAAGACTAGAGCAAGTAGTAGTGCTTTAAATGATAGCTTCCAACCCCAAAGTGAGAGCCAAAAGGGGTTTTCATGAATGCAAGGGCGGAAAAAAGCCATTACATCTAAAACCTAACGACTAGAATATATGTGTTACAAGGGTGAGGATTCTAGATTCATTGTTTCAAACTCAGAAAACCACTAGGATACTAGTGTGCCACATTGACATTTGCACGTCGCGCAGGTGTCCAAAGCCTAGATTTTTGAGAAAGGTGTTGTTAGGCTTTTTTCATTTTTTCCATATGTTCGCATGGAGTCAAAATTGTGAAATTACGGCTCGTGGGATTTTTCCATTAATGTTTCTAAGTTGTCATAAATGCTAGGCAAGATGCAAAAATATGGAGTTGCCCCTAGGTGCAATTCCGCATCATTACAAAAAGATATGCAAAACAAAATATAGTGTTGATTTTCTTATAAGGGGTTTGCCTTGGTCAAACCCATAGTTTGATAATTAAACCTTGATAGAAACAATGAATCTTGAATGTAAATTTGAACATAATCCCTAACCTTAAGTGTATCTAAGATTAGGAAATTTGGAATGCAAAGCAACCCTATTCTATTGTGCTAGAATGAGATGCATGAATAGAACATGAAGATGAATGACTCACTTTGAGAGATCCCTAATCACTCAATTGAGCCTTAATAATGCATGTAACTTCCTTATACTAAATGTAGCATGATAATGGAGGATGGAATCACTTAGGAAGCAAGTCATTAGGCTTGGCTTGATGGCTAGTTACATCTCCCCAACCTAGAATCCATCATGATTCACCATAGGAAACCATAATCAATCATTGAGAATTCTAGATCTTGAATGAAAATGAGATTGAAGACCTACAAAAACACTTTAATGTTGCTCCAATACTTCAACATTGCTTGCTACTTGCTCTTGAATACTTAGATCTTGAAATTTCTCTTCTTAGATTATTTCTTAGATCAAATAATGACCTAGAAGCTTGTTTATATAGGAAATATACCTAATTTACCATTATTTAGATCTAAAATGCCGACATCAACCAAAATTTTGAATAAAAAACTTGAATTTCCCACTAAAACCCTAAAAAGGGGCCAAATGGGACTCATATTCCACTTTTGGAATATGGGTCCCACCTAGGGAGAATTATACGCACAAGGTGGCGTATGAATCCCACTCTAGTTTTTCGGGATGGGTTTTTAGAAATTTTAATGTTTTTGATATTTTTTTGGGTTTTTAGTTGAAATAAGCCTCAAGATCCAAAATAAAGGGTCTTAGGGGCCTATTAATGATGATTTAAAGGGTTATGAATGCAAGGGTACCAAAATAGGTCCAAATTGGGTAAGAAATTGCACTATCTCCAAGAAGGGAGTACAATTTCTATTTCCACATTTATCACACACTTTAGAACCCATATGAATCTACATGCATATGAAAGCTAAAGGAATCCGAATAATAAGCTTTGTTTCACAAAAGGATACTCATATGGATTCATTCATAATATGGGAGAATAGAGTGCCCACTATAGCTATCTACAAAACCACAATGTTAGGAACTGCATTCTACAATATTGACTTGTTATTTGTTCAAAATCCTCTTATCTAAATTCTTTATGAAATCAAATTTAAGGGTATATGTATGCCCCCCTTGATTCTACTTTCTTTATGGAGGTGGGATCAAGGTAGCAATCTAGCCATATCAAATTGGATAAGTCATATCATAGGGTATTTCCAAGGATCATACCACATAATGATAGATGCTTGATGATAACATGAGTGGAACCACAATTCCAACACAACAAATGACATCAAAAAAGAAGTTCACTAGCCCCCAATATGCTTGTTTGAATGAAAGAATGCACTTTTAACCCTAATATAGTAAAAACCTGATTTTATACATATAAGAGTGAAAAGTTAAGTAATTTGTAATAATTTTGTCTTTTTCCTTCTTGTAGATTGACTTTTTTGCAGAGTGATTGAAGATGTTTAGCCGATGAGAGTACATGCCTCCAAGACGCAAGGTCCTATGGGAGGAGGTAACTTGAGGCGAGTTGTACCATCAAGTGAATTGACTTTTCTGTACCTTAGCTTTGTCCTTACACATTTATTTTATGTTTTAATGTATTTATAGGTTAATTTAGGACCCTAGAAGAAAAGTTCACAAAGCATCCCTTGTTTCGCAAAGTGTCCCCTTTTATTGTGAAGTGTCCCACTTTTTCATAAAGTGTCCCATTTCTTCACGAAGTGTTGAAAAAGGGAACTAAAATGTCTAAGACCCTTAGAAAAGTATGCTAGAACAACTTTAGTACACTTTTATGACTATTGATGTGTAGAATTGAGATTTTAGAATGCTTATAGGACATATTTTTTCCTTTTTGTGAGATTCCACCTCGGTCACAACAACATCTCGGTGGTAGACAATTTTGTTGCATATCAGACCTATTCTTGACATTAGCAGAGGTAAGCACTTAGATATTGTAGATCACTAGTTTATATTAGGCGTACCTCATGCTTCCCATGAGGTACCATGATGCTATGTTGATGGAATGGGATGAGAGGTGGGATGCAAACACCTGCATATTTCATCTTCCTACAGGCGAGATGATGATCACTCTAGAGGATGTCCACCAAATTCTTCAAGTTTTGATTGGAGGTGATAGAGTCAGTTTTGCAATAGATCAGTCATTTCATGAGATCAAATATGATATATTGTTTTTCCTTAGAGGTCCGATTCGAGATGAGATCGTGGGGCCACGCATTGAGTTATCATGGCTACTCTACGCATGAGCATCACTTTTGGTATGGATCATGGTTTTCTTAGTGGCACTAGTACTCATTCCCAATGGTTGGGGAGCACATCTAGATGGAAGACTAGTCCACATGATATGATGGATGGTGCACCAAAAGACCAAATATGCTTGGAGCCGCAACATCCTTACACATTTGTATTATGATCTAGGGTGGTTTACATACCACGAGGTCGACATTATGGTTCATTATATTGTACTGCAGGTTTGGTTCCTAGAGCATATCACATGTAATAGGCTGATAGGGTTTCCTTCTATATCATCCCTAGGATATACATGCACATTCAATTATCCACTAAGGTGGTTATGGTAGTATGGTGATTTATATTTTTGGAGGGTCAAATTCAACCAACTAGATTAGGAGGAGATCTTGTGGAGACCGTACCAGCTAATACCATATTGGTTGGATGAGACTCGATAGTTGAGGAGGATGCATATGGACAAATTTCTATTGGGTTGACATGATTACATAGTAAGAAAATTCTACTATGATCATGCCATGAGGCAGTTTGATACAACTACCACCAGTAGGATGAACCTTCAATAGGCAATCAATATAGATTGCTTGGAGGCCTAGAGATGCGAGATGATTCATTTCTATAGATGTCATCTTCAGTGAATCAGAGGATGATGACCATGATATGCCCCTAGACTTTGAAATTGATGATGTCAATTCTACATATACATATGAGGAGTGGTGGGAAGTAGCACAACTAGCTCCTGTATTCTTGATGGATCAACCTATGGGATTTGCAGGACCACTTCTAGATCAGAGGGACAAGGAGGAAGAGAGAGCTGAGGAGATAAGGATCAAGGCTACAAACCTATTTATAGATGAGATATATGAGGACTACAACGAGGATGCAAACCTGAATTATGAGGGAGAGGAGGAAGATGAGGAGGAGTAGTTGATGACTGAGGGTGATGATACAATAGATGAGGATCTAGCTGGACATGAGTGGAGAGAGCTAGCTTCCACTTGTATCACTAGATCACAACTAGCAACTACAACACAAATTGAGACCTATAGTCATGAAGAGGCTAGCACATCATCCATGCCTCCTACACAAGATGAGACTATCTTCACACAACCAACCGACTATCTAGGTGATGATATTTTATTTATTGTTATTCTTATGCCTATACTTATTCTTTTAATATATATATCATGATGTGTACTGATTGTATGTATGATTTCTATCTTGTAGGAGTTGTGAGATATTTACATGACCTCTATCGATAGGTAGCCACAGAGATAGTGCCTCCGCCAGTCTTCGATCAGGCTACTAGTATGGACTATGTGCCCCCACCCATAATGGACCAAGACCCAGAGTTGTTTGATCCTTATGTTAGAATAAGGGTAGCATATGAGGGTGCGACAAGGTGTGCTAACTAAGCCGAGGCTGCCTATGAGGAGATCTAGTCATCTTAAGATCTAGCAGAGGTCGAGAGACTCCATGTAGAGGTAGTGAGGCTACAAGCATATATAGAATGCATAGAGCGAGAACACCTAGAGGTCGTTGGATGGGAGACTACGACTGTTGGATGAGCACAGGGTCTACAATATGCTTTGAATGCTCTTATTAGTTCATGATCACGATCGCATACTACTGTCTCTCAATGGACTGCATCTAGATAGATGCAATCACTAGATCCTGAGGGATCTAGTAGCCATAGACCACCCTAGCATTGTATATTTGATGAAATGTACATAAAAAACTGATATATATATATATGATCATTTTGATGTTTGATTATTTATGCTTATGTGTTTTATGCTAAATGACAATGTGATTTATCAAATAATCTTTTTAATACTATTTAATAAGTGTCCATGATTTAAGATGCTTTATGTGATCTAATTAGAACTATACTAGTTTATTTTAGATACGACTTTGTGATTGAGTATGTTATGTTAAATTAAATGCACCTATTATTTAATTGTAGAACATTAAATGCATATAAGGATCTAATCTAGCACAACATACAAGATTATCTTGAATAGTATGAAACTTAAAGTAACACCTAAAATCAATTTAATAATTACTTTAGTATTCAATACATAAAAATAATTATTTGTCAAGAATGAAGCAATGCGATAACACATAGAATATTATCTACTAACTCTAACACCACTAATCTATCATTCACACTATTCAAGAAGATTAGACATGTTACTGAAATAGATATATAGAATTGATAGGTTCCTTAATAGGTTTATCATCCATTTCTATTAAAGTGTATGCTCCAAACCCATAAATTTCATTGACTTTGTAAGGTCTAACCAATTAGGGCTGAATTTTTATTTTTTAGTTGGGGCAGCATTGAAATTACGTTGATTATCACATAACACCAAATCACCCTTATTGAATGATCAAAGGATAATATTGTCATTGTAACTATGCTGATTTCTCCTAGAGTAAGCTTGAAGATGCTCAAGAGCATTCATATGCTATTCGTCAAGCATTTCAAGCTGATGTAATTGTTGTTCCTTATAAGTATTATCATCAATAAGTCCTTGAAGAGTGATTATTACTGTAGGAATATCTGATCCCAAGGGTATTACTACCTCAGTGCCATAGACAAGGTTATAAATGATGTTAGCTGTGTGTGCCAATCCTTATTGTGTTTGCTTATCATTTTCTTTAAGATTTTTTCAAGGGTTTTATTATTTGATTTGGCTTGACCATTAGATTGTTGGTAGTAGGGTGTTGAAAAATGATGTTGAATGTTAAATGTCTCTAAGAATTTCTTCAAGCCATTATTATTAAATGGTGTCCCATTGTCTGAAACTAACATAGAAGGAAGTCCAAACCGGGCAATAATGTGTTCGAATATGAAATGACATATCACATCAGAAGTTTTTGGATGAAGGGGAATTGCTTCTACCCATTTTGTGAAATAGTCTATCATAGTGATTATGAATGTATCTCCAATAGAGGAAGGTGGTGACATTTTTCCAATGAGATCCAAACCCCATATAAAAAAGGGACAAATAGGAGCTTGACCAAAAAGTTTGGAGGAAGGAGCATGGATCAAATTTCTATGTTCTTGGCATTTGTGACATTTCTTAATGTATGCAAAGCAGTCTTGTTCCATATGTGTCGAGTAGTATCCTATGCAGATTTTTTTGGCACTAATTTTCTCCCTCCAAAATGACATCCACAAGCACTTGCATGAACCTATTCAAGTGATACAAGGATTTATGATTGTTGAAGGCATCTAAGTAAGAAACCATCAAAGGACCTTTGATACAAAACATTGGCAAGAATTATATATTTAGATGCAAGTTTATGAAGGCGTGCACAAGTGTTCTTAGTTGTTGGCTCAAGAAAGGTACCATATTTTAAATAACTAAATATCAAAGTGTACCATTCCCTATAGTTTTCCATGGTGACTGATAACACTTCTTCTATTTTATCTTCTATTGATGGTTTCATAACTGTATGTACAATAAATATGAAGTCCTTTACAGGATCTTGAGGAGATATAAGGGAATCCACACTTTCCATTGCATCTGCATGCCAATTATCTTTATGTGGGATGTTTTCAATGGTGTATGAATCAAACTTATCTAACAAAGTCATTGTAAGATCCTTGTATTTTGATAATTTGTCATCTTTCCCTTTGATACGTTCCATTTATTTGTTTAATGAGTAATTGTGAATCACCGAATATTTTAATGTCTCGACCTCTCATAATTAAAGTGACATGCAACCCAACAAGCAATGCTTCATACTCAGTTATTTTGTTTGTACATAGGAAGTTTAATTGATAAGACAAGGGAATAGGCTCTCCCATGGGTGGGATTATTATAACCCCTGCATTGGAGCCAGTTCTACACTTAGATCTGTCAAAATATAACTCCCATGTATTAGTTTCAATTGTCAACACATTATCATCAGAGAATGAATCATTATTAGGTAACGCTAAAGGAGAAGGAGCATCAACTATTTGGTAGGTCAACAAGTCCTTTAATTTATTTTTGCAAAAAAATATTAAGGTCAAACTTAGTTAACAACATAACCCACTTAGCTAAGTGTCCTGATAAATATGTTTTAGTGAAAAGATGTTTTAAAGGATCAAATTTTGTTATCACATGTATTTCAGTATTTAATAGGCGATATCTCAATTTAATAGTAGAGAATACCCGAGCCAAACATTGTTTTTCTATTGTCATGTATTATTTTTCATAATTAATTAGAGTTCAACTAATGTAATAACCATGATGTTCTTTACCATTTTCATCTTATTGAACCAACAATGCTGCGAGAGCATGGATAGATGTTGTTGTATAAAGGATGAATGGTTTTTTTTGCATAGCAGGTTGTAAAATATGTGGAGTGGAAAGATAATCTTTCAAATTCACAAAATACTATTTACAATCCTCATTCTAATTAAACTAAACATCTTTCTTAAGTAGCTGTGTAAATGGTAATGTTCGGTTTGCTATGGATGCTTCAAAACATTGTATAGCCTGAATTTTTTCTTGTAAAGTATGTAGTTGAGAAATGTTTCTAGGAGGTGGCAAGTTAACTATAGCATCAATTTTCTTCATGTCCACCTCAATACCTCTATGAGATATGATAAAACCTAAAAAAATTCCGCTATCCACTCCAAAGAGACTTTTTCAGATTTAATCTCATGTTGTATTTTTACATTCGTTCAAAGATATTTTCAAGGATATTCACATTGTCTTGTCGGGTTAAAGATTTGGATATAATATCATCAACATAATATTCCAAAATCTTGTCTTTGTAATCGTGAAATATCTATTTCATAGCTCATTGATACATTGCACCTACATTATTTAATCCAAAGGGCATCATTACCCAACAAAATGTTCCCCAAACTGTTGTAAATGTTGTTTTCTATTGATTTTGAGGGTTGATAAAGATTTGATTATATTCAGATTATCCATCCATGAATGATAATAAAGCATGTCCCACAACCAAGTCTACTATCATTTCAATATTAGGAAGGGGAAAGTCATCTCTTAGGGATACTTTATTCAAATCATGGAAGTCCGTGCACATCCTAATATGATTATCTAGTTTTGCAACTAGAACAATGTTCGAGATCTAAGGAGAGTAATCTATCAGTCATATGGAACCAAATTCAAGGAGCTTTTCAATATCACCCTTAAATAGCAAGTCTACTTAGGATTCATCTTTCATATCTTTTGTCTAATCAGTTTATCATTTTCAACAAGGACTATGTTGTGTGTCACTATCTTAGCATCGATTCCTAACATATTTGAATAATTCCAAGATTTTTTTTTAGGACAGTCATAAAGGAAAGTTGCATGGTATTCTTGTTCATCTTCATCAAGGCATTTACCTATCTTTATCACTTTCTCTTTATTGTTAATGTCCATCGATATGTCAATTTTATCTCCTAAGGGAAGTGTACTTTGTATCAAAAATTTAGAGTCGTATTCTTCATTGTTCATGTCTTGATCTCATTACTTTCCTTTTCTCCAACCTTTTTCTTGGAACTAATCATAACACATGTAACCCACTTCTTAGGATGAGTAGATGGTTTGTCATAAACTCCTATCATTTCTTTCAAGGCTTCATCATTTTTGAAGTATTCTCAATATGGTTTAGAATTCATATCGAGCAATTCAGGATGCTTCAAGGTGAGAGATATTTTAGTTTTACACATGATGGTGTTGATGTTTAATGACAATATTTTATTTTTCTTGCTTTATTTTAGAGGGATAATATCCCAAACCACTTTTTTTTTCTTGTGTGTTAGGCTCTATAGGAACACAGATGCCTTGTTCTTTCTTTCCACATACTTTTCCACTATACCCACTTGTTGTTTCATAAGCTCATAACCTCTTCCATAAAGTCTCTCCATTTCTTTCAGGTTTGGTGGTTGTTGATAATCTATCTCATCAAAGTTTTTTGTATAAATTTTCTTCAAGGGTAGTTGAGGTAGATGATTGTGAGTTTTCTTCTAAGTTTTGTGTTGAAATCACCATTGGTTGTTGTTGCTTTTCATCTTCTTTTCTTATGATTATGTATATTCCCATAAATGATGGCGTGAAATCTATGGAACCCCTATCATCTTCCAATAATTTTGACACCATTTCCACCTCTTCTTCTTCTTTCATAGGTTATATGTTTGATGTTGGAATCAATGTGTTTAGAGGACTTGCCATTCCTTTTTCAACTTGTAATAAAATTTTAGGGTCGAGGTCTATTTCAACTTGGTATACTTTATTTTTATAGACATACTTCATTATACGATGAAGAGTTGAAGGCACCACATGCATCTCATGAATCAAGGGTCTTCCTAAAAGAAGATTTTATGAAAGGTCATGAGGCATGACATGAATAGGAATTTGTAAGGTAGCCTTTCCAACTATAAAGGGTAAAGTAATTACACCAAGCAGTTGGTTTCCTAAATTATCAAGTCATCGAATTGATAAGGAGTTAGGTTGAATTCTTGATTTTTCCACACCAAGCCTATCTAAAAGGGTAGCACTACACATGTTAAGGGTGAAGCCATTATCAACAAGGGATCTTTTTATTCCTAACATATTATATATGGCTATTATCATGAAGGAATCATTTTTCTTTCTCATTTCCAAAGGAGGTAACTCATGTTGATGAAAAGTAATGTCTACATTAATTGTATGCATTCCTTGTATTAGAGTTGCCACATCCTTTGCATTTGTACTAGAGGGAATCATGACTTGTTACAAGGAAGTTTGAAGCATAGTGTGATAATTAGGTGAATTTTGAATTAGGTCCCATAGGGTTATCTTTGCAGGAGTATTATTAAGTTGTTCAACAAGATCATACTCTTTTCCACTACTCGAAGGCAAATGAGGGGGGCTAGGAAATACTGGGTTAGGGAAAGGTAAAGAGGTTGTAGTTGGTTATTTTGGTTGTGGATTGTTTTTAGTGTTATATGTATGAGAAATGGTATTAAGAATTGATTTCTGCAAAAAATTATTGTTAGGTAGGTAAAGGATAAGTTCGGGTTTGTTTTGAGGTTTGTGTGAAGCATGATAAAAGATAAGTTGAGGTTGAATCACATTAACTTCTCTTGGTTTCAATTTGTCATAACAAGCCTTAGTGGATGAACCTTGTGAGATGAAATCCTCAAGGGCTTCATCTAATATGTCAAAGTCATCACTACTAAAAGGATTGAGGGTTAATTTTACATACTCAAATCACTAGTAGAATTTGGCAAATAAATGACTAGGTGACTAAAAATTTTAGTCACAAAAACTAAAAATGACTAAATTCTACTATTTTTTTGCAAATAAGTTATAAATGAGTAAATAAATGACTAATTTGGTTGTTAACTAAAATATTATTTAGTCATAGAAATAAAAATAACTAAATAGTTAGTCACAAAATACAAATTAGATAAAATTAAAAAAAAAATTCAGCCAATTATTGGCACGATGTATTGTGTGTGTCGATGTATTGGAGCTTATTCACATTTATTCACATTCATTGCAGAAATATTCCTCACTTCATTCATTAGATGTAGGTTAGCTTGGCTCCTCACTTCATTTGTTAGCTGCAGGTTAGCTTGGCACTGAGGCATTTTGATCATGAGTTATAGTAGCTACTTGCATGGGAAATAAAGACCCAAAGAGCACCTAGAGACTTCTGAAAAGGTGGGTAAGGGTAAGGAGTTCAGATTTTGTTGCAACAAATTTGAAGTTAGCAAGGCCCTCTACAATGAAGTCAAATTTGGGGATGCCATCTGCAATGAATTTAGAGGTAATTCGAAACCCTCATTACATTAAACACAAAATCTATAGCTTTCTAATTGGAAACTTACAATAGTTACAATATATTACTCTTAATAATGTTACTTTACAATCTTGCCACTATTCTGCTTCATAATGTATTTGAGCTAAATATTGTAATAAAATTTGGGTGTCGGTGCTAAATTAGAATTTCCTCAAACAATTTTGATATATTTTCACTACAAGTGCAAACTGTCCTTGTGCAAAGTAAACATGTGCTAGATTTACCCACACATCAGGAATTTGAACAAAGATATTTCTTACTTTAGCTTCTTGTACCTGTGTAAAAATTTCCTTTGCAATATCAAATTGACCCCTTTTAGCTAGCACAATGGCTATCCCATTCACAACATAAACATTTCCTAGTCTTTGTGCCAACACTTTACAATATAGTTCTCTAGCCTTCTCAAGATGTGTTACCTTTTTCTTTGGATCCCTCCTCTCATTGTGGAAAGCTACAAAATAATTCCAATTTCCAAGTGAAATGTCAACATAAGAATTCTTCGCACTTGATTCACTTTGTGCAACTTTAATTGTCTCTTAGGAAATGGATAGTTTTCTAAGTTCCCTTTGATAATACTTGTTGGCTCTATCACTTGACTGTATAAGAAGGAAATCTCATAGGCTAGAAAGATCCAACTTAGATACCATTGTAATGCCCCCAATTCTAGAACTTTCTTATTTTTTGTTAGTTTCCAATTTTATGCCCTCCTTTTTAGCTTTTTTTATTAAAAAAATTGAGATATTTAATAGATATAGTACAATGTAGATAAACAAAAATATGGACCCAAATTATAGATTAGATAAAGTTTGAAAATGAAAAATAATTATGCAATAAATCAAATACTTGTATTGATAGGAAAACTGGTCTATGGAATAGTAAAAAAAGATTGTTATGAAGCATACAATATGGACTTATGTTCATCCCAACAATCCTAAAACCTCAACAATAATAGATCATATAATATTGATACTTGGATCAAATATGAAGTCACCACAATGATCCCTAGATGTGACAATGATTTTAAAGGGTTGCGTACCATAATCCAAACTTAGATTATTGTTTCGACAACAATACAAGAGCTGCACATACCATATGGATCCACCATATATATGACTTCCCCAACTTGCAACACTACCTTGGAAATAATGATGTAATTTATATACGTGGAAGTTGGTGACTAGTTGTATGAAACCTTTTTCACAGCTACACATATGATGAAATGTATAAAAAAAAACCAATGATCATAAGGAAACCATTATCATGCTCTAATGGCAGTGACTTATATGGCGGATGGTAACAAAAAACTTGATATATTTCTAGCCAAAAATAATGCAATATTACTCCAATAGTCACAACGCCCCTTCAACAAAAGCATAGTCTTGAGGGATAATATTCATGGTTTAGTGTATAAGGTCGAGGGTATAGGATATAGGGTTTAAGGTATAAGGTTGAGGGTTGAGGGTGTAGGGTTTAAGTATCTAGGGTTGAAGGTATAGGGTATAGGATATAGGGTTGAGGATTTAGGGATAATTATTAGGGTTGAGTGTATAATATTATGTGTTCAGGGTATAGGTATTAGGGTTTATGATATTGGGTATAAGGTTTATAGTGTGAAATTTTAGTATAAGGCATAAGGTTACGGGTTTAGGGTGTAGGGTTTAGGGTTTAAGTATAGGGTTGAAGGTTGAGGGTTGAGTGTTGAGGTATAATGCTAAATGTTTATGGTATAAGGTTGAGGGTATTTGGTATAGGGATAAGAGTTGAGGGTGTAGGGTTTGGGGTTTAAGTTATAGGTTTGAGGGTTGAGGGATTAGGGCTTAAGTATAGGGTTGATGGTACAATGTTCAAGGTTTAGGAAAAAAGGTTGAGTGTGTAGTGTATATGGATGAGGGTTGAGGGTGTAGGGTTTAGGGATTAAGGTATATGGTTGAGTGTTGAGGGTAGAGGAATTAGGGCTTGAGTATAGGGTTGAGGGTTTATAGTTGAGGGATAATGTTCAACCCATTGAATGTACAAGATTAAGTGTGCAGGGTATAGGGATTATATTTTATGATATTGGGTATAGGGTATAGGGTTGAGGGATTGAGGGTATAAGGCATAGGGTAAAGGCTTGAGAATTTATGGTTTATGGTTTATGGTTTAAGTATAGTGTTGAGGAAAAATGTTTATGGTTTAGTGTATAAGGTTGTGGGTTTAGGGTATAGGAATGAGGGTTGAGGTTGTAGGGTTGAGGGTTGAGGGATTAGGGCTTAAGTATTATGTTGATGGTATAGGGTATAGGGTTGAGGGTTATGGGTTTACAATTGAAGGATAATGTTCAAGGTTGAGTGTCTAAGGTTAAGTGTATAGGGTATAGGGTATAGGGATGATGGTTGAGGTTTGAGGGTATATGATAAACGAGTGAGGGATTGAGGTTATATAGCATAGGATGAAGGGTTGAGAGTGTATGGTTTTTGGTTTAAGTTTAGTGTTGAGTGAAAATGTTTGAGGTTTAGGGTATAAGTTTTAGGGTATGGGGTATAGGGATGAGGGTTGAGGGTGTATGGTTTAGGGCTTAATGTATAGGGTATATAGTTGAGGGATTAGGGATTAAGTAGATGGTTGATGGTATAGGGTATAAGGTTGAGGGTTGAGGGATAATGTTCAATCCATGGAGTGTATAATATTAAGTGTATAGGGTATATGGATTAGGGTTTAGGATATTGGGTTTAGGGTTTATGGTATGGGTTGAGAAAATAAGGCATAGGGTTGAGGGTTGAGATTGTAAGGTTTAGGCTTTAAGTATAGCATTGAGGGACAATGTTCAAGCTTTAGGCTATAAGGTTGAGGGTATAGGGTATATGGATGAGGGTTGAGGGTGTAGGGTTTAGGGATTAAGGTATAGGGTTAAGGTTTTAGGGATTAGGGCTTAAGTATTGGGTTGATGGTATAGGGTATAGGGTTGAGGGTTAAGTGTTTACAGTTGAAGGATAATGTTCAAGGTTGAGTATCTAAGGTTAAGTGTATAGGGTATAGGGATGAGGGTTGATTTTTTAGGGTTTAGGGTTTAAGTTTTATGGTTGAGGTTTGAGGGTATATGGTATAGGGGTGAGGGATTGAGGGTATATGGCATAGGGTGAAGGGTTGCAAGTGTATGGTTTCTAGTTTAATTTTAGTGTTGACGGACAATGTTTAGGGTTTAGGGTATAATTTTAGGATATATTTCATAGATATAGGATTTTTAATTACACAAATTGAGATATTTCATAGATATACTATAGTGTAGGTAAACAACAATATGGACCCAATTTGTAGATTAGATAAATTTTGAAAAATGAAAAATAGTAATGTAATAAATCAAATACTTGTATTGATGGGGAAAATGGTCTATGGAACAAAAAAACAAGGTTGTTATGAAGCATACAATATGGACTTAGGTTCATCCTAGCCATCCTAAAACCTCAAGAATAATAGAACATATGTTCTTGATACCTAGATCAAATATGAAGTTGCCACAATGATCCCTGGATGTAACAATGATTTTAAAGGGTTGCACACCATAATCCAAACTCAAATTATTGTTTCAAAAATAGTAAAAGAGTTGCACATACCATATGGATCCACCATTAATCTGAGTGCCCCAACTTGCAACACTACCTTGGAAATAATGATCTAATTTATATATGTGGAAGCTATTGACTAGATGTATGAAACCTTTTTCATAGTTGCACCTATGATGGAATGTATAAACAACAACCAGTGATCATAAGGAAACCATTATCATTCTCTAATGACAATGACCTATATGACAGATGGTAACCACAAAATTGATATATTTTTGGCCAAAAAGAATGCAATATTACTCCAACAGTCACAACGCCCCTTCAACACAAGTGTAATATTAATATCAATTTAGAATTTGAATAGTTTAGCTCAATGGTGACCCCTATATGAAATCACTCCAAGGAATTATGGGTTTTCATCCTCCAATTCCAGTCCTAGATATTTTTCATCATCAAGTTAATTGAACCAAAGTCCAAAACTTGAACAAGGAGTAGAAATCAAAAAAAAAAAATGCTTGATAATTATGCCTCCTCCTCCTTGTTTGGATTATCTTAAATAGATTTTTCCTCCAAAGACATTACTCTTCAAATTTTCCTCATGACCTTTGATTGATATTTCAGAGGAATTATTTAAATTAGATTTCAATTATAAGAGAGATCCTTTATTTATAATTTCAATTTACTTGAGGCCCTTTTTATTTTAATTACATTTTATGATAACACTTAAGTGGCCCCTTTTATGTCATTAAGATCCTCTTGAGTTATTATTATACTCATATTTTCCAAGAGAAAAATCCCCAAGGTGCATAGGAAATGAACAATGATCATTTGAGATTCAACTTGGTTTCATTTCAAAAAGGGTCAACATTACATTGTAGAAGATTTGTTTAACAACAAAATAATTTAATCCACTAATTTGGGACTATAAAATACAAATAGATGAATTAATCTATTTTCAACTATAGGTTCTTTTAATCTAGAATCTGATAGAAAGATAAAAAATAATACATTGAAGGACACATAAAATGTTCTAAAATAAAGACTAAAATAGGTTGCCCATAAAAAACAAGAAAGAGGAAAAATGAAAAGATAACATACATATGATTCGTTTGAGATTTCGATAAGATCTCAATTAACTATGTCGAATGGATTTGGAAGGGGAAAAGCATATTTGATTGACTAAAATCTTGAGGTAGCTTATCCATCATCATTGTATGCATCATCTTATCTTGGTGCATTGTAGAACCTTTTAAAAATTTGAGAGAGAATTCTTAAGATCCACCAGCTTCAATTGAACCTGTCCACAAAATCTTGTGGCCTCTAGCTTTCCTTGACTGATGCCATGTAGTAGTGGCCAGTGGTGTCATAATCACCTTTACTATGATAAGATCATGTAATATTATAAAATTAATGAGATTTCATGAGAGGATGGTCAGTTGAAACAAGAGCTATCTCAGTAAACTATTCCACAAGAAAATGCTTCCCTGTGAAGAAAAAATGGTTTGCTAAATGATTCAATACCATTGCACAGTACATGTATAATTCAAAGGCTCTACGCATCTTTTCCATTCCTTCATGAACACTACCTTTTTCATTAACTATGAGAATCCTATAATAAAAAAATGCACAAAACTAGCCACAAAGATTTTTCCCCATTTCAAACAACAAAATTGCCAAAAAAAATGCATTTAAAACTTGCAAACAATGCAAAATAAAATCACGTTGATTTTCGTGCTAGAAAAACCATGAGACCATAGATTTTTGCTTACAATTATGATTTGATAGATTTTTTCCAAGCATCCATAGCTTGTTTGAAATCACCTATTTTAGGATTTTAGCCATACAACAAGGCAATGAACTATTTGATAAAATGCTTTGGTTGACATGTATGAAAAATGTGGTAGCACAGACAAGGCAATAAACTTTTGAAAAAATGCCTCAAAGAAATGTGGTCTCATGGTGATGGAATTCCATGACAAGAAAATGCAATTGGCAACTGGTCCTAGTTATTGGTTATGCAATGTGAAGTAATTACATAACTACTTAGGTTGACTTTGTAAAAACTATATTGTAATTGAAATTTTGTCATATATCAACATCTAGTTACTAGCTATGCAATGTGAAGCAATGATTTGAGTTTGAAAGATTTTCAATGCAATGCAATCAGCAATGTAGATGATTATAATGATGTTT
>CM021109.1:54943191-55074649 GCA_007115665.2 Sequoiadendron giganteum | reverse complement strand
TAAATGCTAGGCAAGATGCAAAAATATGGAGTTGCCCCTAGGTGCAATTCCGCATCATTACAAAAAGATATGCAAAACAAAATATAGTGTTGATTTTCTTATAAGGGGTTTGCCTTGGTCAAACCCATAGTTTGATAATTAAACCTTGATAGAAACAATGAATCTTGAATGTAAATTTGAACATAATCCCTAACCTTAAGTGTATCTAAGATTAGGAAATTTGGAATGCAAAGCAACCCTATTCTATTGTGCTAGAATGAGATGCATGAATAGAACATGAAGATGAATGACTCACTTTGAGAGATCCCTAATCACTCAATTGAGCCTTAATAATGCATGTAACTTCCTTATACTAAATGTAGCATGATAATGGAGGATGGAATCACTTAGGAAGCAAGTCATTAGGCTTGGCTTGATGGCTAGTTACATCTCCCCAACCTAGAATCCATCATGATTCACCATAGGAAACCATAATCAATCATTGAGAATTCTAGATCTTGAATGAAAATGAGATTGAAGACCTACAAAAACACTTTAATGTTGCTCCAATACTTCAACATTGCTTGCTACTTGCTCTTGAATACTTAGATCTTGAAATTTCTCTTCTTAGATTATTTCTTAGATCAAATAATGACCTAGAAGCTTGTTTATATAGGAAATATACCTAATTTACCATTATTTAGATCTAAAATGCCGACATCAACCAAAATTTTGAATAAAAAACTTGAATTTCCCACTAAAACCCTAAAAAGGGGCCAAATGGGACTCATATTCCACTTTTGGAATATGGGTCCCACCTAGGGAGAATTATACGCACAAGGTGGCGTATGAATCCCACTCTAGTTTTTCGGGATGGGTTTTTAGAAATTTTAATGTTTTTGATATTTTTTTGGGTTTTTAGTTGAAATAAGCCTCAAGATCCAAAATAAAGGGTCTTAGGGGCCTATTAATGATGATTTAAAGGGTTATGAATGCAAGGGTACCAAAATAGGTCCAAATTGGGTAAGAAATTGCACTATCTCCAAGAAGGGAGTACAATTTCTATTTCCACATTTATCACACACTTTAGAACCCATATGAATCTACATGCATATGAAAGCTAAAGGAATCCGAATAATAAGCTTTGTTTCACAAAAGGATACTCATATGGATTCATTCATAATATGGGAGAATAGAGTGCCCACTATAGCTATCTACAAAACCACAATGTTAGGAACTGCATTCTACAATATTGACTTGTTATTTGTTCAAAATCCTCTTATCTAAATTCTTTATGAAATCAAATTTAAGGGTATATGTATGCCCCCCTTGATTCTACTTTCTTTATGGAGGTGGGATCAAGGTAGCAATCTAGCCATATCAAATTGGATAAGTCATATCATAGGGTATTTCCAAGGATCATACCACATAATGATAGATGCTTGATGATAACATGAGTGGAACCACAATTCCAACACAACAAATGACATCAAAAAAGAAGTTCACTAGCCCCCAATATGCTTGTTTGAATGAAAGAATGCACTTTTAACCCTAATATAGTAAAAACCTGATTTTATACATATAAGAGTGAAAAGTTAAGTAATTTGTAATAATTTTGTCTTTTTCCTTCTTGTAGATTGACTTTTTTGCAGAGTGATTGAAGATGTTTAGCCGATGAGAGTACATGCCTCCAAGACGCAAGGTCCTATGGGAGGAGGTAACTTGAGGCGAGTTGTACCATCAAGTGAATTGACTTTTCTGTACCTTAGCTTTGTCCTTACACATTTATTTTATGTTTTAATGTATTTATAGGTTAATTTAGGACCCTAGAAGAAAAGTTCACAAAGCATCCCTTGTTTCGCAAAGTGTCCCCTTTTATTGTGAAGTGTCCCACTTTTTCATAAAGTGTCCCATTTCTTCACGAAGTGTTGAAAAAGGGAACTAAAATGTCTAAGACCCTTAGAAAAGTATGCTAGAACAACTTTAGTACACTTTTATGACTATTGATGTGTAGAATTGAGATTTTAGAATGCTTATAGGACATATTTTTTCCTTTTTGTGAGATTCCACCTCGGTCACAACAACATCTCGGTGGTAGACAATTTTGTTGCATATCAGACCTATTCTTGACATTAGCAGAGGTAAGCACTTAGATATTGTAGATCACTAGTTTATATTAGGCGTACCTCATGCTTCCCATGAGGTACCATGATGCTATGTTGATGGAATGGGATGAGAGGTGGGATGCAAACACCTGCATATTTCATCTTCCTACAGGCGAGATGATGATCACTCTAGAGGATGTCCACCAAATTCTTCAAGTTTTGATTGGAGGTGATAGAGTCAGTTTTGCAATAGATCAGTCATTTCATGAGATCAAATATGATATATTGTTTTTCCTTAGAGGTCCGATTCGAGATGAGATCGTGGGGCCACGCATTGAGTTATCATGGCTACTCTACGCATGAGCATCACTTTTGGTATGGATCATGGTTTTCTTAGTGGCACTAGTACTCATTCCCAATGGTTGGGGAGCACATCTAGATGGAAGACTAGTCCACATGATATGATGGATGGTGCACCAAAAGACCAAATATGCTTGGAGCCGCAACATCCTTACACATTTGTATTATGATCTAGGGTGGTTTACATACCACGAGGTCGACATTATGGTTCATTATATTGTACTGCAGGTTTGGTTCCTAGAGCATATCACATGTAATAGGCTGATAGGGTTTCCTTCTATATCATCCCTAGGATATACATGCACATTCAATTATCCACTAAGGTGGTTATGGTAGTATGGTGATTTATATTTTTGGAGGGTCAAATTCAACCAACTAGATTAGGAGGAGATCTTGTGGAGACCGTACCAGCTAATACCATATTGGTTGGATGAGACTCGATAGTTGAGGAGGATGCATATGGACAAATTTCTATTGGGTTGACATGATTACATAGTAAGAAAATTCTACTATGATCATGCCATGAGGCAGTTTGATACAACTACCACCAGTAGGATGAACCTTCAATAGGCAATCAATATAGATTGCTTGGAGGCCTAGAGATGCGAGATGATTCATTTCTATAGATGTCATCTTCAGTGAATCAGAGGATGATGACCATGATATGCCCCTAGACTTTGAAATTGATGATGTCAATTCTACATATACATATGAGGAGTGGTGGGAAGTAGCACAACTAGCTCCTGTATTCTTGATGGATCAACCTATGGGATTTGCAGGACCACTTCTAGATCAGAGGGACAAGGAGGAAGAGAGAGCTGAGGAGATAAGGATCAAGGCTACAAACCTATTTATAGATGAGATATATGAGGACTACAACGAGGATGCAAACCTGAATTATGAGGGAGAGGAGGAAGATGAGGAGGAGTAGTTGATGACTGAGGGTGATGATACAATAGATGAGGATCTAGCTGGACATGAGTGGAGAGAGCTAGCTTCCACTTGTATCACTAGATCACAACTAGCAACTACAACACAAATTGAGACCTATAGTCATGAAGAGGCTAGCACATCATCCATGCCTCCTACACAAGATGAGACTATCTTCACACAACCAACCGACTATCTAGGTGATGATATTTTATTTATTGTTATTCTTATGCCTATACTTATTCTTTTAATATATATATCATGATGTGTACTGATTGTATGTATGATTTCTATCTTGTAGGAGTTGTGAGATATTTACATGACCTCTATCGATAGGTAGCCACAGAGATAGTGCCTCCGCCAGTCTTCGATCAGGCTACTAGTATGGACTATGTGCCCCCACCCATAATGGACCAAGACCCAGAGTTGTTTGATCCTTATGTTAGAATAAGGGTAGCATATGAGGGTGCGACAAGGTGTGCTAACTAAGCCGAGGCTGCCTATGAGGAGATCTAGTCATCTTAAGATCTAGCAGAGGTCGAGAGACTCCATGTAGAGGTAGTGAGGCTACAAGCATATATAGAATGCATAGAGCGAGAACACCTAGAGGTCGTTGGATGGGAGACTACGACTGTTGGATGAGCACAGGGTCTACAATATGCTTTGAATGCTCTTATTAGTTCATGATCACGATCGCATACTACTGTCTCTCAATGGACTGCATCTAGATAGATGCAATCACTAGATCCTGAGGGATCTAGTAGCCATAGACCACCCTAGCATTGTATATTTGATGAAATGTACATAAAAAACTGATATATATATATATGATCATTTTGATGTTTGATTATTTATGCTTATGTGTTTTATGCTAAATGACAATGTGATTTATCAAATAATCTTTTTAATACTATTTAATAAGTGTCCATGATTTAAGATGCTTTATGTGATCTAATTAGAACTATACTAGTTTATTTTAGATACGACTTTGTGATTGAGTATGTTATGTTAAATTAAATGCACCTATTATTTAATTGTAGAACATTAAATGCATATAAGGATCTAATCTAGCACAACATACAAGATTATCTTGAATAGTATGAAACTTAAAGTAACACCTAAAATCAATTTAATAATTACTTTAGTATTCAATACATAAAAATAATTATTTGTCAAGAATGAAGCAATGCGATAACACATAGAATATTATCTACTAACTCTAACACCACTAATCTATCATTCACACTATTCAAGAAGATTAGACATGTTACTGAAATAGATATATAGAATTGATAGGTTCCTTAATAGGTTTATCATCCATTTCTATTAAAGTGTATGCTCCAAACCCATAAATTTCATTGACTTTGTAAGGTCTAACCAATTAGGGCTGAATTTTTATTTTTTAGTTGGGGCAGCATTGAAATTACGTTGATTATCACATAACACCAAATCACCCTTATTGAATGATCAAAGGATAATATTGTCATTGTAACTATGCTGATTTCTCCTAGAGTAAGCTTGAAGATGCTCAAGAGCATTCATATGCTATTCGTCAAGCATTTCAAGCTGATGTAATTGTTGTTCCTTATAAGTATTATCATCAATAAGTCCTTGAAGAGTGATTATTACTGTAGGAATATCTGATCCCAAGGGTATTACTACCTCAGTGCCATAGACAAGGTTATAAATGATGTTAGCTGTGTGTGCCAATCCTTATTGTGTTTGCTTATCATTTTCTTTAAGATTTTTTCAAGGGTTTTATTATTTGATTTGGCTTGACCATTAGATTGTTGGTAGTAGGGTGTTGAAAAATGATGTTGAATGTTAAATGTCTCTAAGAATTTCTTCAAGCCATTATTATTAAATGGTGTCCCATTGTCTGAAACTAACATAGAAGGAAGTCCAAACCGGGCAATAATGTGTTCGAATATGAAATGACATATCACATCAGAAGTTTTTGGATGAAGGGGAATTGCTTCTACCCATTTTGTGAAATAGTCTATCATAGTGATTATGAATGTATCTCCAATAGAGGAAGGTGGTGACATTTTTCCAATGAGATCCAAACCCCATATAAAAAAGGGACAAATAGGAGCTTGACCAAAAAGTTTGGAGGAAGGAGCATGGATCAAATTTCTATGTTCTTGGCATTTGTGACATTTCTTAATGTATGCAAAGCAGTCTTGTTCCATATGTGTCGAGTAGTATCCTATGCAGATTTTTTTGGCACTAATTTTCTCCCTCCAAAATGACATCCACAAGCACTTGCATGAACCTATTCAAGTGATACAAGGATTTATGATTGTTGAAGGCATCTAAGTAAGAAACCATCAAAGGACCTTTGATACAAAACATTGGCAAGAATTATATATTTAGATGCAAGTTTATGAAGGCGTGCACAAGTGTTCTTAGTTGTTGGCTCAAGAAAGGTACCATATTTTAAATAACTAAATATCAAAGTGTACCATTCCCTATAGTTTTCCATGGTGACTGATAACACTTCTTCTATTTTATCTTCTATTGATGGTTTCATAACTGTATGTACAATAAATATGAAGTCCTTTACAGGATCTTGAGGAGATATAAGGGAATCCACACTTTCCATTGCATCTGCATGCCAATTATCTTTATGTGGGATGTTTTCAATGGTGTATGAATCAAACTTATCTAACAAAGTCATTGTAAGATCCTTGTATTTTGATAATTTGTCATCTTTCCCTTTGATACGTTCCATTTATTTGTTTAATGAGTAATTGTGAATCACCGAATATTTTAATGTCTCGACCTCTCATAATTAAAGTGACATGCAACCCAACAAGCAATGCTTCATACTCAGTTATTTTGTTTGTACATAGGAAGTTTAATTGATAAGACAAGGGAATAGGCTCTCCCATGGGTGGGATTATTATAACCCCTGCATTGGAGCCAGTTCTACACTTAGATCTGTCAAAATATAACTCCCATGTATTAGTTTCAATTGTCAACACATTATCATCAGAGAATGAATCATTATTAGGTAACGCTAAAGGAGAAGGAGCATCAACTATTTGGTAGGTCAACAAGTCCTTTAATTTATTTTTGCAAAAAAATATTAAGGTCAAACTTAGTTAACAACATAACCCACTTAGCTAAGTGTCCTGATAAATATGTTTTAGTGAAAAGATGTTTTAAAGGATCAAATTTTGTTATCACATGTATTTCAGTATTTAATAGGCGATATCTCAATTTAATAGTAGAGAATACCCGAGCCAAACATTGTTTTTCTATTGTCATGTATTATTTTTCATAATTAATTAGAGTTCAACTAATGTAATAACCATGATGTTCTTTACCATTTTCATCTTATTGAACCAACAATGCTGCGAGAGCATGGATAGATGTTGTTGTATAAAGGATGAATGGTTTTTTTTGCATAGCAGGTTGTAAAATATGTGGAGTGGAAAGATAATCTTTCAAATTCACAAAATACTATTTACAATCCTCATTCTAATTAAACTAAACATCTTTCTTAAGTAGCTGTGTAAATGGTAATGTTCGGTTTGCTATGGATGCTTCAAAACATTGTATAGCCTGAATTTTTTCTTGTAAAGTATGTAGTTGAGAAATGTTTCTAGGAGGTGGCAAGTTAACTATAGCATCAATTTTCTTCATGTCCACCTCAATACCTCTATGAGATATGATAAAACCTAAAAAAATTCCGCTATCCACTCCAAAGAGACTTTTTCAGATTTAATCTCATGTTGTATTTTTACATTCGTTCAAAGATATTTTCAAGGATATTCACATTGTCTTGTCGGGTTAAAGATTTGGATATAATATCATCAACATAATATTCCAAAATCTTGTCTTTGTAATCGTGAAATATCTATTTCATAGCTCATTGATACATTGCACCTACATTATTTAATCCAAAGGGCATCATTACCCAACAAAATGTTCCCCAAACTGTTGTAAATGTTGTTTTCTATTGATTTTGAGGGTTGATAAAGATTTGATTATATTCAGATTATCCATCCATGAATGATAATAAAGCATGTCCCACAACCAAGTCTACTATCATTTCAATATTAGGAAGGGGAAAGTCATCTCTTAGGGATACTTTATTCAAATCATGGAAGTCCGTGCACATCCTAATATGATTATCTAGTTTTGCAACTAGAACAATGTTCGAGATCTAAGGAGAGTAATCTATCAGTCATATGGAACCAAATTCAAGGAGCTTTTCAATATCACCCTTAAATAGCAAGTCTACTTAGGATTCATCTTTCATATCTTTTGTCTAATCAGTTTATCATTTTCAACAAGGACTATGTTGTGTGTCACTATCTTAGCATCGATTCCTAACATATTTGAATAATTCCAAGATTTTTTTTTAGGACAGTCATAAAGGAAAGTTGCATGGTATTCTTGTTCATCTTCATCAAGGCATTTACCTATCTTTATCACTTTCTCTTTATTGTTAATGTCCATCGATATGTCAATTTTATCTCCTAAGGGAAGTGTACTTTGTATCAAAAATTTAGAGTCGTATTCTTCATTGTTCATGTCTTGATCTCATTACTTTCCTTTTCTCCAACCTTTTTCTTGGAACTAATCATAACACATGTAACCCACTTCTTAGGATGAGTAGATGGTTTGTCATAAACTCCTATCATTTCTTTCAAGGCTTCATCATTTTTGAAGTATTCTCAATATGGTTTAGAATTCATATCGAGCAATTCAGGATGCTTCAAGGTGAGAGATATTTTAGTTTTACACATGATGGTGTTGATGTTTAATGACAATATTTTATTTTTCTTGCTTTATTTTAGAGGGATAATATCCCAAACCACTTTTTTTTTCTTGTGTGTTAGGCTCTATAGGAACACAGATGCCTTGTTCTTTCTTTCCACATACTTTTCCACTATACCCACTTGTTGTTTCATAAGCTCATAACCTCTTCCATAAAGTCTCTCCATTTCTTTCAGGTTTGGTGGTTGTTGATAATCTATCTCATCAAAGTTTTTTGTATAAATTTTCTTCAAGGGTAGTTGAGGTAGATGATTGTGAGTTTTCTTCTAAGTTTTGTGTTGAAATCACCATTGGTTGTTGTTGCTTTTCATCTTCTTTTCTTATGATTATGTATATTCCCATAAATGATGGCGTGAAATCTATGGAACCCCTATCATCTTCCAATAATTTTGACACCATTTCCACCTCTTCTTCTTCTTTCATAGGTTATATGTTTGATGTTGGAATCAATGTGTTTAGAGGACTTGCCATTCCTTTTTCAACTTGTAATAAAATTTTAGGGTCGAGGTCTATTTCAACTTGGTATACTTTATTTTTATAGACATACTTCATTATACGATGAAGAGTTGAAGGCACCACATGCATCTCATGAATCAAGGGTCTTCCTAAAAGAAGATTTTATGAAAGGTCATGAGGCATGACATGAATAGGAATTTGTAAGGTAGCCTTTCCAACTATAAAGGGTAAAGTAATTACACCAAGCAGTTGGTTTCCTAAATTATCAAGTCATCGAATTGATAAGGAGTTAGGTTGAATTCTTGATTTTTCCACACCAAGCCTATCTAAAAGGGTAGCACTACACATGTTAAGGGTGAAGCCATTATCAACAAGGGATCTTTTTATTCCTAACATATTATATATGGCTATTATCATGAAGGAATCATTTTTCTTTCTCATTTCCAAAGGAGGTAACTCATGTTGATGAAAAGTAATGTCTACATTAATTGTATGCATTCCTTGTATTAGAGTTGCCACATCCTTTGCATTTGTACTAGAGGGAATCATGACTTGTTACAAGGAAGTTTGAAGCATAGTGTGATAATTAGGTGAATTTTGAATTAGGTCCCATAGGGTTATCTTTGCAGGAGTATTATTAAGTTGTTCAACAAGATCATACTCTTTTCCACTACTCGAAGGCAAATGAGGGGGGCTAGGAAATACTGGGTTAGGGAAAGGTAAAGAGGTTGTAGTTGGTTATTTTGGTTGTGGATTGTTTTTAGTGTTATATGTATGAGAAATGGTATTAAGAATTGATTTCTGCAAAAAATTATTGTTAGGTAGGTAAAGGATAAGTTCGGGTTTGTTTTGAGGTTTGTGTGAAGCATGATAAAAGATAAGTTGAGGTTGAATCACATTAACTTCTCTTGGTTTCAATTTGTCATAACAAGCCTTAGTGGATGAACCTTGTGAGATGAAATCCTCAAGGGCTTCATCTAATATGTCAAAGTCATCACTACTAAAAGGATTGAGGGTTAATTTTACATACTCAAATCACTAGTAGAATTTGGCAAATAAATGACTAGGTGACTAAAAATTTTAGTCACAAAAACTAAAAATGACTAAATTCTACTATTTTTTTGCAAATAAGTTATAAATGAGTAAATAAATGACTAATTTGGTTGTTAACTAAAATATTATTTAGTCATAGAAATAAAAATAACTAAATAGTTAGTCACAAAATACAAATTAGATAAAATTAAAAAAAAAATTCAGCCAATTATTGGCACGATGTATTGTGTGTGTCGATGTATTGGAGCTTATTCACATTTATTCACATTCATTGCAGAAATATTCCTCACTTCATTCATTAGATGTAGGTTAGCTTGGCTCCTCACTTCATTTGTTAGCTGCAGGTTAGCTTGGCACTGAGGCATTTTGATCATGAGTTATAGTAGCTACTTGCATGGGAAATAAAGACCCAAAGAGCACCTAGAGACTTCTGAAAAGGTGGGTAAGGGTAAGGAGTTCAGATTTTGTTGCAACAAATTTGAAGTTAGCAAGGCCCTCTACAATGAAGTCAAATTTGGGGATGCCATCTGCAATGAATTTAGAGGTAATTCGAAACCCTCATTACATTAAACACAAAATCTATAGCTTTCTAATTGGAAACTTACAATAGTTACAATATATTACTCTTAATAATGTTACTTTACAATCTTGCCACTATTCTGCTTCATAATGTATTTGAGCTAAATATTGTAATAAAATTTGGGTGTCGGTGCTAAATTAGAATTTCCTCAAACAATTTTGATATATTTTCACTACAAGTGCAAACTGTCCTTGTGCAAAGTAAACATGTGCTAGATTTACCCACACATCAGGAATTTGAACAAAGATATTTCTTACTTTAGCTTCTTGTACCTGTGTAAAAATTTCCTTTGCAATATCAAATTGACCCCTTTTAGCTAGCACAATGGCTATCCCATTCACAACATAAACATTTCCTAGTCTTTGTGCCAACACTTTACAATATAGTTCTCTAGCCTTCTCAAGATGTGTTACCTTTTTCTTTGGATCCCTCCTCTCATTGTGGAAAGCTACAAAATAATTCCAATTTCCAAGTGAAATGTCAACATAAGAATTCTTCGCACTTGATTCACTTTGTGCAACTTTAATTGTCTCTTAGGAAATGGATAGTTTTCTAAGTTCCCTTTGATAATACTTGTTGGCTCTATCACTTGACTGTATAAGAAGGAAATCTCATAGGCTAGAAAGATCCAACTTAGATACCATTGTAATGCCCCCAATTCTAGAACTTTCTTATTTTTTGTTAGTTTCCAATTTTATGCCCTCCTTTTTAGCTTTTTTTATTAAAAAAATTGAGATATTTAATAGATATAGTACAATGTAGATAAACAAAAATATGGACCCAAATTATAGATTAGATAAAGTTTGAAAATGAAAAATAATTATGCAATAAATCAAATACTTGTATTGATAGGAAAACTGGTCTATGGAATAGTAAAAAAAGATTGTTATGAAGCATACAATATGGACTTATGTTCATCCCAACAATCCTAAAACCTCAACAATAATAGATCATATAATATTGATACTTGGATCAAATATGAAGTCACCACAATGATCCCTAGATGTGACAATGATTTTAAAGGGTTGCGTACCATAATCCAAACTTAGATTATTGTTTCGACAACAATACAAGAGCTGCACATACCATATGGATCCACCATATATATGACTTCCCCAACTTGCAACACTACCTTGGAAATAATGATGTAATTTATATACGTGGAAGTTGGTGACTAGTTGTATGAAACCTTTTTCACAGCTACACATATGATGAAATGTATAAAAAAAAACCAATGATCATAAGGAAACCATTATCATGCTCTAATGGCAGTGACTTATATGGCGGATGGTAACAAAAAACTTGATATATTTCTAGCCAAAAATAATGCAATATTACTCCAATAGTCACAACGCCCCTTCAACAAAAGCATAGTCTTGAGGGATAATATTCATGGTTTAGTGTATAAGGTCGAGGGTATAGGATATAGGGTTTAAGGTATAAGGTTGAGGGTTGAGGGTGTAGGGTTTAAGTATCTAGGGTTGAAGGTATAGGGTATAGGATATAGGGTTGAGGATTTAGGGATAATTATTAGGGTTGAGTGTATAATATTATGTGTTCAGGGTATAGGTATTAGGGTTTATGATATTGGGTATAAGGTTTATAGTGTGAAATTTTAGTATAAGGCATAAGGTTACGGGTTTAGGGTGTAGGGTTTAGGGTTTAAGTATAGGGTTGAAGGTTGAGGGTTGAGTGTTGAGGTATAATGCTAAATGTTTATGGTATAAGGTTGAGGGTATTTGGTATAGGGATAAGAGTTGAGGGTGTAGGGTTTGGGGTTTAAGTTATAGGTTTGAGGGTTGAGGGATTAGGGCTTAAGTATAGGGTTGATGGTACAATGTTCAAGGTTTAGGAAAAAAGGTTGAGTGTGTAGTGTATATGGATGAGGGTTGAGGGTGTAGGGTTTAGGGATTAAGGTATATGGTTGAGTGTTGAGGGTAGAGGAATTAGGGCTTGAGTATAGGGTTGAGGGTTTATAGTTGAGGGATAATGTTCAACCCATTGAATGTACAAGATTAAGTGTGCAGGGTATAGGGATTATATTTTATGATATTGGGTATAGGGTATAGGGTTGAGGGATTGAGGGTATAAGGCATAGGGTAAAGGCTTGAGAATTTATGGTTTATGGTTTATGGTTTAAGTATAGTGTTGAGGAAAAATGTTTATGGTTTAGTGTATAAGGTTGTGGGTTTAGGGTATAGGAATGAGGGTTGAGGTTGTAGGGTTGAGGGTTGAGGGATTAGGGCTTAAGTATTATGTTGATGGTATAGGGTATAGGGTTGAGGGTTATGGGTTTACAATTGAAGGATAATGTTCAAGGTTGAGTGTCTAAGGTTAAGTGTATAGGGTATAGGGTATAGGGATGATGGTTGAGGTTTGAGGGTATATGATAAACGAGTGAGGGATTGAGGTTATATAGCATAGGATGAAGGGTTGAGAGTGTATGGTTTTTGGTTTAAGTTTAGTGTTGAGTGAAAATGTTTGAGGTTTAGGGTATAAGTTTTAGGGTATGGGGTATAGGGATGAGGGTTGAGGGTGTATGGTTTAGGGCTTAATGTATAGGGTATATAGTTGAGGGATTAGGGATTAAGTAGATGGTTGATGGTATAGGGTATAAGGTTGAGGGTTGAGGGATAATGTTCAATCCATGGAGTGTATAATATTAAGTGTATAGGGTATATGGATTAGGGTTTAGGATATTGGGTTTAGGGTTTATGGTATGGGTTGAGAAAATAAGGCATAGGGTTGAGGGTTGAGATTGTAAGGTTTAGGCTTTAAGTATAGCATTGAGGGACAATGTTCAAGCTTTAGGCTATAAGGTTGAGGGTATAGGGTATATGGATGAGGGTTGAGGGTGTAGGGTTTAGGGATTAAGGTATAGGGTTAAGGTTTTAGGGATTAGGGCTTAAGTATTGGGTTGATGGTATAGGGTATAGGGTTGAGGGTTAAGTGTTTACAGTTGAAGGATAATGTTCAAGGTTGAGTATCTAAGGTTAAGTGTATAGGGTATAGGGATGAGGGTTGATTTTTTAGGGTTTAGGGTTTAAGTTTTATGGTTGAGGTTTGAGGGTATATGGTATAGGGGTGAGGGATTGAGGGTATATGGCATAGGGTGAAGGGTTGCAAGTGTATGGTTTCTAGTTTAATTTTAGTGTTGACGGACAATGTTTAGGGTTTAGGGTATAATTTTAGGATATATTTCATAGATATAGGATTTTTAATTACACAAATTGAGATATTTCATAGATATACTATAGTGTAGGTAAACAACAATATGGACCCAATTTGTAGATTAGATAAATTTTGAAAAATGAAAAATAGTAATGTAATAAATCAAATACTTGTATTGATGGGGAAAATGGTCTATGGAACAAAAAAACAAGGTTGTTATGAAGCATACAATATGGACTTAGGTTCATCCTAGCCATCCTAAAACCTCAAGAATAATAGAACATATGTTCTTGATACCTAGATCAAATATGAAGTTGCCACAATGATCCCTGGATGTAACAATGATTTTAAAGGGTTGCACACCATAATCCAAACTCAAATTATTGTTTCAAAAATAGTAAAAGAGTTGCACATACCATATGGATCCACCATTAATCTGAGTGCCCCAACTTGCAACACTACCTTGGAAATAATGATCTAATTTATATATGTGGAAGCTATTGACTAGATGTATGAAACCTTTTTCATAGTTGCACCTATGATGGAATGTATAAACAACAACCAGTGATCATAAGGAAACCATTATCATTCTCTAATGACAATGACCTATATGACAGATGGTAACCACAAAATTGATATATTTTTGGCCAAAAAGAATGCAATATTACTCCAACAGTCACAACGCCCCTTCAACACAAGTGTAATATTAATATCAATTTAGAATTTGAATAGTTTAGCTCAATGGTGACCCCTATATGAAATCACTCCAAGGAATTATGGGTTTTCATCCTCCAATTCCAGTCCTAGATATTTTTCATCATCAAGTTAATTGAACCAAAGTCCAAAACTTGAACAAGGAGTAGAAATCAAAAAAAAAAAATGCTTGATAATTATGCCTCCTCCTCCTTGTTTGGATTATCTTAAATAGATTTTTCCTCCAAAGACATTACTCTTCAAATTTTCCTCATGACCTTTGATTGATATTTCAGAGGAATTATTTAAATTAGATTTCAATTATAAGAGAGATCCTTTATTTATAATTTCAATTTACTTGAGGCCCTTTTTATTTTAATTACATTTTATGATAACACTTAAGTGGCCCCTTTTATGTCATTAAGATCCTCTTGAGTTATTATTATACTCATATTTTCCAAGAGAAAAATCCCCAAGGTGCATAGGAAATGAACAATGATCATTTGAGATTCAACTTGGTTTCATTTCAAAAAGGGTCAACATTACATTGTAGAAGATTTGTTTAACAACAAAATAATTTAATCCACTAATTTGGGACTATAAAATACAAATAGATGAATTAATCTATTTTCAACTATAGGTTCTTTTAATCTAGAATCTGATAGAAAGATAAAAAATAATACATTGAAGGACACATAAAATGTTCTAAAATAAAGACTAAAATAGGTTGCCCATAAAAAACAAGAAAGAGGAAAAATGAAAAGATAACATACATATGATTCGTTTGAGATTTCGATAAGATCTCAATTAACTATGTCGAATGGATTTGGAAGGGGAAAAGCATATTTGATTGACTAAAATCTTGAGGTAGCTTATCCATCATCATTGTATGCATCATCTTATCTTGGTGCATTGTAGAACCTTTTAAAAATTTGAGAGAGAATTCTTAAGATCCACCAGCTTCAATTGAACCTGTCCACAAAATCTTGTGGCCTCTAGCTTTCCTTGACTGATGCCATGTAGTAGTGGCCAGTGGTGTCATAATCACCTTTACTATGATAAGATCATGTAATATTATAAAATTAATGAGATTTCATGAGAGGATGGTCAGTTGAAACAAGAGCTATCTCAGTAAACTATTCCACAAGAAAATGCTTCCCTGTGAAGAAAAAATGGTTTGCTAAATGATTCAATACCATTGCACAGTACATGTATAATTCAAAGGCTCTACGCATCTTTTCCATTCCTTCATGAACACTACCTTTTTCATTAACTATGAGAATCCTATAATAAAAAAATGCACAAAACTAGCCACAAAGATTTTTCCCCATTTCAAACAACAAAATTGCCAAAAAAAATGCATTTAAAACTTGCAAACAATGCAAAATAAAATCACGTTGATTTTCGTGCTAGAAAAACCATGAGACCATAGATTTTTGCTTACAATTATGATTTGATAGATTTTTTCCAAGCATCCATAGCTTGTTTGAAATCACCTATTTTAGGATTTTAGCCATACAACAAGGCAATGAACTATTTGATAAAATGCTTTGGTTGACATGTATGAAAAATGTGGTAGCACAGACAAGGCAATAAACTTTTGAAAAAATGCCTCAAAGAAATGTGGTCTCATGGTGATGGAATTCCATGACAAGAAAATGCAATTGGCAACTGGTCCTAGTTATTGGTTATGCAATGTGAAGTAATTACATAACTACTTAGGTTGACTTTGTAAAAACTATATTGTAATTGAAATTTTGTCATATATCAACATCTAGTTACTAGCTATGCAATGTGAAGCAATGATTTGAGTTTGAAAGATTTTCAATGCAATGCAATCAGCAATGTAGATGATTATAATGATGTTTTGTCACCTTAACTAGCCTATCACCTTAATAGGTTAGCTTGTCACCTAAACTTTGGTTATATGTATGGTGTAATTTATTATTAAATATAATTTATTCTTCTTAGTTTTCTTACTTTGGTTGAAATTAATTTTGTTTATTTAGAATATAATTTCTTGTATGTCCTATATGTTTTCTAGATGCTAGAATTTTCTTGTATGTCCTAGATGATAGCTTTAGTTTGTAATACAACTTCTAGCCTCCACATGCATTGAATATGCTTGTGTGAAGGAAACAATAATGAACAGCTATGATTTAATAATACATATAGATATGTTAACATTAGGTGAACTAAGTCTCCTCATTAAAAACAAATAAATGATCTCTTAGGTCTGATTGATACTGAAAACTAAAACTAAGAGATTGTAAAATTAGAAAATTATTCAATCTTTTCAATAAAATGATATCTAAAATAATGCATTTGTAATATACCCCTATATTCCCACCTAAAATATACATAAAAAATCCAATACTGCAATTTGAGACCATAACTTATTATATCATACACAATATTATGAACAAATAATTAATACCAATTCATAATATACCCCTATATTCCAACCTAAAATACATAAAAAATCCAATCATACATAGTATTATCAAAAAATAATTGAGACCAGAATTCAAGCACCAGATTAAATCTTCTTGTCCATTGATTGCTTCAAATAGATATTCAATATAACATAAGTCTCCTCATATATATTTCTATAAATGCCAATGATGATGATATCAAAATTCGGTCTTGGTTTCTCTTTTATAAGAGAAGAAAAAAGCTACAAACCATAACAAAATATGACATCATTGCAAAATTCATGCCTCTTCGTATAAACTAAACTAAACTAAACATTATATTTTATTAAAACATAAAACATAGAAAGTAGATAACTAATGAAGTCCGCACCACTCGTGACACCATAGTCCATTAATCTCCGTAAGGCACCCATGATCACTGAAGATCTATTCAAGATCCTTTCTCCATATTAGTGTATGTGAATTTCTAGTTCTTCCACTATGACAACCCCAAGGCCTACTATTCGAGAGAACCCAAATACTTTTGCTCCCACTCATACACTATATATTCATGTGGCCATTTATATTCTTGAATTTTCAATGTATTTTCAAGGTGAATCTTCCATAAGATGTCTAGTAATGCCCTAACATCCATGATAAACTTAGAATATCCAACATCCAATGCTATTACTCCATCCATGATTAAGTTGAACCTATCAAGACTCAACTCACCATCCTTTTATATGTGAGTGATGCAATGTGGAACAATCTGGCCAAATTCACTCTTCCATTCATTGAGGTCCTTTAATTGGTTATCATATTTCAATATTTTTGGCACAAACCACTACTTCAGAGTATGAAATGAATCTATTCTTGTTCTAATCTTTTGGTCCTCTCCTTGCATATATTGGAATTCATCTATAACTATTTTTTGCCATTTACTTTGTAGGTTTTAATGCTACAGCAGCCTAAGTAATCCTCTATAAGAATTTGCACAATGTTACCAATGTGTGGTGTATGGGTTGCCAGTTCTTAAAAAGGGGATCCAGTATGGGTACATGTGTTTTTATCTAATCAATTGCCTATATCAGTGAGCTGTAGTAATCATACACACATTCCAACTTATCCATAATTATCTTTATCCTATGCTTGAGGACCTTCTCTAAAATATTACAAATTTTCTTTTTCACTCCTTCCTTACCCTCATTGTTGGATTTCTTTAACACTTCAATGTATTGTCTAAGAATGATCACTTGTTCAGTGGAAGAACTTTTTATATCAACTGGTGGAGCAAGAGGAGGCTAGTATAACATTATTTCCTTGTTCTGTGAGGGGCCTGTTCCTTTCAATTGTTCCTTCAACTTCACATTTTCCATGAACAATTTATTAACTTCATCATTTAAATTTTTTTGTTCCTTTTCATACTCTCCCAATCTAGCTTCCACATCCTTAACTATAGTTCAAGTGAACATAGTTGAATGCATTTTAATGGTTACAAATTCTAAAGGAGATGTATCCTTTAATGTTTTCACCATAGCTATCCCTTTCAATTCTTGCACTACATCTAGTAACCTTGGTTTTTTGTGTACTCTTTTGTTTGGCCCAGAATGCCAAGGTTTCAATCTTAGGGTTATACCTTATGCCACTTACCTCTTCATCTGAGTGAAACTCAACAATCAACATTGATTATTCTTGTGTTCTCACTTGATCAAGTAAAAACATTTTCTTTAATTCCATACCAGGGATAATAAGTATATTACTTTTCAAAATAATCTCTTTAGCCTCTTCTGGGATGACATCAATATTATCAATCCTTAATTCATTAAAATTTTGGGCTAATATCTAGTCATGCTAGGATTCCTCAGCTCCCATCTTATTTATTTCAACCTTCACTTCAAACTCTCTCATTTTAATCTTAATCCAAAAGTCTTTAACTTTCAGGGGTTTTGATAAATTCAAGATCTTCCAAGAACTTGCAAGCTGGAACTACCTTGTCATCCTCATGCATTTCTCTTTCTCCTTGTACCTCAATATCAAATCTAGCTTCAAGCTTGTGGTCTTTAGTTTCAAGCATAGGTTGGTCCACTTCAACATCATCCTTGAAATGTATTAACACATTAACTACTTGTTTTGTATCTCCAACCTCCTCACTTATTTCATAGGAAACAAGTGGGTCTATCTCTTCTATCTTTTTTTTTAGAAGGTGGTTGTTCAGGAGGTGATCTTGGAGAATCATGTCATACTAAAATAGTATCCAGAGTTGGTTTTGTAATTACAATACCATTTGACCTTTTGGGAGACAATTTGATAGGTCTCCTAAAACCCTATCTTCATTGTAGACATGTAATTCATGAAACTTATCAATCATCATTTCAATCCTCTTGAGAGGATCTGCTTCCTCTATGAAATACTCGAAGAAATTATTGTGCTTCATATTTCTTTCTTCCTCAAGCCTTTTCATGTTTTCCCATTTTCTCCTCCTTCATATACCTCTTGATGAGTGAAACAATTTCTGATTACATCTTCTTCATAATCAATTTGGTGAGTAACCATAGCCTTGTTAAGGATGGTGCGTCTTCCAAAATTCATGTGACCCTTAGGGTCAAAATTTCTTTCCTTTCCAAACTCTAAAGAGTACCTTTCTTTTAGATAATTTTGAAACTCTTCAAGTGTATCACATCCCACTGATAGTTCCCCACATGTTGTCAAGTTGGGTAGAAATATATCCTTCCTTTGTTTATGCATGACATCCTTTTCCATCCAAAGAATTTGCCAAATGAACTCTAAAAAGGATAATAGAAGGGGGACATACTCTGGCAGTATATGTGGGGCATGTGGGCATCCATAAATCCTAATTATTGTGATATTTGGTAGAAAAAACCAATCACCGAAGTTATGAGTATGGCCTTGCTCAAGTTTCAAAGCCAAAGGTCTTAATAGTTGTAGCACAAGTGTGTGTAGTCTTTGTGGTGGGTGGCAAGGAACTCTCACAATTCTGTACACAAAGTCATCATGGAATATCAGATAATTTGAATTCCTACATATGTTGTCCCATATATAATACCATTGTTGCACTGGCAGCAAATTCCTCTACTTGTCAATCTTACCCAAACACATCCTTTTTGTCCATCTATTTTTTTTCTTGTATAATATCAGGTGGCACAACAAAGAATATTACCTAAATGTTATGGGGGCTCTATTTTCCTTGACTTGTAGAAATCCTTCATGCAATATTTTCTCAAGATATGAGGAAAAATAATATTCAATGTTTGTATCAAGGTTTTGGATCCTCATAGCCATCATCATTAAACTAACTGTCATTCACTCTTCTACATCTATCCCAAGTAATTGATAGAGAACACAATAGGTTTTCTTGAAATAGTACTAGAAATCTGACAGATCAAATGGTTCAGTAGCAGAAGGGGATATATGAATCACCTTGTTGTTCACACCCCTTTTCATGTAAATGGGGAGTTCATCACTTCTATGGGTTCTCCTCAATCTACTATACTCTTCTTCACTTCTTTGCAAATCAATTTTAGTCAGGGCTTGCTTGTTTAGGTCAAAACATTCAATGATGGTCGCTTTAGTCAACACAACTAATGGTGAACCATCTAGCATTCTCACAGACCTAGTAGCAAGATGATAACTATGAGCCAATACTCTAATGAACTCTACATCTATAAATTTTTTTGGGACAATTAACTTGGCCAAATATAATGCCCATGGATTTGACACCAGAATCTTGCCCTCCCTTTTTTCATAAAAGTACTAAAATAGTTCCCACCTAGAGATAGGGATAAGGGAATCTCTACAAACATGAACCACATCTTTAAAAACATTCTTAAATCCTCTCTCAATTGATTCAGGGAGTATATCCAAGATAGAATGTTGTAAGGACCTATGTGGTGAGGGCCTCCTTTTAACCTTAGATTCTTCCTTTTTAGTTTCAGGTTCTTTCTTCTTTGGTAGCATGATGTTTAACTATCTCACTTCTCTTATACTTTTGAAATGTAGAATTCCAAACAATCTTGTACTCGTAAAACTTAATTCATAGTTTAGCTATCTTACTTCTCCCATGCTTCTAAAATGTAGAATTCCAAACAATCTTATACTCATAAAACTTAATTCACAACAAGTTTTATATACTTACTTGGGTTAGGATGGTTGCAAAGCTTAACCTCCTCAAACTCCTAGCTCCCTACACACTAAGTTTTGCAAATGAGTGCAAAGAGAATGTCAAATTCTTGGTTTAATGGATTCTAAGATTAGTCATGTCAACATTAATATCAATCTTACACCAAATATTTTTCTCGTAGTTTGAGTTTGAACATGCAACATTGATTTTACAAGATTAGAGGGTTGATGTGATTTGTGCATTTAATATTGCTTTATCGCCACCAATTTCTATAACTTCCATAGGATAGAGGGGTATACAATGTTATATCATATGCTTCTTTAAATTTCATTGCAGGGTAGTGGGATCCTTACCTCTATATCATAAGCTTGAATTGTCTAACCCATGGTATTGTGGTTTACATTAACAATCACATATGGCTTACCACCATATCGCATGCTTCATCACATGCATCCTTCCATGGTATAACAGTTCATACTACCCTACTGCATGCCTTTATGATCTTCCTTGTGGGATGGCAGGTTACCCTGCTATACCTCAACCTTCATTTTCCCTTCTCGTGGTATGGCAGTTTATGATGTATTTAAATTCTCTCATACCGCCCAACCATGTCCTCATCATAATAATTTCACGGTATGGTGATAAATATCTTCATGTTGTCTATTACACATTGCTAGCTTGCCAAGGGTTCAGATCACTGTTGAGGGATCATGGTAACAAATTGTTAAGGGATTTGGAATGTTTTTAGCTAGACATATTTTTACTTAAGTATATATGATGAATTTTTGGCTTTGTATAGGTCTTTCAGTGTTAGTTAGACCTAAAAATATATATGATTGTTTACAATGGGGATTCTCAGTCAAAAATAAAAGGGAATATAAGGGTCAAGGGTTAGGTCATGGAGCTCAAGGTTAGTTGTGACGATGGAACTACACAAAATTTTAAGGTTCTAACACACCTAATGATGAACTAGACTATGTTTTTCGTTCATCCTGCTTGTGTTATGTTTTTCTGAGCTCTTTTTTTGTGAATATATCCCTAAGGAAAAATTGTTTGACAGCTGTAATTGTAAACTTCTTGGTTTTTGACTGCAAATTCTTTTTAATCTGTAAACTAAATTCTATTTTAAGTTTCCATTTGCAATTGTCAACAGATTGGAAAGTCAACAGTTATCAACTTATGAAATCAGTAAAGTTTTACTGATTCAAGTTATTGATTTATACATTGTTGTTTATTTGGACATTAGGAAATGAAGACAAGGACTGTAAGGCATAAATTAGATGATAGTGAATACCATAATGCTGAAATTCTAGTGATAGAATATGGGCATGTGCAGAGTGAAAAAGTGGGCAAGAATAATGAATATTTATTGAGTCTTGGTTTTAGAAGCGAGCAAGTTGTAAATTCACTAAGTAGTATATTATTTGTTTAATAGTGTTTAATGACATTTTATAGGCAAGATATTTATGTATATAAGACATAATATATATTTTTTGTTTTATAGTCAACAAAAATAGTGCAAAGAAAATGTAGAAAAAACAAAAGGAAAAAAAGATACAATGTCACCATCTCGTAGAAGTCGACACTTTTGTGATTCAACAAATATAGTTGGTGAAAACAATATTTGTGATGATGTGTAGCCTGGTATAGAACATGGTGATGTATAGCCTAATATAGCACATGGTGATGTGTAACTTGATATAACACATGGTGATGTGCAACTTGATATAGCACATCGTGATGTGCATCCTAATATAGTACATGGTGATATGGAAAATTGTGATGATCTCTTAGAACTATCTAAGAGATATTATTGAAAAATATCAAGGCAAAGGAACAATAGGTTTGTAGATGCTTTATTCAAAATTAAGGGATGTGCTTGATGTGAAATCTATGGAGATCGATACTGATCTACCTACTCATGCCACACCTGATGTGGCCAAGGAGCATGAATTTATGGTTAATGAAAGTCATGAAGAGAGACTGCTTGCATCTACTATGCCTTAGAGTGCACCTATTGCATCTAGAACTTTGGATGGAACTAGTGGATCAACCAAAAATACTGGTAGTGGTAATTTAATAGAAGATGTAGATACTTTTGTTAAAAGACAAAGATTGAGTCAAGATTTGTACATATCTACAAAGAGTAATGCGAAATAAAGAAAATTAGAAGGAAATAATCCATTCTTGCTTGAGGTATTGAGAGATGGTGAGCCCATTGGGCCAAATTCTACAAAGTGGTCCACCGCGTTGGGTGTAATATTTAGAGCCCATTTGGATATTTCCAAATCAATTTTTGTAGAGAAAGATCCATGAGTTGTGGAAAATGTTATAAAAAAATCAAAAATGCTTTTGAGACTACAGGTGGAAAAATCTCTAGAAAATATTACAAGCATAGGATGAGAATTTTGATGACAAATTATAGATATAGTTGCAAAAAAACAATCATGGAGGGAAAACAGAGTTTAGACTCCACTCTATCTCCCAAAGAGTGGGAGGAATTGAGAGAAAGTATGCATTTCAAAGAATATTTGGAAAAGAGTAATAGAGGAAAGAGGGCAAGAGATAATGTGAGGGCTAGATATACATTTGGCTAAGGTGGGTTACATGCCAAAAAGGACAAATTTGGAGTAAGTGTATGGATTTTTGGTTTAATTTTATTTTGTTATTTATTTTGATTTTTTATTGAACTGACTATATGTTGAAAATTGACATTGTATTTTAGGTGGAAAATAGTAATAGAGAATCGAGTGCAAAAGATATTGTCAATTATATGGCAGCCCTAGATGCTAGTAAATATAAGAGTAGGATGAAGTGGAAATCTAGTTTTTCAATAGAGATTTCATGTCCATCTATTCAATGCCTATTAGGAGCCTATGTAGATCATGTCAACTCAAATGAACCATGGTACCAAAAATCCAATGAGTTGCATATTCAGTCTCACTCAACAAGTTATGTAGTTGGTTCAATCCGTTAACCCTATAGTTTCTACATGGAATCAGATGAGGTAAAAGGCTCTATTGATCTCATTTCTTCTTGTTTAGCAATTTTATATAAAAAAGCCTCTTAATATGTAGATTATTGAAATATGAGTGTAGGAGAATCCCCTATTTCTTTATTTTTGGAGTGATCCAAAAAATGTTCTTTTGGAAAAATTTATAGCTTACATTTTGTAGTTGACTATTGAATTCTTTGTATATTTTTTTACACGATGATTAAAACACATGCAGGGATATTTTATTAAAGCAATAGGAAAACAAAAACACCTTCATGATGTCAAAGAGCTGTCGATATTGATAGTGATGAAGTGGATAAGAATGCACAACACAATTGTCTTAGTTGTTCTGAAATTGAGGTAACTAATATAATAGTTGTTAGTTATCTGTCCTAATTTTTTGTCATTCTTCATGCTTAAAATGTTCTTTTGGAAAAAAAATTATAGCTTTTTCATTCTTTAAGTTGTAAGTTAATCTGTCCCAATGTTTTTTCATTCTTCTTTTGGATATTTTTTTATAGCTTTTGCATTCTTTAAGTTATAAGTTAATTTGTTCCAATGTTTTGTCATTCTTCATACGTAAAATGTTCTTTTGGAAAAAAAAATATAACGTTTGCATTCTTTACTTAACTTATATTATTTTTTGCGTGATGATTGAACAACATGATGCAGAGAAATTATATGAAAGTAGGACAAAAAGAAAACGACCCTGTCAATAGAACTCTCTACAAAGTTGAAAAAATGTTGTTGATAGTGCAGATTATGATGATGAACTCAACGAGCATGCACATGATATTCATAGTGAGAGTCATGCTGACTTCAAGGTGAGTGCTATGAAACCACATGCAAGTAAGTACTATTCAAGTAAGTAATGGTTGTTTTATTATGTAAATAAGGGTAATCATTACCTATTTGATGGAATCTAGTTAGAATAGAAGTGAAGTGTAATTAGCTAGTATACATAGATTATGGGAATAAGGGAGAACATATAACTTATCTATGGAAGCTTAGAACTTAGTTGTAATAAAGTGTTTTATAAAAGAACATACAAAAACTGATTTGTTCCAAGACATAAGACATTATATACACTTGTCAAAAACAATATAATGTGTATTTTTTTTGTTTTTGCAGAAATTTGTTGATAAACTCCAAGAAGGTGATAAATTTGAGGTGTTGGATCTGTTTGATAGTGTTGTTGTGGGTATTGGGCAGATTCACTCACTATCTATTGTACATGGAGTCAAATTGAAAGGAACAAGAGATGAAAATGTAAGTATTTTATAGGTCATAAGTAACATACCCCTTCCTTATCCAAAAAAAAAATAGATGGAGTTGTCCATTTGAAAGAGAAAAAAGGGACCTTCACATTGTGGCCAGTAAAATATTTACAAAAAATGAAAAAGTGTTAGTCGTAAGTTCAAAAAAGAAAAATAAGGGTTAGTAGTAGAAGAGTCTGGAGAGTGAAGTTGCAAATAGAGAATGTACTGAGCATGAATAAGTTGAACCCAATAAAAAAACTAGAGAATCTGATTTGGGTGTACTTTCTGTGAGTAGAACATAGAATGTTCTATCTTACTGCACCTATAATGTAAAACCCCTTGATTATGTTTATCTATCTTTTTTTGGGTTGTTCTTATTCAAGCTGGTGCATTATAGAAGAGGGGATATGTTGTTGTGTAAGTAGTAGACACAGAGAATAGGGGTGCAGAAAAAGAAGTAAATACAGAGTAAATAAAGAGGTGCAAAGAAGAGGAAAAGTTGTAGAGAGTGCAACATACATGTATGTGCAGTTGCAAATAAGTTACAACATAGAATTGTCATCAAAGTTGTAATATATTGCATAAGAAAAAAAAGGCATTGTAACTCAATTTTCTTAGTCACAACATTGAGAAACACACTTTGTAATTATTGTCTCCAAAAGTTGCACCCTTGTTAAGTTATAAAACTTAACACTTTGGAGAAACATGGGAAATTTTCCGGGCCGTGGGTCACCTATAATGGAAAAGAACCTTCGGAGAAGACCGACTTCCTTTGGTGTCACCTAAAACTACTATATTGAACTTCCAGAGGTAAAGGAAATAAGGAGATAACATAAATTGAAAAATACTCCTATGGTGATGTACCTAAATATTTATAAGACCCACAAACAACTTGCATACATAATTTAATCAATGGCAAAGTTTGTCTTACACAACCCAAAATTATATGTTTCTTGCATTAGTGTTTCATAAGAAGGCCTGAACACTACACCTCTAGAATGAAAGATATCTCTCATAGCTAGAAAAACTTGCATTTAACACATCCTATGACCTACAACATGCATATTTTCTACAAAAAGTGCTCTCATTGAGACAAAAACTACAAGGAAAAAAATAACTTCACAAGTAGCTATATCAATCAATTAACATGCACAGAATAAAACAAAGAATGAGAAGGAAAAAATAATGCTTATCTCCATTAATCATAAGTCATCCACTATTAAACATGTCCAAAAGAGTTACAAAACTATCTTTCCTTCAAGGACTCCGAAAAGTCACAAAAACATAAAAGAATCAAGTAAGAACTAATTACAAAAATGAGTTACAAAAGTAACTATATCCAATATCTCCCTCCAAAAACCCACAAAAAGAGGTTCTAGAAATAGTTGGGGTTGGATGCAACAAGAAGCCCCAAATTTAGTATGTAAATGCACCTCCAAAAGTCATCAATAAGCATGAAATAGTCAATGTTGACCAAGTCCACCATCAAGGAAAATAAATGCTCCAAGATTCTCTCCAGAGCCATGAAAAAGGAAAACCCACCTCCTATATTCTTGCCTTATGTATGCAAACCTCCTTGATAGCTCCTATATGCTTGCAAAAGCATAAATGGCCTATGTTTATGTGGCATAACCACTTCATTTGTGTTTGAAAATAGAATTTTAAATTAAATGATTTATAAACATCACTTAATTAAAATACTTTACATTTGGAAAAAGAATGCAAAAGAAAAAGATTCCTCCATTTTGTATTAAAAAGAGAACTTATTTAAGTGTTTTATAATATATCAACACTTAAAATAAATACTTTACATTTATAATGAATACAAAATGAAAGAAAACAAGACCATGGTCAATCATGTGGAAAGAAAGAAAATGATGAAAGAACATTATTGATCGACTATGTGGAAGGAAAAATAAGTCTAAGTCAAAAAGACTTAGCACATCATTAGAAAAAGGTAAATATGGGTTTGAAAACAAAACTTTAAGGCATAAAAATGATTACTAGGAAAAACTTGACCATGGGAAATTATTTGCATGAAGATTTGATTAAAAAAAGGTAATAATACCTTGTCATTGGCATGCACTTAGGGATATGAAACCCTAACACAAAATAAAGAGGTCAATACTGAATATCATTCCATTTTATACTTAGCATTTTTTGAAACTCCTCAACCGTGCCACCATAGGGCTTTTCTTTGAGTTTACTATGCATATTTACTTGCAAATTCATGGTGGAATGCACACGGGTAAGATTTCATCTCTACTAAAAATTTCTTTCTCTTCAAAATTTGTAGATGAAATGCTCATTTCGAGCTTGGCTATGTAAAAAAAATGATGAAGATATTTTCCTCAATTTTCCTGTACGTTTTATACTTGCTGCTTCTCTTATGCAAAACTCATTTCGAGCTTCAGTAAGTGTAAACCATGATGAATGTTGTATTTTGTGCCCCTTCACTTTACTCACTTCCATGGCTATAGCCATACATATTACAGGTATTCCATAGTCGAGCTTTGTATATAAAAAGAAACATTCTTTTCTTTTCAAATCCTTATGTATTTTCCTCTGTAGGTTTGAATTTTTGAAAAGAAAAAGAGTTTCATTTCTATTTGACACAATCTGGAGCTCACAACTTCACTCGTACTTTTGGAGTTTTGGGTCTGCACTTTCCAAAGTTTCTCCATTTCATTGCAAGCCGAGCTTGATGTGCACTTACAGGCATATACTACTCACATTGGTAGGAAGATACTACATTCCCAAGCACAATATTTCTCATTACCATCCTTTGTCCCCTTTTTGAAATGATTACAACATCATGCTTCCCATAGCTATCTTGAACTCCTCTGCAATCTTTATGACCATTCTGGGTTTGCTGCCCCACTATTTATGATTCAAGGTGACATGGTCCAGCTTGATTTTCTTATGGTTAAGACTTCTTTCTTGACTTTCTTCTATCATTCTCTCCACTCTTCAAATCCTTTCTAGAAATTGAAGATGATTTTAATATGGGCCCAATTTGTTTTAAGTTCTAGCATCTTCGCTTAATTGACCAATGCATTGTCAAGGAGACACATAAAGTAACCAGGCCATAAATTCCACAAGGAGACTAGAAGATCATTATATAAGATCCTAACATTTAGTAGAGATCCCAACAGTTGAAATATTTCAGACATTTGCACTTTCTCTGCTTATGTGACTACCTAAGATTTTCTTTACAGATTGTCCCTTATAGCTTCACTGTCACACTTGACTGCTTTCATGCTTTATCTATCAACCACTATCACTATTTGGAAATAATTTTTCTTTCATTGTATTCCTTCTTCCTGATGGATAAATGTTCTCGAATGTATATTGATTTAGTTTATATAGAACCTGAAGTACAAATCAAGCATATTCAATGAATTTTCTATTTGCTACAAACAATGACCTATTCTTTTATAGTGAAAGATAGAAAAATACATATGGATAAGCATGGTTTTATTTTCTTAATCCTCCGTGGTATTCATCATACTTTCCTTGAAGCACTTTGATGAGGGTGTAAAAGAGTCGTTCATTAGATTGTTCTACTGTGAAAATGCTGACCTTCACATGAGCTTTATCATTTTTTTATCTCATAAATGTTGATTGTGTTCTTCTTGTAAAAGGATTGTCCTTTTAAGATCATGAATCACCCTTCCTAAACACATGAGCATAAACCATTCTTCATTGTTGAATGCATAGTTGATTATCAAGGAATTTTCTGATCTCTTGTACTTATGGATTAAAATTTTGCAATCATATCTCAATTCTTCTTTATGCAATCATCATGGGACCTTGTGGGCCAATTTTGCATCATGTTTAGATTGGTAAGGAGTGCCCTTATTAATAGGAGAGAACCTTTATTAATAATATGTCTATCCTTGATCAATATCACCATGATTATGAAACTTGTCTATGAAGTTCATGAGTGAAACAAAATGTGACTATCCCTCTCTAATGAGACAAGAGGGCAACATGTTGGGCTCAACCCTTGTGGGAGCCACATTTGAACCCACATGCTGATATTAAATAAATGTAAACAACAACATTACTTTTCCTATACCTACACATGAAGGAAATAAGTTAGGAAAACATGTGCATATGGCATATATGTTTGATTTTCTTATGTTTCTTGATCATCCTGATGATGCTAACTATTTTAATATATTAGAGGATCATATTGTATGTTTATAGAGGTATGTGCATATCAGGATTAAAGACCTTTCATTTCTCTAACAAAACCTTCTCTCTTAGATGTAGGCAATTAGGAGCAACAAGGACAAGACAACTGGATGCAAGACAAGTGGAAGACGGGGAATGATGCAGGGTAACTCAACTAGAACTAGTCATTCAGGAAATGGCTCATCTCTCTTCCTTATATGTGCATTCCTTTATGTTAATATCTATAAATGTATAATATTTTCTTTTCTCTGCATTAAAATAGTTAGTCTCACGGCTTGTGTGAGACCTTATACATTTACATTGTCAATAAATATTACTTTGAAAAGATTTGTAGAATCTTTCTTACATTGTATGCATAAGCATACATGGAGTTCAGTAATGTAATGTTCCTTTTTTTTGTCATTTTTTCACACGTGAATGAATATAGCAGTACTAAAATAAACCCTAATTTTCATTTAAAAACTATAAGAGCTCTACCTAATTGAGCTAATAGTGAAATTGGATAACATTTTGGTGACCTCTGCTAAATGTTTTCTTGCTAAACATTAGACCAGTTGCTTAGGCTTGTCCATTGGGCACAAAGTCACTCAAAAGACTCAAAATAGTCTTGAAAGCAACTTGTTCAGTGTTGTAACTCACTAGATCAAAACACAAAGATACTTATTGAAAGAAAAAAATGAAAAAGAAAACTACCTAACTATGTTGAACAACACTCAGGGAATTAAAAAATACAACTAAAACTATTCTAACCTACTCTAACCAGCAAAGAAGCTGGTCAAACAAAACCATTGACTAGCTTTGTGAAATAACTACCTCTCTTAATCAACAACTAATGCATTACATGATTGTGTATTGTTGAAAGAACATGAAACACATGCAAATACTCAATAGACTATTGCAATATTTCATGAAAGATGCAAATAAACTCACTTACACCTTGATTTTTATCATGCCTAATGTTATCTTGGATTGGACAAGTGAGTTGAATTTGATCACTTTCAGATACAACTCTGAATTCAGTTTTTCTTCAATTTCATCCTCATGCTTGGGTGCAAGCGTGACCTCTAGTACTTCTATGGCATCCACATTGGCTAAAAATATGATAGGATAGCCTCTTGAATTATCAAAATTTGAACTGCCATTGCTGGTTGCTTCACTTTCTTTCTATTTTCCATGGTTATCTTGCTTCACGGTTACAACTGAACTAGAGAGAAGACAATTTGGACAATTAGAGATGAAATCATTACCTTCACTTTGCATGATAAATTTCCATGTTGATTCTTCCTCCATGTTTAATGAACAATCCTCTTCCACTAGGGTGGCTAAAAGCTCATCAAAGCTATTAGCTATTGGAAGGCTCTTAGAAACAACTAACTCAAGTTCTAACTAAAAATTATCAACCAAGGAAGTACACTTAACTCAGGCTTATCCTCTTCAATGAAAGAAGGAAAAATTTCAAACAAAGATTCATTTGATATATCAGTTCCAAGATCCTCTATAGAACAGAAAGGAATCTCTTCGAACCAGCTAAGACCTTGCAAATCAGGTTCATGAGAAGTTTCGCGACTTGAAAGAATGAACTCATCTCTATCAAGACCATATTACTCTTGTTGATTCAACACTTGTTCAAGCTTGTGAACCTGCTATTCTAGACTAACATGATTTTCAACTTCTGCAGGCTAGTCTTACTCCTTTTCATCCAACCTTGAACAAAACTGCTCAACTATATTTGTGCATACTTCTTCATAAAGCTCGACATTAGCCTTCTCATCCATAACATGTTCAAAGATATCAAAATTCATACCTTGGGAAATGGCATCAAGTTCAGATTTATGCTCCTCCTGGTCCAAAACTACATTTTCTTGCTGATGATCATCAATCAACAACTCAGCATACTTCTTGATCACTTCTTGATGTCCTAATCTATATTCCTCCATAGCTAAATGCAACAAGTATATATTTCTAGTCTCCCCCATACTAAGTGAGCTATGCTGGTCAAGAGTCTCACTCAAAGGCTCAAAAGGTCTCTCAAGAGTTGAATTGAAACTAGGAATGGAAGGGGTTTCCTGGGTTTCATACCTTTGTTGGAATTGATAATCTAAGTAAGATTGATTACTTTTCACCTGAGCAGACAAAAAATTCATTTTCTCTTCTTTAACAACTATCTCTCTTTCAAGATTTCTCTCAAACTATATTCTTTTTGCAACCCATTCTTGATCATAACCAAATGATTGATCAACCAACTCCTACTGTAGTGAGAATAATTTTTTGCTTCTTGATGTCAACCAATATCCAGTACATGTGTGAGAACACCTTACTAACATCACTAATCTTCATGTGTTCAAGCTTTTGGCTCAAAGCCCACAACAAACTGTAAGCATTTGGATTAAATCAAACATATTCTAGTAAGGGTGCTCTTGAGGCTGATTATTTGAATAATCATGCTGGTTGCTATCAAAAACCTCTTCTTGGGGTTGATTTTGATCATAGATTGGGAGGGTGAAAAACATGATAGGAGTGCTGGTAATCTACTTTTACAGGATCATTGGGAATAAAACAAACAAGCTATTCAGTGTGATATGGCTGGTAAGAGGGCATACATGCATGATTTTCATGAAATGAAGGGTCAAAGGCCATGTTTCCATGCAATGAAAACATTCCTTTTTCATTCAAGCTATTGGAAAATCAACTTTGCTTTCAATATTTTTTTTAAACATACCAGAACTACTGAAACTAGTAAGTTAAGCTCGGAGTCACCAAGTATGTGATTTTGCTTGCCTCAAAAGGCTAAAACTACTATTGTACACACCAAACAACAGTAATATAAGATTTATAATGTACTAAAAATCAGTTCGGGTCCCATTGGGCATGCCAAAAATTGTTGTCTCCAAAAGTTGCACCCTGGTTAAGTTGTAAAAATTAACACTTTGGAGAAACATGGGAACTTTTCTAGGTTGTGGGTCACCTGTAATGGAAAAGAAGCTCTGGAGAAGGCTGGCTTCCTTTGGTGTCACCTAAAACTACTCTACTGAACTTGCAGAGGTAAAGGATAGAAGGAGATAACATAAATTGAAAAATACTCCTATGGCGATGCACCTAAATATTCATTAGACCTACAAACATCTTGCATACACAATTTAATCAATGGAAAAGTTTGTCTTACACAACCCAAAATTATATGTTTCTTGCATTAGTGTTTCATAGGAAGGCCTGGACACTTCACCTATAGAATGAAAGATATCTCTCACAGCTAGAAAAACTTGCATTTAACACATCCTATGACCTACAACATACATATTTTCTACAAAAGGTGCTCTCATTGAGACAAAAACTACAAGAAAAATAAAATAACTTCACAAGTAGCTATATCAATCAATTAATATGCACACAATAAAACAGAGAATGAGAAGGAAAAAATACTTCTTATCTATATTAATCATCAAGGTATCCATTGTTAAACATGTCCAAAAGAGTTATAAAACTATCTTTCCTTCAAGGACTCCAAACAGTCACAAAAACATAAAAGAAGCAAGTAAGAACTGATTACAAAAATGAGTTACAAAAGTAACTATATCCAATATCTCCCTCCAAAAACCAACAAAAAGAGGTTCTAGAAATAGTTGGGGTTAGATGCAACAAGAAGCCCCAAATTTAGTATGTAAATCCACCTCCAAAAGTCATCAATAAGCATGAAATGGTCAATGTTGAACAAGTCCACCATCAAGCCAAGCTAAAAATGCTCCAAGATGCTCTCCAAAGCCATCAAAAAGGAAAAACCACCTCCTATATTCTTGCCTTATGTTTGCAAACCTCCTTGATAGCTCCTATATGCTTGCAAAAGCATAAATGGCCTATGTTTATGTGGCATAACCACTTCATTTGCATTTGAAGATATCATTTTAAATTAAATGTTTTATAAATATCACTTAATTAAAATACTTTACATTTGGAAAAAGAATGCAAAAGAAAAATATTCCTCCATTTTGTATTAAAAAGAGCACTTATTTAAGTGTTTTATAATATCAACACTTAAAATAAATACTTTACATTTATAATGAATACAAAATGAAAGAAAACAAGACCATGGTCAATCATGTGGAAAGAAACAAAATGAATGAAAGCACATGATTGCTCAACTATGTGGAAGGAAAAACAAGAGTCTAAGTCAAAAGACTTAGCACATCATTAGCAAAAGGTAATTATGGGTTTGAAAATAAAAATCCAAGGCATAAAAATGATTACTAGGAAAAAACTTGACCACAAGCAATTATTTGCATGAAGATTTAATAAAAAAAAAGGTAAAAATACCTTGTCATCGGCATGCAATTAGGGATATGAAAACCTAACACAAAATAAAGAGGTCAATACTGAATATCATTCCATTTTATACTTAGCATTTTTTTGAACTCCTGAATTGTGCTGCCATAGGGGTTTTCTTGGAGTTTACTATGCAGATTTACTTGCAGATTCATGGTGGAATGCATGTGGGTAAGCTTTCATCTCTGCTAAAAATGCATTTCTCTTCAAAATCTATGGATGAAATGCTCATTTCGAGCTCGGCTATGTAAAAAATTTGATGAATATTTTTTCCTCAATTTTCCTATATGTTTTATACTTGTTGCTTCTCTTATGCAAAACTCATTTTGAGCTTCAATAAGTGAAAACCATGATGAATGTTGTATTTTGTGCACTTTCACTTTACTCACTTCCATGTCTATAGCCATACATATTATAGGTATTCCAAAGTCGAGCGTTTTATATAAAAAAAAAAATTCTTTTCTTTTGAAATCCTTATGTATTTTCCTTTGCAAGTTTGAATTTCTAAAAAGAAAAAGAGTTCCATTTCTATTTGACGCAATCTGGAGCTCACAACTTCACTCCTTTTGGAATTCTAGGTCTGCACTTTCCAAAGTTTCTCCATTTCATAGTAGGCCGAGCATGATGTGCAGTAATAGGAATATACTACTCACACTGGTGGGTAGATACTAGAGGGCCAAGCACAATATTTCTCATTACCATCCTTTGTCCCCTTTTTGAAATGATTACAACATCATGCATATTTCCTATAGCTATCTCAAACTCCTTCACAATATTTATGACCATTTTGGGTTTGCTACCCCACTATTTATGATTCAAGGTGACATGGTCCAGCTTGATTTTCTCATGTTTAAGACTTCTTTCTTGACTTTTTCTATCATTCTCTCCACTCTTTAAAGCCTTGCTGCAAATTGAAGATGATTTTAATATGGGACCAATTTGTTTTAAACTCCAACATCTTCACTTAATTGACAAATGCATTTTTTAGGAGATACATAAAGCAACCAAGCCACAAATTGCACAAGGTGGCCAAAAGATCATTATATAAGAGCCTGACATTTAGTAGACATCCCAATAGTTGAAATATTTCACACATGTGCACTTTCTCTACTTATGTGACTACTTGAGATTTTCTTTAGAGACTATCCCTTATAGCTTAACTATCACACTTGACTGCTTTCATGCTTTATCGATGAACCACTTTCACTATTTGGAAATCATTATCCTTTCATTGTATTCCTTCTTCTTGATGGATAAATATTCTCGAAAGTATATTGATTTAGTTTATATAGAAGAACCTGAAGTACAAATCAAGCATATTCAATGAATTTTCTATTTGCTGCAAACAATGACCCGTTCTTTTACAATGAAAGATAAAGAAAATACCTATGGTTGAGGATGGTTTTATTTTCTTAATCCTCCTTGTTCTTTATCATACTTTCCTTGAAGCACTTTGATGAGGGTGTAAAAGAGTCATTCGTTTGACTGTCCTACTATGAAGATACTGACCTTCACATGAGCTTAATCATTTTTTTCCCTCATAAATGTTGATTGTGTTCTTCTTGTAAAAGGATTGTCCTTTTAAGATCATGAATCACCCTTCCTAAATGCATGAGCATAAACCATTCTTCACTATTGAGTGCAGAGTTGATTATCAAGGCATTTTTTGATCTCTTGTACTTATGGATTAAAATTTTGCAATCATATCTCAATTCTTATTTATGCAATCATCATGGGACCTTGTAGGGAAGTTTTGCATTATGTTTAGATTGGTAAGGAGTTCACTTATTAATAGGAGAGAACCCTTTTTAATAAGATGTCTATCCTTGATCAATATCACCATGATTATGAAACTTGTCTACGAAGTTCATGAGTGAAAAAAAATGTGACTATCCCTCTCTAATGAGACAAGAGGGAAGCATGTTGGGCTCAACCCTTGTGGGAGCCACATTTTTACCCACATGCTGATATTAAGTGAATTTAAACAACAACATTACTTTTCCTATACCTACACATGAAGCAAACATGTTAGAAAAACATGTGCATATGGCAGATATATTTTATTTTCTTGTGTTTCTTGATCATCCCAATGATGCTAACTGTTTTAATGCATTAGAGGATCATATTGTATGTTTATAGAGGTATGTGCATTTAAGGATTAAAGACCTTTCATTTCTCTAACAAAACCTTCTCTCTCAGATGCAGGAAATTAGGATCAGCAAGGACAAGACAATTAGACGCAAGACAAGCGAAAGACGGGGAATGATGCAGGGCAACTCAACTAGAACCAGTCATTTAGGCAATGATTGGTATCTCTTCCTTATATGTACATTCCTTTCAGTTTATATCTAGAAATGTATAATGTTTTCTTTTCTCTGCATTAAAATAGTTAGTCTCACGGCTTGTGTGAGACCTTATACATTTACATTGTCAATAAAGATTACTTTGCAAAGATTTGTAGAATCTTTCTTACATTGTATACATAAGCATAAATGCAGTTTAGTAATGTAATCTTCCTTTTTTTTCATTTTTCACACATGAATGAATATAGTAGTACTAAAATGAACCCTACTTTTTATTTATAAATTATAAGAGTTGTACCTGATTGAGCTAATAGTGAAATTGGGTAACAATAACAATACATTTTTTAAAGAAAAGACACATTTTTGTCTTGTATCTGTTGTAAGAACACAATTTTCTCAATAAAATTGTAGTATTTTTCCTTCTTAATAGTTGTTTCATTATGTGCAAATGAATGATTGATTATGTTTTTCTGTGTTTTTATATGTTTAAACCTCAATTAAAATATTGTCTCATTTCTAGCACTTATAGGAAAAAATTAGTGAACAAAAAAAATAAAATAGAATACCAGTTGACTAAATATACTACCAACTAATAGAAATCAATGAATAAATATGACTAAATATAATTATTGTGCAGTTAATAAACAATGTATCAATATACCTACCAGTTGACACAAATCAGTTACTAAAAACAATTAAATAAACTACCAAATTGATCAAAATGATGATTAAAATTTAAAACTAAATACACTACCAATGGACAAAAATCACTGAATAAAAATGACTAAATAAGTGACCAATTAACAACAATGAATGACTAAATATACCAGTCAATACAATATTATTGAATAAGTGGCCAGTTTAAAACAATCAATGACTAAATTAACAACTAAACACACTACCATATCGATCAAATTAACGACTAAATTAATGACCAAATTGATCAATCAGATGACTAAATCAATGACTGAATCGATCAATCAAAAGACTAAATCAATGACCAAATCGATCAATCAAACGACTAAATTAATGACCAAATCTATCAATCAAATGACTAAAAATGGTTTAGTCATCAATTTGGTCATGTTATAAATGACTGGCAATAAACTACTACTAGTCACACGACCATGTTTAGTCATTTATAAGCAGTTTTTAGTAGTTTTTTCAGTAGTTTATTGTTGTTTCTATGCTAGTGAATAACTATGATTTCTCCAAGTGGTTCATCAAGTTTTAGGTATTTTTGGTTTTTTTTTCTAACGAATGTCAAATGTAATCTAATCTAATTGAACTACGAACTAATGCTTAAAATGAAAAGTACATTAATCTAATTTTATCTAAAATTGTAATGAATGTAAACTAAGCTAATTCTAATGAAATTAATGTAACAAAAACTCTGCAAATTGAAACAATTAACTAACAACAACAAATTGAAACATAGAAATAGAGAACTTAATGCTGAAAAATGCAACTTAAAATTTGAAACAGGACTAAATCATCCAAAGGGGTATATGAGTCCCAATATGAGTTTTTTAGAGGTTTGAATAATGAATAAAAATCAACACAAAATACCTAGAAATTAGGAAAAATCTCATGTACTAGGATTAAATTGCCTAGAGGGGTGTATGAGTCCCAGTTTAAGGTTTTTGCACCATTTTCAATAAATTTTGTGTGAATGTTATGTTTTATGTGTTGGATGATGTCTAAGCTAAGTGGAAATGTAGATTCTAGATGAAATTCAATGACACAAGATGCCAAAAATGCAACCTATATTTACTTTCACTAATGCAAAATTTAGAAACCCTAGATGCCAATTAACTAATGCAAACCCTAATGCAATGTTAATGCAAGCTAGATATAGGACGATAATGAAATCAAAATCAAAATTAAGATGTTCTAAATGTAGGTTCACAAAATGAAACAACATAAATAAGGGGGCCTTTCTATCATTGAGGAGATAGAGTTCCTACTTCACATGCTTGTTTCACTCAAGGAAACCCTAGAGATCTCAATCCAATGTAGAAAGGGGAAAGAGATCTAGCAATAGGGTTGTCCTAGGGTCTAATTAGAGACTACAGAGGTGTTCATCACCAAGCTAGAGCTTGGAAAGACTAATGAAATGCAAGACCTAATGTTTAAGCCTAGTGCAATGTAAACCTTCACTAATTGTCCTAGAAATGCATGCAAATCAAAATAAAAATTTGAGATATCAGAGGTGTGCATCTAGAAACTTGTAGAGGCATGAAGTAAGAACTAAAATGATGAAAAAGATAGATTTAGGGAAAACTGGGACTCATATGCCACTTCTGGTGTATCAGTCCCAGTGAAGGGTCTTTGGACTAAAACAGGTTTCTGACAATGCTTAATTTGAATATTCAAAAATCTAGAAATTTTCCTGTAGTGGGATTGATATGAAACTTCTCGCATATCAGTCCCATTCTACTTTTTTGGAAAGTCAAAGTCCAAATATTCTCTCCAATCTCTGCTCTTCCTTCCTAATCTGATTTCTAGATCCAGACCTGTAAAAAGATCTGCAAAATAGAATATAGTGTTGATTTTCTTATGGGGGATTTTCCTTGGTCAAATCCCTAGTTTGATAATTAAACCTTGATAGAAACAATGAATCTTGAATGTAAATGTGAACATAAACCCTAACCTTAAGTGTATCTAAGATTAGGAAATCTAAAATGCAAAGAAAACCTATTCTATTGTGCTAGAATGAGATGCATGAATAGAACATGAAGATGAATGACTCACTTTGAGAGATCCCTAATCACTCAATTGAGCCTTAATAATGCATGTACCTTCCTTAGTCTGAATGTAGAATGCTAATGGAGGATGGAATCACTTAGGAAACAAGTCATTAGGCTTGGCTTGATGGCTACTTGCATCTCCCCAACCTAGAATCCATCATGATTCACCATAAGCAACCATAATCAATCCTTGACAATGCTAGATCTTGAATGAAAGTGAACTTGAAGACTTGGAAAAACACTTTAATGTTGCTCCAAGACTTCATCTTTGCTTTCTACTTACTCTTAAATGCTCTTGTGAAGAATGCTTGAGTGCTCTTGAATGCTTAAATATTGAAATTGCTCTTCTTCAATTGTTTCTTAAATCAAATAATGACTTAGAAGCTTGTTTATACAGGAAATACACCTAATTTACTATTATTTGATCTCAAAAGTGGCCATCAACCAAAATTTGAATCAAAAACATGAATTTCTCACTCAGATCCTAAAAAGGGGCTAAATGGGACTCATACACCACTTCTGGTGCATGGGTCCCACCTAGGGGGACTCATACACCCAAGGTGGTGTATGAGTCCCACCTTAGTTTTTTAGGATGGGTTGTTATGAATTTTAATGTTTTTGATAGTTTTTTCGGGTTTTTAGTTGAAATAAGCCTTGAGATCCAAAATAAAGGGCCTAAGGGGCCTATTAATGATGATTTAAAGGGTTATGAATGAAAGGGTACCAAAATAGGTCCAAAGTAAGCAAGAAATTGCACTATCTCCAAGAAGGGAGTATAATTTCCATTGCTACAATCTACAACTTCCATTAATACTATGTACGAAATGGTTGAAAAGGGAGATGATTATGACCTATGTGAGTTATTGAGGTAGCAACTGATGGAGAATCTACAAAACATGAAGGATTATATGTATCCCTTTAAATATGGAACTTTAATCATATGTTTATTATTCTATTTATTGAAAGAGCTCCTTGGTACATAGAGTGTGGAGTGGCTAGAAGGAAGACCTATAGCACACTAGATTAGAGAATTTTTGAGAGGTCTAGGAGATGCTAAGGCACAAGAAGATTCCTTTGTGGCATTCTTTGTAGTATTATAAAAGAGGGTGCAAGAAAGGGAGATGACTCCTTGGAAGATGGTGCAAAAGTACAAGAATGTCATTACCTTCTTGGTGAAAAAAGATGAATGTATCATATAGGTTGTAGAGCCTAGAATTGTATGGATCTCGAAAATGGGATATGGGGTCACTGAGGAAGAAATTTTTGGTGTTTGTAGACTACATGTTGAGAAAACCTAAGGACACCTCTAAAGAGAGGTATGTAACATATGAAGAGAAATCAATGGAAGTCCACTTGGACCAAAGACAATCACAAATAAAGAAGACAGTGGAGAAAATGATTGCATTACTTGCAAGAGAAATGGGCCACACCATAACAAGTTGAGGCAACTAAGGCTAAGTCTGGTGCTCCAGGAGGTTCATCAACTACAATAAGATCTGATAGAACAACTACCACTTTTGGTTGCTCAAAATCCCTAAAAGTTCTTTGGTGAAGGAAAAGGGTTCTCTAGTAAAAAATAAAATGAGGCCTGAGAAGGAAAAGGTTTCTCTAAAAACATAACTAGTTGGCCCTATGAAGAGGAGAGTGAAGAAAAAAGCTACCAGGGAGATGTATGTGGGAGTGAATGTTGAGGAGGAAGAAGAAGAAGAGGAATCACAATTGGTCTGAAAGAGGAAAGGTGAAGCTTCATAGAGGGGTGATTCCACAATAATAGGTTACACTTTTTGGCCAAACTTGAGATTGAAATCAACATTTTTTACTAGATCTTCACTTTCTTGCACCTATTGCAACTAAACCATTAAGAAGTTGAAGATGAAGAAAACTAGTGATTTATGAGATTTTATGTGTAGATTCTAATTATATTTTTAAAAATAATTTACAAATAAATTGCGAGTCCTTTTATGTAATTTTTAATAACTTATTTTTTCTACTAAACAAAATTTTGAAAAAGAGATGTTTACTTTATAACACAACTTTTTTTATATAAAGGATATAGTTCTAATTTTCAAAATATAGATTTTTCACTCCAATATCTAGTGCATGGATATTTTTTCATAAATTTTTGTTGCATTTTTTTTTAATTAATTTTCTAAGTTAGAGTAATTATGATTTGGAAAGAGTTGTATTTCATAACACAACATTTTTTGTATGCATTTTAATTAATTTATTCTTTTTTTTTTTGGAATAAGGACATCAATACCTAGTGAACATGTATTTTTTATATTTTTTTCTCTATTTTTCTATTTTTTTCATATGTGTGAAACAAAGACCTTGATGTTCATTGAAAAACCACATTCACAAGAAATAAAAAATAAATATACTAATCAAACTATATATTTTTAAAATTATACTTTTTAGGAAGCTTATAATAAGGGCTACATACTTACAAAACATAAATTTTAAATGAATTCATTTGATCCCCCAAAAGGTAAATCAAAAGTGGTTTTTAATCAACATTTTGATAGGTGTAGAGGAGACTCCATTATAGATATGGTTTAAAACTAGTGCGGTTTTATCCAAGGGGCTCTAATCTAAGGGGATTTGATCGAACCATCTTTGATTAAAATCCTTTAATAGAACCTTTCAAGTCAAATCATTATATTTTCTAAAAATGTGATTTCAAAAAAAAATATCGATGTCCCAAAAAGTGTAACCCATTATTGTGGTAGAAGCCAAAGTGAAGCAAGTTCAAAGAAGCAAAAGGATGATATTGTGGATATTAATGACAAGGTTGAGGTAGAAAAATAAAAACAAGCCTTTGTGATCCACATGTGAGAGAAGAAGGAAAGAGCTAGCAAGAAGAAGACATCAGATGAGAAGAAAAAGAAAAAAGAAACCTCTGGTAAGAACCCATAGTCTTGTGAAAGTACATGCACTTTTTAATGGTATTGTTATTATGAAATATTAGAGGAAACTGTAGCATTGTATATTGAGGTGGATGAGGTGGAGAAGGCCACCATAATTGAAGCCATTATAAAATATTATTGTTCTTGAAGTTGATATGATGAATATAGAAAAACAATTACCTACGAAATTGTGGAATGTTTTGATTGAGAGAAGATGGGAAGCAATACATCAAGAGGAAAAATTAAAAGCATATGCATTATAAAATATTAGTACTCCTCTTTCCAAGGAAAATAAGGCCACATTGACTACAATGTTTAATAAGGAGTTTAGAACAAAGAAAAGGGTGACAACCCTTATGAGCAAAGATCAAAATGATCTCAAGAGGCTCTAAAATGTGTCTATTGAAAAAATTATAGATCCTGCACAAAGATTGGGGATGACCCCGAAGAATAAAGAAGAAACAAATGTAAAGATTCCTACTCCATATGAGGATGTTGAAGAAGATATACAACATGATGATGATGATCAACATGAGCATGAGATAGAAGAAGGGAATGCATAGGATAATGTTCTTCCAGATGTGGAAGAAAATATAGATGAAAATTTATTGTAGAGGAGTCTGTTGAAAAGGATGCAGGTACAAGAGAAGACAATGGAAAGGAATATATGTCCAAAGACCATCAAAAACCTCCTTTGGTACCTCAAACAAATTTTGAGGATATGCAAGACCAACTGGATACAATCATCCCTTTGGATAACAAAAAACAATTTATTGGTAAAGATTATACAAAAAATGATAATGAGAAAAAGAGTGAAGATGCATCTAGTGATGCAAAGAAAGAAGTGGAGACACCAATTAACAATAGTGAGAAGGAATTAAAATAGAATACTAAAAATGAGAGCTTGAATGCCATTGGTTAATCCTCTAAAACCTCTAGAGATTCTTTAAATAATCTGCTAAATATGCAATTACAATTCTATCCTATAGTGTCTATGTTACTGCTACAACTACCCAGGGAACAAGCGAATGTGGACTTAGACAAAATATAGTCCCTCCATAAGCTTCAACTTGGATATGTCTTCCACACATATTCTTGGAAGGAAATCATTAAAACACATCAAAAGAGTGAAGAATTGATTGATGAGGTTATGAAGGCTCTTTAGGAAGGCATACCTAGTATAGGCATTGGCAGTTCACTATCAAGTATGGAAAACCTAAATTTTTTTATTGATTCTTTTAAGGAATATGCCTTTGGATTAAAATAAAAATTAGAAAAAGAACTAGATAAAAAAATGGATGAGAAGAGGTTATTGGAGATAAAGGAGAAGTGTGCTCATGCACACAATAAATTTCAAGAAAGTATTAAAGGTGTGTAGGCTTGTGTAGCGGAGGCCAAAGCCTTGTTTCAGTTTTGTATGAAGTGGCCTGGAGCCACAAAGAGAATAAAGGATGAAATGGACTCAATTGAGTCTCAAATTGACAAATATTCTAGTGCTTATGATCGGACACATGATCTAGATGGAAGCACAAGTTCCACTATAGTATTTTTACATGAGCAATTCTTCCAACTGCAACCACAAAAGGAGATCATTATGTAGTTTGGAAACCTCAGGGATCTAGTGAACTCAAAGTTCATATTTGTTTCCAGAGCCCTATTGAGTTTTGATAAGGCTACAAAGCTTAACTCGATACCCAACACTTTGGAATAAGGTGGAGAATTATTAATAGAGTTGGAGACATAGTGCAGAATGCTTGGAATAGACAAGAAAATTTGGGAAGGAAAGCAAGAGTGGTAGGACCACCTTGAGAAGCTACAAGGGTCAACTTCTTTTGGTTGACAATATTTCTTTTTATTTTATGCATTTTAGTTACTATTTCAGATTCTTTTGTACATATGTAGATGGTATAAGTTAGATGTTCAGTTCAAATTTTTATTGGATAGCACTCCTAGGGGGAGTTAGTTCAAATTTTCAGTTTGTGTACATGTATATATTTTTCATGGCAGATTTGGTATGTAAGAAAGACTGTTGTGTGCGCCCTTTTCCCTTGATGTCAAAGCAAGAGAGTAATTTTGGAGATGCTTAAGGAATTTTTCCATGAATGACAAAGGGGGAGATTGTTGGAAGAATAAGGATTTTTTCATTGAAGTATTTGTTGGTAACATGAGCATGTGGGATGAGCACAAGTTATACAGTCATGCATTACAATATTGTCATTAATGTCAATATTTTATTCTAGTATGAAGACCACTATGTAGATTAGTTTGGATGGCTTGAATAAGTTTGAGGATGATTATGAAAGGAAATTTTGCAAGAAGGTTTGATCCTGTGAAAGTGCTTGACATGAAAATTGACTGTGTCAATATAGGTATTTCGATATACAAGACATCTGATTTTTGGGTTTGCATTGGTACGCTATATAAGATATTTCTCTATACTTCTAATATAATTTTAATTGGTTGATAGAGGAACTTAAATCCAAAATTTTATCTTTTTTTGGCTCCTAGTGTGAAAGTTATGAATAACAAAAGTTCAAACTGGCAGTTACAAGCATTTTCTGATGCAGTATACATGTTTTGATGAATCCACACTTATCTATAGATTTGATGTAAGTAGAAAACTATTGTTCATAAAATCACAATGCAACATACCTTTGTTGCAATAAAGAACAACTCATGAAACCCAAATAAATGCAAAACACAACTAATTTTTTTATTACATTCAAATAGCTTGTGAAAATTACATAAATTGTTCAAAACATTATCGACTCAAAATCTACATAAAGTACTTTCCCTGTAGCTTATTTATTCTACTCAAACTCCCCCTTTAGCTTCATCTTCTTGCTGCAATAAACCTCTTCATGCATCCCCATCAAGTTTTCTATGCCTCTTCTTTGAACTCCATGTTGCACTCTACACTTTTACCCCTCTTTCTCCTCTCTTCGCTATTGATTTTTTGATCTTCTAAAACCTGTCACACTCTGTCTATCATTGCTCCCTCATTTGTCTGAATCTTTTAAAAAGGATTCTGAGTTTTTTGCACCTCCTTATATTTCTAGAATATTTTTAAATTCTTGATTTCAATCTGATATGAGGAAGTTATGGCTATTTTACTGAGATTGGGTCTCATAGTTATGACCCCAGACCATCTTTCTCTTCCCCGATGTCACATGCATGACACTCTGTTGCATCCTCTTTCTTACCTAAATTCAAAACATCATTAGAAAGATATTAAAAATTACCTTCAACTCTTCTCTTCTCTTGTTTCCTCCTAACATGAAATTAAATGAAATTTCAAATTTGAATTTTTTTGGTTGATGCAAGATTGCTAGCAACTATGGATGCTCTTACACCATAAACCCATGGTAGAAATTTTGTGAGCATAGGATAAAAAAATGGAGTTGAGTAGTAGAACTAATATTTCAAGTTGCAAGCAACTTGTAGCATACTCCATTGTTGCAATTGGTACCTTTGATAATTTATTCTTTCTCCTCTTCCAACACTTAGTTGGAACAAGTAACCTCCTCCTTTGACAAATTTTCTCTTTAATCCTCTTCCTCGATGTGGAATTAGCTCCACCATACCCTGACCAACTCCTCCAAGTATATCTCATAGTCTCCTCCAATCTTGTGGGGTTCAACCCACCAAAGTCCATCCACCTCCACCAAATTGCACTTGTAGTTAAATCTACAACACCATACAAACTCTTCTTTGCATACCAATCATATCTAACAAAATCTAACTGAGCCATCTCATCTAAATTCACTAACTCATCCATCTCAACATAAAAATAATATTTCTTAAATTCATTAAGAATTCTTTTTACCTTCTCATCACCTGTTGCAACTTCAATTTTATTCTCTTCTTTCATGCCTTTAATAAGACATGCAATTGTATCACTTCCTTTTCCTATAACTAATGCATCACACTCTTCTTCCATTGCTGAAATTCTTTCATCTACAAAAAAATCACTTTCATCTTCATCATAAAAATGAAAAATATTATGCATTACATCATTTTCCTTTCCATTGTCTATTGCCATATCTTTTTCACCTTCACTCTTAGCTGCAATTTCATTTTTTTAATACTCTTAAGTCCTCGAAAGGACACTCATCTACTACTGCAACATAATTTTTCTCCTCAATTTCTGCACCTTCTTTTTTCCTCTCAACCTTTGCTACAATTTTCTCTTCTTTCTCACTATCTTTCTCTATGCCTTCCTCAAAGCATACTTCTGAAATATATTCTATCCCTCATGTTCACCTACATACACAACTATGAAATTTTTTTAGTATTTCTTCTTTGGCATTTCGTCAAACACTTGCCACACACTTTCAATATTCAACTTCTCAAGTATATATTGCCTCACATTCGATGATCAACTTACACACCACAAACATTCCACCCCCAAGTCTTGGTGCAAACTACCTCCAATCAGCGCTTCGTCCTGCACACTCAAGAAATCCCACTTTGATACCATTGATGAAAGTAGACAACTATTGTTCACAAACTCACAATGTAACATACCTCTGCTACAATAAATAACAACTCATGAAACCCAAAAAAATGAAAAACACGATTAATTTTTTTATTACATTCAAATAGCTTGAGACAATTACATAAATTGTTTAAAACATTATGGACTCAAATCTGCATAGACTAATCTCCCTATAGCTTATTTCTTCTGCTCAAACTCCCTTTGTAGCTTCATCTTCTTACTGAACCAAACCTCCTCATACATCCCCACAAATTTTGTTATGCCTCTTCCTTGAACTTCATGTTGCACTCTACACTTTTACCACACTCTTTCCCCTCTCTTCGCTGCTGATTTTCTGATCTAAAACCCTTCACACTCTGTCTATCATTTCTCCCTCATTTGTCTAAATATTTTAAAAAGGTTTGTAGGTTTTGTGTGCCTCCTTCTCATATTTCCAGAAAATTTTTAAATTCTTGATTTGGATATGATATGAGGAAGTTATGGCCATTTTAATGAGACCGGGTCTCATAGTTGTGACCCTAAGCCATCTTCCTCTTCCCCAATGTCACATGCATGACACTCTGTTGCATCCTCTTTCTTTCCTACATTCAAAACATCATTAGAAAGATAATAAAAATTACCTTCAACTTTTCTCTTCTCATGTTTCCTCCAAACATGAAATTAGCCTCCTAATATGAAATCCAAATGGAAATTTCAAATTTGAATCTTTTTAGTTAATGCAAGATTGCTGGCAACTGTGATGCTCCTACATCAAGATTGGAATTTGTCTTTTCAATTCTGAGGTTGAAAGGTGTCAGTTATGTGTGTATTCCAGATGGCATAGACTTTGGAGGTTTGTGTGTTCAAATGTAGGTGTGCAGTTGCGAAATTTTGATATTAGGTCATTATCAGAGCTGACCTAATGAGTTTTGTGGGTTACAAAGATTGAATATGTATTGATCCATTAGGTGGGTGCTATTTTGGTTCCATGTTGTTGGAAGCTTTGCAACATGAGCATGAAGTATGGATGATTGTGATGGTTGTTCCTATGTTTTCATTGATGTCAACATGGTAATAAATACATGGTGATAACTGTATGGGAAGTTTTCTTGGTTTACCGGAAGTTGTTCTCTACTGATAATACTCCTTTATGATGGATCATTATGTTGGTATTTGAGTTTGAAACTCACCAAAAGATATGATATGACTCTAATATCTTAACCATGTTTTATGGACTCATTTAGACAACTATATCCTAGATCTTGAGATGTCTTTTTCTATGAACAAAAGTTATCTCTAATAGAGTTTAACTTTGTTTCCTACTATTGTTCTGTGTGAGGTTTACTATGTGGGAGACTCCACATTCTACTAAAGTGAACATTCTTATACTGAGGTTTTGCTAATAGTATCTTTACTGGTAGTATGATGGGAAATTAATGTGTTCTCAGATTCAAAAGGTGTTTGATTTGAGGATTATTTATTGGATTAGAGAATTATGGTTTAGTCTTGGTCAACTCAATGAATGCAACATATTATGAAGACTAATAGCCGACTTGGCATAACACACTACATGGATAAAATGTTCAAATCTTATACGGTGTTGACAAAGAAAGGTATTGATTATTTTGTGTTCATCCAATTAGGCCAACCTAATTGATGAGTAATATATACTTGTATATATAAGATGAAAGATAGAAGAGAGATGAGGAAGGAAAAAGAAAGCGAGAAGGAGAAGTCAATGTGAACAAAATAGAAGATTAGAGCTTAAATGCTTTATCAGTAATACAGATTTGTTGAGCGATGTAGTACTTTATATTATGAGCTTTATTGGAACTAAACCCTGCACATTGAAGGTGTATTCCATTAGTTAATCTATTTTGGCAATGAGCCACTATCATTGTATCTTGGCAGTGAGCCATCTTTTGTACTTAGGATCTAAGCCTTTTAAGGATAATGAGTCTTGGTAGTGATCCTCGTAATATTTTGTATTCAAATATAATATATTGTGATTTAACCCTCACCGTGGTTTTTCCCATTCATGGGTTTTCCATGTAAAAATATTTGTGTTCATGTGTATGATTGCATTGTCTCATTTCTATGTTCTCTCTTGCTGATTCAGTCAAAAATGTGATAATGGTTAAGTGGATTTTATTATCGATTTTTGGAATACTAATTCAACCCCCTCTCATTATTCTATATGTTTAACAATTGGTATCAGAGCTTGGTTCCTCAGAAGAAGCCTAACAGCTTGAGGAAGGTCCTAGAATTTTAAAATGAGAAATTTTTCCTTTGAAAATAGTCCCTGTCAAATTTTTAGAAGAAATGGAAGCCTTGAAGGATAAGTTGATAAAATAAAATGAGAATATTGAAAAGCCACAAAGTACAAGTATGATTACATGTGATCTATTGATTGAAGGAGAAGAAATCATCACTAGACTACTAGAACAATTGGATGAGAAGAAAATAATTGAAGAATGTCAAGAAATTGAAATTCGAATGAAGATGGATGAATGCACAAAGCTTGAATTAGAAGTAGAAATCTTGAGATCTAATCTAGAAAGGGAAAATAATTTTGTAGAAAAATTTAAGATAAGCTCGATGAATTGATTACCTCTTAAAGAACAGAAATGGATAAGAGAAGTTTATGGTTTGAAAAATTCCAGAGTTCTAAATTGAAGCAATTCAATGGTAAGAAGATGTGGTACAAAGATAGAAAAATCAAGGAGTGAAGAAGAAATTCTGGAAAAATTCTTGTCAAACGACATGATGCAAAAAGGTATTTATACTTCAATGGTGTTTGTCATTCCTACAAGAAATTTGGTCATAAATTGAAGGACTGCAAAATTAATGTGAATGATTCTAAGGGCAAGAAGAATGGATATAAATATAGTTTATTGGATAAAAGGGAAAATGGAAAGAAGAATGTTACTTGTTGTAATTGTAGAAAACTAGAACATCCTGGTAGTAATAGTGGAAGAAAGAAGAACATCTATTTGGAGAAGAAGAATAATCAAACCTTTGATCTAGGAAAGGAAAGAAAAGAAATGGAAAGGATTTGGAGAAAGGAATCATTAGTCTTATTTGTGCTGACCTCTGGTATAAATACTCCTATCAATTTCTAAATAAAAGTAGTGGCTAAGGGGGAGCAATCATCAAAAAATTTAATAAACCCCCTCATTGGTACTTGTGTCATATCATGATAGAAGTATATTTAATGTAGTAACAATAGTAAGGTATTTTATTAGTCGCATGTGTGAAGAATGAGGTCTGCAAAATTTGAAAGAATGAAGGTGTACATAGTTTTCAAGGCAATCTACCTACAAGTTGAATCATTTATTACAAAATCATTTGGAATGAAATGAATAAGTTTAGATAAAATTAAAGGCTTGTGTACTTTCGGAGAAGCATACAAAGAAATTTTAGAAGGGAATTCAAAGTTTCAAAATTTGAAGAAAGTAACAGATGAATTTGAAGTGAGCTCCAGAAACAGGATGTCTATACATTTCTTGGTTGAAATTTTCAGAGGTATTCCTATTTGCATAATATTTCATTTTATTGATGGATAATTCAAAGATTATGAATTGTGTGGATAAAGCTAGGTTGAAGAGATATATGAGGAATGTGTCAATGAATATGTTGGTGCATTCTCTTGGATCCCTCTAAGAGTTCTTCCTAGAGAAGATATCTATGCATTTATTTACAGTAAGATTGAATAAATGTCATCAATTTAGTTGAATGTGCTCTAGCAAAATGAATTGAAAGAGAATCATGATTCCTACAAACTATTAGTTAAGAAAAAGTTGGATGATTGGAGGAAAGTTCCTTTGTTTGAATTTGAAAATAAGTATATTTAAATAGTATTGAATAGAATTCATGATGAATATTTATGGATTGATGAGGCACATCTAGTCACCAGAGAAGTAATTAGAGATGTAACTGGTTTATGTTCCTCTAGACCGGTTCCTAAACTGAAGACTATGAATGAGAGAAATCATTGAGGTTACATGTGTGAGTTCTAAGCGAAAAGAGATTGGTTTGAGATCGATTTTTGATTTGGTAATAAGGTATGCTACTACAGTCATTGGTCATAAAGTTTGTATCCCTAACAATGACTCCAGTTTCTACTGCTACAATGAATATTGTTGTTGATATGGTAATAAGAGGTATAGAATATGACTTGTGTGAACTACGTTGCATAAATATTTTGAATAATTTAAAGGAGATTAAGAAGAGAAAAAATAATACTTTTCAGTATGGAAATTTGGTTGTTTGTCTACTCTTTTACTTTTTGAAAGAGTTACTGGTAATATGAAGGTTAGAATGGTCAAACTTAGAGCCTATTGCTTATCAAATCAGGAACTTCATGATAAATCTTAGTAGTTTGGATGCACAAGAATTTTCCCTTACTCCATTCTTTGAAATATTTTAGATGAGGATGAACAAAAGGTCTAGGATTCTAGTAAGTTTTGTGGAAAGATACTCCAGAAGCATACATTTTCTTGTCTCTACAAATTTCTGTCACATGGAAGTAGTTGAATCAAGGCTAGTTTGGATATCTAAATTGGATTATGAAGTTTCAGAGGCTAAAATTGATATATATGCTAAATTTCTCTTGGAAATCCCTAAGCATCTCAATGAAGAAAGTACCTCCAATAGCGTGATTGGAACAAGGATGAAAAGGAAGAGTGTAGTGAAGCTAGAACGTGTAGAAGAAAGTAATCTTGAACAAGAGCATGAAGGTTATTCTCGATGCTAATTTTGATTCATCGATTTCTGTTGTGGAGGATCTTCATGGCATGATTAGTTCTTTGAAAGTCTACATCTCTAGACTTGAAATGTCTGCTACAATTAGGTTTGATAAAGAAAATTTGAATAATATCAAAGGAAAATGTGTGAATGCACATGATTGAGTAATGAACGAATTGGAGAGCGTACAAGGTTGTGAAAAAGAGGCACAAGAACTACTTTCCTTTTGTCTAGATTGGTCTAGAAATACATTGAATATGAGAAATGAGATAAGGATGAGTGAGTCTCAATTGATCACTTAGGGAGATACATATAGATTAGTAGAAGATAAAGATAATTAGAGGTGGTCCTACATTGTGCAACTTTAGGAATTTTTTTTCTCTCTATAGGATCGAAGGATGGATGTTATCAAGAAGTTTGTGGCACTCAGAGACATGATTAAACTCATACATACTTCTATTTCTTGAACTTTTGGTTGTATTGGTGAATTATCAGAGATCAATCTTAGTCCCAATACTTTAACAGATGGTATAGCATCTCTAACTAAACTTGAGATATTTTACAAGACTTTAGTTAGTGCAAAAGGTTCATGGGAAGAAGGTAAATCATCATGGAAGGCTATCTTGGAGAGTCTTAGAGGTTCTTCTTCTGGTTAATTCAGTGTTCATATCTTTTTTATTACTTTTTGATGCATATGTACATTTATACCAGATCCATTCCTTTGTTATTGATCTCAAAGGGGGAGAGATAAAGAGATGGATAGATAAAGAGTTAGAGGAAAAACCTTTTTATGACGAATAGTTTTGATAGGGGAGTAGTCAAAATATTCAGTGCGGTATACTTGTAAAGTTTTTGTCATGCATGTTGCCATCAATGCCAAAGGGGGAGATTGTTGGAAGCTTTGTAACATGAGCATGAAGTATGGGTGATTTTACTGGTTGTTCCTATGTTGTCATTGATCTCAAGATAGTAATAACTACATGGTGATAACTATATTGGAAGTTTTCTTGGTTTACTAGAAGTTGTTCTCTACCGGTAAAACTCCTTTGTGATGGATCAATATGTTGGTATTTGAGTCTAGAACTCACCACAAGATCTGATATGATTCTAATCTCTTAACCATGTTTTATTGACTCATTCAGACAACTATATCCTTCATCTTGAGATGTCTTTTGCTATGAACAAAAAGTTATCTCTGACAAAGTTTAACTCTGTATCCTACTATTGTTCTATGTGAGGTTTACTATGTGGGAGTCTCTATCTAAATATGACTTCAATGGATGAGATACAAGGTTTAGACTATGAAAGCATGAAAATATGAAACTTATATGGAAATATAAAAAATAATTTTCCTTAATATGGACTTATCATTGTTAGATCCATCTTATTTATGATGCCAAAAATTAGCCAACATATCATGCTTAATAACACCATCTTATGTGAACATATAAAGTCAATAAATAAAAAATAACATCATCATAAGATAGAATCAATGAGGCATAAATTATAATCATAAGTGCATCACATAACATAGGGTTTATGTGGAGAAACCCTTATAGGAAAAAATTCCACCAAGAAGAAAGGCTAAGTATGCATTATCTTCAAATAAATGAGATTATAATACATTCAATTCATTTCTCCTTTTTTCTTCAAACATGGCATAACTTGTGCACCTATGAACAACCTCTTTATGCCTCAACCTATCTGTGTTCCTTCTGTGAAACTCTACATTCAACTATTTATCCTAGTTTCTACATCCAAATAGCTAATTTTATATACTTGTGAAGAGGTCTAATGCACTAAATAGGGCACCCAAATATGACCCTTCATTCCAAACAACCCAAACCCTTGGAACACCTCCTCAAAATGTGAAAGGATGCCAGTTTTGGCTCCAATACTTTCCCTCCAACTTGGGCACACAAAATTGGAAGATAAACATTAAAATAAATTAAATTAAATGATGGAATACTAAGAGACACATGTTTCCTCTTTCCAAGCACCCACTTGGAGAATACCAATATTCACTCGTTTGTCATTTTCCTTATATTTTATTATCCCATTCTAGGTGTCAATAGGTGGGGAAAATATTATTGAATATTTATGTCCACATGCCACCTTTACCACTAGAAATGGAACCCATCACCCCTTATTAATATATTACAAATAATGGTGAGAATTAATATTATAAAATATTTTCCCAATTCACCCTAACTGCCTCAGGACCCTTTCCTTGGATGTTGGAACTATACAATATGACATAGGATTTACAAGGTAGATGACACCTTAATCCTAATATAAGATTGTGGCAAGCAGTGACAAGAAAAATAATATGTAAAAACCTTACTCAAGTGTGTTAGAGTGGATTTATATATGATCAAAGAGTCTAAAGGTGAGATCCCATTGAAATTAGATCCAATTATGTTGGATATGTACAAAAGCTAATGAAAAACCCTTGATTCTAAATTTTCCAACAATATACTTCAAGCTTCAATCACCATAGAAATATCAAATAGCATAAAAATCTTGTTCACATTTATGTCAATATGAGTATTTATTTTGGAAAAGATTCACCATTGTGCATTAGTGTTGTCTTTTTGTGATAAATATTCATGTTTAAATAGGGAAAAATAGGAATAACCTTAGGTTTATGCTAACATGTTTAAACTTGAATTTCAAAATTGTTTTAATGTGCAGATATTGAATTCGAGGTCACCTCACATAAGACAATGGTTGACCCTCACATGTGACCATCTTTTTTGGGAGAAATGCAAGGACCAGTATGTCCAATTCCCGTATCCACATTTGTTTCTCTCATAAAAGTGGGAATCACAAGTTCAAGGTCCCTTGCCTTAGGACCTTACCCAAATTTGAGCATTTGGTTGAGTTTTAAGGGTACAGGGTCATCAATAAGGTGTTTTAGGGTAGCATCAACATATTCTCTTGAGTTGGAGGTAATGACAAGGCTAGAAAATGGTCTTAAAATGAACTAAGGGAGTGGATAATAAAGAAAGTTCCAAATAAAGTGTTAAATTGTGCTTGGAGCTTCAGGGAGCACAATTTATAATGCTATAATGTTGAGAAGTTTTCCTACATTGAAGGACCAAGTGAAGAAAAAGAAGTGTTAGAGTTTTTTAATGGGATAGATGAAGAATCATGGGACATCGAACTAAGTATCTCTTTCTATTATATTTCTAGATTTATGACCTAATAGATTCTCATGGTAATGGGATTAAAAAAAAAAAGAGTAACAATATCGATATACTTAGCTAGAACTCATAATTTCATCAATAAGAAGTTAGCATCTCAAATTATTTTATGTATCAAACTCAAGAATTTTAGGCCATTATTGTAAATTGTTGTATACTTTGGTTTTTTAGGAGTTGTTTAGGAAATTACATAACATTGAATTTTCCATGAAAGATTACAAAATAGATTTACCTATTTTTGTTATCTTTATGGGTGCAAAATTATTATTTTGGGAAATGAGAGTCTTATTGCATTAGGAACAATTGAGATGAACTTCTAGGATCTATTCTTGTATTTGTAATAAGAGGGTGGCATAGTGGAACTAAGAAGTTTTTGTGCAATTTCTCCTCAATTAGTAAGCTCTAAGAAAATATTAAATATGGTTAGGAAGGGGGTAGATTAATTTGTCACCTAAATATTTTTATAATAAGCACAATAATCAAAGGCTTATACACCATAAATTTTACAAGTAGTTATAGATATATATTTAGTAGTCTTTGGATAGATGATAAAAGGATTTCCTTCAAAAAGAGATCGTGATCATGCCATTCAATTAGTACTAGGGAACCAACTACCCAACATTTAGACCTACATGTACCCATATGTATATAAAAGTGAGATCAAGAATATGGTACAAATGATGCTAGAGTTAGGTATTATTAGGCATAATCAAAGTTCATATTGGACTCTACTATGGTAGTGGTGAACAAGAAATATGAAACATGGTGCATGTGCCATGATTATAGAAAGATTAAAAATAAAACCATAAAAATATAAGTTTCCAATTATGTTTGAACATGTAAAATAATTAAACTATGATAAATAAATATATTAAAATTATTAAAAAAATAGATTAATAAGAACTAATAATAAATTTGCATAATACATAGAATTTACGTGGGGAAAACCATTATTGGTAAAAAAACCCCACAAAAATAACATCTTTTATTATAAGAACACTTACAAAATAGTCTATTAAAAAATAAACATAACCTGGGAATACTCCTCTTCAAACTTCTATAGACCTCATGCAATTTTCTCCAAATTCTGAATATATATTATTTTTGTCACCACAAATGGTGAGAAATCCTCCCTTAAATATAGGGAGAAAGGTTAGAAAACTACCTGAAAGGGTAGTTACCACACCTTTTCAATAACAACCTTGTTCATAATTAATAAATTAAGAACTATTTAATAGTTTATTAATTTATTAATTATTTACAAGAAATATAAATGCTTTTAAAGCATTTTAATAAGAACATTATATATTTTAAGGGTTTTACCCCTAATAATATTATGTTCTAAAACCCCCCTTAATATTAATAGGGGTTAAATCCTATCAATTTCTTTAAAAAGAAAATATGAAGCACCCTAGTGATGCAGGTCTTCTTTGACAAGGATAAATAGGGATAAAAATATACGCGAAAATGAAAACCATGTATTTAAGACTACATGAAGAACATTTTTCATAATTTATAATCCTGATGTTCTTAAGAGATGCTATATATGAGGTCTTATAAAGATTTTTATTGGAGCCCGGTCTCCTCAAATCAGCCTCACCCAGGTTTATAATGCCCGTAGGACTTAAAATAATTCTTTTATAAGTAGAAGATTTACAAAGAGGAGAATTTTACAAGATGACCATAAGACTTATTTTGAGGAACTAGCCATTAGGAGGTGTCATTTTCATGTACACTCCCCCTCAATGGTAGCTCCTTGAGGCCAAGCATTGATATGAATTTGGAGAATTTTGTACTACACAATGGCTTTGTAAAAATGTCTGCAACTTGATCTTCAATTTGACAATATTGAAGACAAATATCTCCATTTAATAATTTCTCATGTATGAAGTGAGATTGAATTTCAATATGTTTTGATCTTTGATGATACATAGGATTCTTAGCAAGTGCAATGCAACTTTGATTATCACATAAGAGAGTAGTATTAGGATTTTCTTCCATTTTAAGTTCTTTTAGAATTTGGTTAATCCAAATAGCTTCTTTAGCTGCTTTAGAGGCACTTTGATATTTAACTTTTGTAGAGGAGAGAGATACATTTGATTGCTTTTTATAAATCCATGTGATTGCACCTATTCCAAGTTTAAACACATATCCAGAAGTGGATTTTTGATCTATGGAGTCCCTTGCAAAATCAATATCACAATATCCACATATATGTGCATTTTTACTATGAGTATAGTAAAGACCAAAGTTAATGGTTCCCTTAATATATTGTGAAATACATTTTTCCATTTTTCAATGTTGGACATAAGGTTATTGCATGAATTGAGATGCAACACCAACTGCATAAGAAATATCAAGGTGAGAGATAGATAAAGTAGACTCCCAATTAATTGTCGATAAAGTATCAAATCATTTTTTTCACAAGGGGGATGATGATTCAAGTTTAATATGAATTTAAATAGGGGTAATGGATGGTATACAATCAGAAATATTAAATTTTGAAATTAAGTTTATATCTTTTTTGTTTAGGGATAAAGATAGAGGTAGAAGTCCCAAATATTCAAAGATGAGAGATATCAGGTTTTTTCTTTGACCACTTTTCTAAGGGAGTTGAAAGATGTAAGGATTTTGTAGGAACTCTATTTAAAATATATATATTTGTATCCGTAGCTTTAACCCACAAGAATTTAGTAGTGTTAGAAGAGTGTGTCATAGATCTAACCATTTCTAAGATGGTTCTATTTTTTTCTTTTAGCTAACCCATTTTTTTGTAGAGAATATGGACATGTAAGTTGTCTTTGTATCCAACATATTATATAAATTTTTTCAAAATCTTTATTAATGTATTTAGTACCATTATCTATTCTTAGAGTTTTAATTTTATGATTAAATTGATTTTCAACTAGGGTTTTAAATCCTTTAAATTTAGAGAGAACTTCATTTTTTTAAGGTAATATCCCCAAACCATTCTAGAATGATCATCAATAAATGTAAGAGAATATAAAGATCCATTAAGGGAAGGGACTTGAAATGGACCCATTAAATCACTATGGATTAATTGTAAGATTTTGAAAGAAGATAAAGTATGACTTTTGTTAAAGAGTAATGTATGTTGTTTACCTAGAAGGCACCCTTTACAACTTTCTAATTTATTTTCAATTTTTGGTAATCTAATTATTAGATTATGATGAGACATTTCATTTAAATTCCTAATATTTAGGTTTCCTAATATTTCATGCCATAATTTTGATTCATTTTTTATTTGAGTAGATAAACAAATTTCTTTTGAAGTATTATTAAAAATAAAGAAACCATCTTTTTTAATAATAGTTTTTTTTTTTATCTTTCATGTACCATTTATCTTTTGTAAAAGAAAATTTAAAATTATCTTTAGTAAGTTAAGAAAATGATAGAAATTTTTTCCTCAAGTCTGGAACATATAATGCATAGATCCAAAGTCTCATTAAAAATTCTAAATTTACCTATTCCTTCAACTTTTATTATTGAATTGTCTCCTAAATATATTTTTTCACTACAAAGATTAATATCTGTTAAAATATCATGCATGTATGTCATATGTTTAGATGCTCCACTATCAAGGATCCATTCATCACTAATTGATGTAGATAGGGAAGTATAAAGAGCAACATGGTTATTTTTATTTTTATTTGAGTTTAATTTATAATTTATATTTTTGTGAAACTTATTTTTATAAAAAAGACAATTATTTTTTGTGTGACTGTTTCTACCACAATTTAAACATTTTGGATAATTGGTTTTTGTTGATTTTGTAAGAGTTTTTAGAATGGTTAAATGATTTGGAAAGGTTTTGATTATTATTGTTATTATTATTTTTATGTTTTATATGTGGTTTGTTATTTTTTTTTGACTTAATAGAGCTTCTGATGCTTTCTCTTTAGAGTCAAAGTTTGACATTACCTTTTCTTCTTGAATAAGAATAGAGAGATAGAGAGTTGATAAATTAAGAAGATCATCTTCATTTTGATACTTCAAATTCAAAATAGAATTAAAATTCCTAAAATTTTCATGGATGTTTATAAATGAATTATAAAATATAGAAGTTTATCTTTTATAAGATAACATTTACACCCATCCAATTGAGATTTGATATTTTTTATTTTGGCAAGATAATTAATTACTTTTTCATCCCCTTTCATTGGAGTTGTAAGTAATTCTAATATTAATTTTATTATTTTTGAAAGCCTAGATCCCTCATGCATAGATTCTAATATATTCCTTGAGCTTCATAAGGTGATTTTATGTTTCCAATATGTAAAATAAATTCATCTCCAATACTTCTTAATAAAATTGATAATGCTTATTGTGATCTAGTTTTGAAAGAATTTATAAGATCAAGGTTAATGTTTCTACTTGTAGGTTGTTTTTCCTTACCATCAATGATGTCCAATAAATTTCTAGCCATAAATTATGCTTTTATCTGGATCTTCCATACAAAGTAATTATTCCCACATAACATGTGCACTTTATCAATGGTGAAGAAATGCGACTCCATTTTAAAATTTGTAGAATTAACCTAGTGATGGAGTTTTTATTGAATAAAAATATATATATTAGTACATTTTTAAAAAATACATAAATAACAAAACAAAATCATGGGGGAAAAATAAATAACAAAAAAAAAAATTGCGGGGAAAAATGGAGTGAGCGAAAGGGTTTTAAGAGAAAACCCACCTTAGCAAGGGTTTTTGGAGAAAGATGGAGTGTGCAGATGCTAGGGAGATGAGGCTCTAGGAGATCCCCCACCATCTGCACCAAAAGATTACTCAAATCATATTCCTTTATGGGTTTTTCACGGTGGGAAGTGGATTGACATGGCACCCTCTATTCAGACTATGGAGGCAAAAATGACATTGAATTTAAAAAGGGCCAATCAAGCAAAAAATAGCTCAGATCAAAGTACTTCAAGGGCTTTCAAAATCCACAAAGGTCACTAGCCTACATGAATGGCCAATCAAGGGGAAAGGAAGAAGTTGCCTAAACTAGGGTTTTCCCTTCAGAGTAGCCCTCGAATGGAAAAGGCCAAGATCCGCGCTCTAGGGCTTCTCTTGTTGATCAAAAAAAAAATCTAGGGGAAAATGATCCAAGGAAACTAAAAATGGCCAACGCTAAGCATGAATCAGGGTTATTGCATGAGGGGATTCGGGAAGAAGTATACCAAGCTTCCCTAAGCCAACAAGATCCAAAAAAGTACTCATAGAAGCATAAAAGTGAAAGGGTCTTGGGTCGTTCTGAGCCAAAGCTAAACAAGACGATCTCATCTATTGAAAAGGTGTGGGTTCTAGTACCTTGCATTCATGCGAAAAACCAACCTTTCAATCAAAAAATGCGAGATCTACATGGCTTTTCTATGTTCCTCTAGGTTTGGGGTGAGGGTTTACCCCTTTCCAAACTTCATAAATTCATTCACACTCACTGGTATGGAAATATTTATTTCCAAGTTCTCTCTTTGAATACTTTTGTTCTAGTTTTGGATTCTTTGGAATCAAAAAATAAGGTTTCAGAGAACAAATTTTGTTGGGTGGGGAAAAATTTAATCTTTATTTACCCCTGGTACCTTTTCTTTCAAACCTCCCAATCTTTGATTGGGGAAGTCCCGACTTGGTTTAATCTTCTGAAGATTCCTTTGGAATTTATGGACCCTGAGATACTAGATATAATTGGAAATTTGTTTGGTAAATTCTTCCATTCAGACTCCTCTATTGTCGAGGGTTTGTTGTGCATCAAAAGTTGTGTCCTTATAAACCCTAATTCATCTTTGCTAAAATTTTGCAATCTTAAGTCTCTTGATGGCATTTGGAGGTAGGATATTCAAAGGTTGCTTGATGGATTTGAAAAAGCTACAATAGAGATAGATGTTTCCCTCTTCAAAAATCTTAAGATCTCTTCATCGAAAGATGGATTAGGGTGCCTGGAGAAAATCAAATCTATTCAAAATCCTTCTCCTCCTGGGGCTATTAATCCTATTGCAAATTTGAGGGTATCAAATCCTCCCCTCTTGTACTTTGGGATGGCCCCAGATCCTCCAGTTGTCCCCTCAAAGACCGAGGATCCATCTAAATTCAGGGACCTTCAAAATTTGGACCCCCCTTCTTTTGATTTCACAAATGTCTTAGATCCCACAAAAGAAGTTAAAATCGACTCTTTGGAAAAGGCGCCTCTGCCTCATTTACATCTTGAGTACCCACTCAAGGTTATTCCTACCTCACCTAAGAAGGTAATCTCCTCTAAATCTCTTAAAGATGTGGGGGTTATCAGATCACCAATAAAGGGCAAGCAACATTCAAATAATTTTCTAATGGATCATCCCCTGATAGAAAAATTCTAGAGGATAATTGAATCTACAAATATAAGTTTTTCCAAAGATTCTCAAGATCGAGTTCTAATTGTAATAGACATAGATCTTCAGTAAATTGAAAAAGGGTTTGATATCCCCCTCTCACAAAATTCTTTTGAGGTAATCTCTCCGGATAAGGATCCTGAAGAAATTCTTTTGGATAATGAAGCTCAAATCTCTCCTTCTAGGGTAAATCCCCTAATTACTCAATCTCCACTCACACTAAACCCCCCCTCATCAACTCCAAGGAAGAGGGGCCACAAACTGAAAGTTGTGAAATTCCAACAAGAGATTGATGCTGGCATTCAAACAACTTTTTTCTCTCCAGCCAAGAAGAAAAAATCCTTCATCCCTCCGGTGACACGATCTGGGGCCACAAAAAGAAATTTGTAGTTAGAGATGTATGTTGGGAAGCCATCCGTACAAAAATATCAAAGGAATAGGGGAGAAGAGTCATCCTCTCAAGGAGAATGAGGTTCCTTTCATGGAATGGTAGGAGCTTAAATGCCCCTAACAAGCGATGCCTAATTAGGCGTCAACTAGACATTGCAGATTTTGATATTGCTATGCTTCAAGAAACTAAATTGAATTCAGAGTCAAAAAAATTCCTCTTTTCACATTGATCTCAATGGAAATTTTCTAGCTTCCCTTCAGCAGGGGCATCTAGGGGCCTAACTTTTTTGTGGAAGGAGAAAAATTTTCAATTAAAAGTGCTATATGCCTTGTCTCATTGGTCTTTGGCTCTAGTGAAGAGCAATGTCTTTGAGGTAAAATTTTGGTTGGTTAATGTTTATGGCCCAATAAATTTGGTTGAGAAACAAAAACTTTGGGGATTCTTATCTTTGTTATCTCAAGCTATTGAAGCCTCTTTGTTAGTAGTTGGGGTGATTTTAATGCAATAGTAGAAGATTCAGAAAAACTAGGTGGTATTATTCCTAATAAAAGGGAAATGGAAGATTTTAAAGGTTTTATAGAATCCAATCACCTCATTGATAATAAACCTCAAAATAGAGTATTCACTTGGACTAACAAAATAAAATACTTCTTTCAAATTGCTAAGAGGCTTGACCATTTTTTACTATCTTCGAATTGACTTGCTTCGGATAATGATGTCTACTCTTCAATCTTGGGATATCTAGGCACAAACCACTTCCCAATCCTCTTATCAATTCTAGAAGATCAGGCCCCTATCAAGATTCCCTTCAAATTTGAACCCATGTGGCTTTGGGACCCTACTTTCATACCAATGGTTAAATTTTGGTGGGAGAACTCACCTTACTTTGTTGGCTCCCACATGTTTCAACTGGTCAAGAAGTTAATCTTCCTTAAAAACAAAATAAAAGAGTGGAATATCTCTCATTTTAAGAACATTTTTGAGGAAAAAATCAGACTCCAGTCATAACTAGAAACCCTCAATGATCATATTCTTTTGCATGGTTTGAGCCCAGATTCTTTCAATTTACAAAAAACATTGGAATCCGAACTAGATGAAGTCCTTCATTGCGAAGAATGTTATTGGAGGAAAAAGTCTTGAAACACTTGGCTTGCAGAAGGTGACAAAAATAAAAAATTCTTTCATGCCTCAGCTAAGTCCAAGAGGCAATTGAATAGAATTACATCAATTAAAGATGAGTCAGGTTCTCTACTCGTAGAGGGAAAAGAGATTGCTCGAGAAGCCTCATCTTTCTTTAAAAACCTCTTCTCGGTAGAACCAATGGATATGAATAATTCTCTCTTGGGTTCCATTCCTACTCTCCTGTCTCAGGAGGACAATGAAATGCTAATGGCCTCTTTCTCCATGGAGGAACTAAAGTCAGAAGTTTTTGAAATTCCTCCAGAAAAGGCCCTAGGCCCAAACGGCTTTACAACTTTATTCTTCAAAAAATGTTGGGAGTTTATTGGTGAGGATATTCTAAGAGCTTTGGAGGAATCAAGGTTGAACACAACTATTCTAAAATAAATCAATACCACCTTCATAGCAATCATTCCGAAAATTCCATCTCCCTCAACTTTCACAGATTTCAGACCTATCTCCTTATGTAACACTCTCTATAAAATCTTCATGAAGGCAATCTCTATCTTCCTTGCAAGGATAATCCCCCACATAGTATCAGAGGAACAAGGTGGTTTTGTCCTAGGTAGGGAGACTATTGATGGTGAAATTGTAGCTCATGAAATCTTACATTCCATTTCTCACCTCAAATCCTTGGCTATGATCTTAAAATTGGATATGTTAAAAGCATATGATAGGGTAAATTGGGACTTCCTTCTTGTTGTTCCTTACAAATTTGGATTTGTGGAAAAATGGATAAAATGGATCCACTCTTACATCTCGACAAAATATTTTTCAATTATGATCAATGGCTCCCCTTCTAGCTTCTTTTCCTCTTCTAGGGGGATAAGGCAAGGGGACCCTCTATCCCCTTTTTTGTTTATCTTGATGGTAGAAGGGCTGAGCATAGCAATAAAAATGGCTAATCAGGAAAATCTTTGGCAAGGAATTCATATACCCCAACCGCATGATGATCAAACACATGGTCTATTTGTAGATGGCACTTTATTATTCGAAAATGCTTCAATCCTCGAGGCCAAATCTATCAAAAGAATCTTAACATAATATTGTTTGTCTTCTGGTAAGAAGATCAACCCTGAAAAATCAAAGTTTTTTTTGTTAAATGTTCCTCCTATCTTAGAAGTCAAATTAAAAAAGGGGTATGTGCAGGATCATCATGGAAAAAATAGGACCTTAAGTGGGAATAAAAATTCAGAAAATCAGAGTTAGGCAACTTGATGTAAAAAATTGAATAAGTTATCTATATTATTTCAAAAATATGTAAGAATATAATCTATAGAAAATTTAATGTTGTTTCTAAACTACTAGGTTTATTTTCAAAAAATAAAAATCTATTTGGTGAAAATTTGAAATTTCAATGCAGTAGTACTTAAATTTTAGGGAAAAAATAAGAAGTAGGTGTCTGTCCGACCACCCTAACCACAATAAAATGATAATTATTTTTTATAATATTTTAGATAAAAGTAGAGGACTCATGTCTCGATGTGATGCATATTTTTTTGCAATTTTTTTCCAAGTAAATAATTAATTATGATTTTTTTATTACAACTTTTAAAAATATAAAAAACTCGTATGTCTGACCACCTTAACTTAGTCAAAACTTCATTAAATTATTATTATTATTTTTTAATCCTATAGTACATGAAGCATAGAATGTGACACATGTTTTGGATTCAAAGAATGTGATACCATTTGAAAGCTATATATTTTTTTCAATCAACCTATCAATCAGGACTTTAGTCATAATAAAAATAGAAAATGAATAATAATTATTTATTAAATTCAAAGTAAAGCATAATTTATATTGGTGGAAAGCTGAGAATCTCCTTTAAAAACCCTTTTCATTTCATCAATTTTGGGTAAAAAAAAGTCGTCAGCCACATGGGCCATCATATCACTTACATATCGCCACTTTTTGGCCCATCATGATCCTGCAAATACCCAAAGTTTTGGGGATTTTCTGTTGGTTCTCTTCCTTGTTCATATCTTGGCATGCCTTTATTTTTCAGAAAAGGTTTATCATCTTTCTGGGATAAAGCAATATCCTCAATTATGGCCATAATTCTTTCTTGGAAACACAAGTGGCTATCCTTTGCAGATAAAATTCAAATGATCAAATTAGTCTTAAATGAAATTCCAATGTACCTTTTCTCTGTGCTTAAAGCTCTGGTTGCCACTTTAAATCACCTAAAGTTAGTTTTTCATTCCTTTCTATGGAATGATAATGTTGAGGGTAAAGCAAAAATCCCCCTAATAGCCTGGGATAATGTATGCCTTACAAAAGAGAAAGGTGGTACTGGGTTAAGAAATGAAAAACTCCAAAACCTAGCCCTAGGTGCAAAACTTACCTAGAGACTCTACCAATCTCCAAATTCAAGATGGGGAAAATTATGTTCGCCAAATATTTAAACTCTCTTCCAAGGGAGTGCATTTTTACAGCCCCATCCCTTCCAAAGGGTTCTTCTATTTGGAATTTCATCTCCTCTTGTCGATCAATTATTATTCCCCATCTTTATTGGTTAACTCATGATGGTCAGAAAGAAAAATTCTGGGAGGATGTTTTGAACGGTTACATTGCTATGTCTAATCTTAGAGATTGGGGCCTTATGTGCTCAAAAATCTCTGGGGTTCAAAATTTGCAGACTACTTTATAGTGGATCATTCTAGTTTGATCCCTCAAATCAAATGGAAATCTATTGATGCCTTTCCCTTTCCTCCCAATCTTAAAGAAGCTTTCAACAAAGAATTAGAGCAAAGATTGATAGTCTTCTCGAAAAAGGAAGATATACTAATTTGGACCAAATCAAAGTCTAGAAACTACACTATCAAAGAGGGGTATAAGTCTCTTTTAGCCGATCATTCCAATTTAGAATTCCCCACTCTTCTTTTTTGGAGTGACACTTGTTTATCAAAGGTGAGATCTTTTGCTTGGGTTTCCCTTCAAGATAGAGCACTCACAAAGGCTAGGCTAGAAAGAATGGGCATTATGACTACCTTCCCTTATGTTTTATGTGGTTACTTCCTTGAATCTGCTCATCATCTCTTTTTGAATTGCCCTTTTTCTTCTCAATGTTGGTATTAGCTTTTTGAAAAACTGCATTGGAATTCTGTGATTGGCCCCTCTCTTGCTTCACATTTTAAATCATGGCCCCTTTGCTTCAGGTCCTCATTTTTCTCTTGTCTTTGGGTTATCTCCCCCTCTTTGTTGCTCTAGAATATCTAGAAAGAGAGAAATAATAGAATCTTCAAAGGTAAACCCTCATCTCTGGAAGAGGTGTTGTTTAAACTAGAGAAAGCAATATCAAAAATAGAAAAATCCCATATCCTCAGGTAGATTAACAATTTAAAAAAATTCTTTTCTTGGGATAGTCACATCTTGTCTTCCTGGTTCTTAATCAAATCCTTTCCTTTCCATGGTTCTATAACAAACAATGTTGACAAATGTAAAGCAAGACTGGAAGTAAGGTGTACCCCCCCTCAAAAAAAATTCAAACTAAACTATGATGGGGTGTCTAGGGGTAACCCTGGAAAATCGAGGATTGGAATTGTAATAACAATTCAAAAGCAAAGATATTAAAAACAGTGTGCAAAATGCTTCCGGATGGGACAAATAACAAGGCTGAACTAGAGGCTCTCAACTTTGGTCTAGATCTTGCTCTCTCCCTAGGAATTAAGGACATTGTAGTGGAGGGGGATTCTATGGTAATATTCAATTCGGTCTCTAAAACAAAGTCTCACATTTGGCAGCTACAATATCTTTTGGATAAATTTCTTCTACAGTCGTCTCATTTTAACAATTACACATTCTCTCATTGCTATAGGGAGGAAAACCATGTAGCATATTTCCTTGTGAATAGAGCAATCGATGATTCTTGTCCCTATAAATAATTTGAGGTGAATGTTATTCCCTCCTTATTTAAACAATAGTTTTTTCTCAGGTTTCTATAATAGGGAAAACTTTGGCGGGTTTGATATTTTTTGTCAGCAAGCTTAGTATTTCTCTGTTGCAGTAGTTCCCACTAAATGAAATCATTTCATGTCTGGATTAATAATTGTAAGGAACAACATGATGATACAACTCTTTCATGAAATTAATTGTGTCAATCATCAACTCCTCCTCGAACTGGGGTGATTTGATCTCGTCATGCTTTGGTACTCCTTTCAACTTTTAGATAATCATTTCCTTTGGTGTTTTAGCTCCCAACTTTCAGAGTATTGAGTAAAATTTATTAATTTTTGTCCTTTGCATTTGTTTCCTTTTCTCTCACCATCATGTTAAAAAATGGTATGGGTTTTCCTTGCTCTCCTATCAAGTTCCACATGTTTGTGGCTGCGTTCAGATCTCTGTAAATCATTTTCTTACATGCTTTGGGTTATCTCTTTATTATTGAAAATTCATTCCTATGTGAAGCCAATTGCAATGGCTCTTCACATGTGTTAAGCTTTTTATTTATTCAGATAGTGGTTGGGTATAAATGGGCTGAAATGTATTTCTTTTTGGGGCATTTAAGTGTGAAGTTTCCATTGATCCATTCGTAGTGTAATGTCTATAAATCTGGTTAACGATTGGTTCCACGTTTCATTTTCTACAAAAGGAAAAGAATTTAGTGATCCTTACCCTTTTGATCATGAGAAGCTGGGAAGATTTTTTCGTCTGGATGACGCAAATTACTATCTAGCTTGCAAAAAGGTGGTGGGCACACATTGGCTGCGAGATAATGCCAATGCCACCTTCCATGAAATTCTATCTCATTTTTTCACTATTTGCATGGAAATTCTGTTGGATGTAGATTTGGTTATGGTTATTGCTTCAAAATTTTCTCAACCAAATTTACTTTTTGATCAAGAGCTCCGTGAAGCTTTGGATAAATATAATTTTCATGCAGGTCTTTTTCCTATTGGTGGTGTTACTACTCATTCTGATCTGATTTCTAACAGTTTTTGTGGAGACTTGTTTGTTTACTCTCAGGTTAGGTATCGCATGTGATGATTTTGATAGAATAGTGTTGGATTGCAATGACTTGAACAAAAAAGTTTCTCCAGAGATTCTAGTGGTCACAGTTGATGTTTTTCTAGAATTACACTTCTTGTTTGACTCAGCTTCAAGATCTATGCCTCTAAAGCATTTAAGTGCTTCAATTCAAAAATCAGAGGAGGAATCTTTTGTGGGAAATTGCATGCCTCTTTCTTATTTTCAAGTAGGCTCCTCTTCTAGCTTTGGTTTGGAAGATATGTAAAAAGTTTCACTTGCCCATTTTGCTATTGTTGGGCATTGCATACTTGTCTAGGCTAAGTCTAGACTGAGGGTTGGTGGGTGGTCAAAATATTTCTTTTTGGGCTCCATAATGGTTGGGATTCAAGTATGCCTTTCATTTTTCTTCGTTCAACTTGGGCTATCCTATTATCAAGATTGAGTTTTATGTACTGCAACTTTATTTCAATAAATAAAATTATAGTGGCTCAGCCACTTTTATCAATATATATATATATATATATATATATATATATATAAGTAAATAAATAAATAAGGAAGAGAATACAAAAGTTACCCCTTCTTTATATTTTGCAATAATAGTCCTAACATTTATCACATATTTAAAAAAATAACATAAATCATTAAAAAAATTAAACATTATAAAATATATATATATATCATGTATTATGATAAAAGGAATATACAAAAAAATATATATCATACATATGTAATATGTATAACTCAAGTGTTATTTTATAAGAAGAGAAAATAAAATATTATATGTCTTATAATTAAAAAATTAAAAATATATTCTAAATATAAAATGAAAGTGATATTTAATTTTTAGTAAAAAGAAATTAACTTTATTGTGAAAAAGAATTAAGGTAAAAATAATAATAATAATTGAAATTTAGTGAAAAGGTAAACAATAAGGAATAACTTTATAATGATTTCCAAGTTATTAACTTTTATAGCTAACTTTTATAACCATATTTTTAGATAAAAAATATTAAATTATAATATTTGTATTTTTCTTACACAAATTTACCAATATTATTTTATCACAGTTATATCTTTTCCTTTTTCTCCTTTTCTTGCAATAATATTTATATCTTTTCTTGTAATAATCTACAAATATTAAATTACCACAATTTATATATTTTCTTGCAACAATCTACAAATATTAATTATCATAGTTTAAATTGGCTCTGATACCGTGTTTGAACATGTAAACTATTTAAACTATGATACTTAAATATATTAAAAATATTAACATTTTAAATTATTAAAAAAAGAGATTAATAAGAACTAATAATAAATTTAGTTTTAGTGTAGAAAATTGTGCACTCTTGAAGAAAGAGACAATTTCACATTTAATTTGGACCCATTTGGGCACCCTTGCATTAATTATCCTTCAAAATCATCATTTATAGGCCCCTAGGACCCATTATTTTGGAATTCTGAGGCCCATTCTAGTTAAAAATCATTTAAAATCTGTCAAAATCCTGAAAGATTCAAAAACCCACCTCAAAAACTTAAGGTGGGACTCATTCACCACCTTGGGTGAATGAGTCTCCTTAGGTGAGACCCATTCACCTAGGGTGGGGAATGAGTCCCTTTTGGGGCCTTTTTCAATTTTAAACAAGAATTCATCAATTTAATTTAATTTTTTGATGAATTTCAGCCTTTGGGATCTAAATAATGGTCAATTAGGTGTTGATGCCTATAAAAGCAAGATTCTAAGTAATTTTTATCAATCTTTAAGCACTTTGAGCAAGCATTGTCCAACATGAAGCATTGAGAGTCTTCAAGCAAGTTATCACAAGAGCATTCAAGTTTCAAGAGCAAGTAGAGTTGAAGCTTTGGAGTAGCATTAAAGTGTTTTTGCAGGTCTTCAAGCTCACTTTAGATCAAGATCAAGTATTGTCAAGGGTTGATCAAGGATGCCTATGGTGAATCATGATGGATTCTAGGTTGGGGAGATGCAACTAGCCATCAAGTCAATCCTAAAGATTTGTTTCCTAAGGGATTTCATTCTCCATTATCACTCTACATTCAGCCTAAAAAAGGTACAAGCATTGCTAGGGTTCATTTGAGATGATTGGAGATCATCACAAGTTAATCATTCATATCTTCATTTCTATTATTGCATCATATTCTCTCATGTTAGAATATGATTGCATCATGTTTCATATTTCCTAGTCTTAGACATACTTAAGGCTAGGGTTTCCATGCACATTTCATTATCTTTTCCAAGGTTTAATTACCAAACTTGGGGTTTGACCAAGGCAAATCCCCCATTACCAAATCAAGCCAAATTCTATTTTGCAAGTGAATTTTACAACTTCAGATCTGAAACTCAGGTAGGAACAAAAGAGTAGGTGTTAAGGGGTAGATTAGAGTTTTCAAGTCTGAGAAAAGTCAAAATGGACTAATTCACCAAGTGTGGCGAATGAGTACCACTACTGCTATTTGTTAGATCAAGTTGCAAATTCTGATGCTCTTTTTCCTGAAACAAGCTCCCACATAGAAATCTGGATTTGGGACTAATTCACCCAAGTTGGCGAATGAGTTTGGTCAAAAAGTCAACATTTCTAGGATTTCAGATTTGTTTCTAGTCTTTTAGAGGTTTCCAGGTGCACATTTCCAGTTTAGCAAATTTCTTTTACATTCTATTTGTATTTTTAAGTCATCTTTTAGATCATTTTGCATATCATATTGTGTTTTCAAACATCTTGTCTTTTCCAAGTTTACACTTGGTGGTGAACCCCTATTTATATCTTTCCATCCCCTAGAACACACCCTTTTCTAGATTTCAATCACCTTTGCATTGGAATCTCAAGGGTTTGTTCTTGAATGTAAATGGTGAATTTTGTGTCCTAGATCCTAAACCTTAATGATCTAGCCCACACACTAAATTTTTTATTTCATTAGTACACAAAATTTACGTGGGGAAAACCATTATTGGTAAAAACCCACAAAAATAACATCTTTTATTATAAGAACACTTACAATATAGTCTATTGAAAAATAGACATAACTTGGGAATACTCCTCTTCAAACTTCTATAGGCCTCATGCAATTTTCTCCAAATTCTAAATATATAATATTTTCGTCACCACAAACGGTGAGTAATCCTCCCTTAAATATAGGGAGAAAGGTTGGAAAATTACCTGAAAGGGTAGTTACCACACCTTTTCAATAACAACCTTGTTCATAATTAATAAATTAATAACTATTTAATAGTTCATTAATTTATTAATTATTTACAAGAAATATAAATGCTTTTAAAGCATTATAATTTAAGAACATTATATATTATAAGGGTTTTACCCTTAATAATATTATGTTCTAACAAATTCCAATAATTAAGTTTTTTTTAGATGAGGTTAGTGGTGCCATTTATTTTAACAAACATGATCTTCACTTTGGTTATCGCTAAATTAGAATAAGAGATGAGAATTTACATAAGATATATTTTCAAATCATCATATCCACTATGGTTTTTTTGTGATACTTTTTCACTCACAACTACATAATTTATATTTGAAGGTTTGATGAACTTTATCTTTAGGATTTTTGGTGAAAAAATAGTAATTTTTATGGTATTTTAATATATAATGAAACTTGAGATATGCACTTACAACCTACAACTTAGGTTTTGAAAATTGAAGAAAAGCATTGATATTATGCTAAGTTATTCAAGTGTGTTTTCAAAGCTACAAAAGTAGAGTACCTAGGTCATAATGTTTCACATAAGGGATTCAAGGTGAATTGTCACAAGATCAATGTTATGGTAAAATGGAAAGTCCCTAGGAAAATTACGAACCTATGTTATTTCTTAGGGAATACTATCTACAGTCAACAATTTGTAAAATAATTTATTAGCATAGTGACATCTCTCAAATATTTATTGAAGAAATATTATTTCCAATAGATTGAGGTAGCTACTAGGGAACTTGAGAAGATAAATGAAAACATGTGAACAGCTCTAGTTCTAGCTACCCTAAATATTTTTAAACCTTCATTTTTTATGTGATGCTTCTAGGCATTACATAGTAGTACTCATGCAAGAGATAAGACCCCTAGCATTTGAGAGTTTCAAAATCAAAGGTACAAATTCTTTGCAGCTAGGTTATGAGAATGAAATGATGGGTATTATAATTTTAGTCAAACTATAGAGACCTTATATGATGGGACGATATTTTATGGTAAAAAAAATAATGATAGCACTGTTAAATACTTCGTAGAACATATGTTATCTTCTAAAGAAGAACAAAAATGAGTCATGAAGATGTTGGGATATGAATTTTAGACCATATATGGGAAATGAAATGAGAATGTTATGGTTGATGCTTCATACATGAGGGATGGGCCCACACACTCAACATTGTATGTCATTCCTATATTGAAATTAGATTGGGTGGATGAGGCACAAGAAGGGTGGAAGGACGTGGATACTCAAACTCTCATTGAAAAACTCCAACAAGATGTAAAATGTGTCAAATAACTTTGCATGGAAAGAAAATTCTCTATGGTACAAGGATATGTTGTACATACGAAGGAACTCAACTCTCATGTTTAAGGTTTTGGAAAATTTGCATGTTTCTCTTGTAGGTGGGAACTTAGGATACACCAATCCAATCTCACAATTTTTCATTTATTTCTTCTTGAGTGAGTGAATAATCCATTTATTGTGTGCACTCATATTCATCCTCCCACCTACGACTTCTTCCTACACATATTGGAAGAGTATAATTAAGTTATATTCCCTCTTCAATTATATTAGGAGAAAATAGGAGTACATCTGTTCATGTGGTGGATTTGGAGGTTGGATTGAGGTGGTTTCTTAGAATCAATAAAAAATTCTTTTGTCATGGGCTCAAAGGGGATATATAAAAATTGGTAGTAGAATGAAAAGTGGCCTAACATAATAAAGAGAGAAAAGTAAGACTTTATATATTTTTTAACCCTTCTCTATTCTAGGCTAATGGTGGGAAGAGATCCATATATTTTTATCATAGGTTTACCTAGTTCCAAAGGAGAAAAATGCCATCATAATTGTTGATCAACTCATCAAGTATGTGCATTTTTTTGCATTAAGACACCCATTTGTAGCAAGTAATGTAGCAATAGAATTTGTCGATACCATTTAGAATGTACATGGGACTCCCAAAAATTTAGTAACATATCATTATCATATAATTATAAGTAATTTTTGGACTCAGTTTGCTAAAAACACACCAAAACAATGAGAGGGAGGGAGAATCAGTATTCTATCAAATCTCAAACCATATAGATCAAACTTAAACTTAAACTTTACAATAAAAACAAAAAAATGAAATATGAACATAATGCACAACACCACACAACACTATATGTATGTGGAAAACCCCATTGGGGAAAAACCATGATGAGAAATGTTGCTAGGAGCTACTATCCTAATCTAACCTCACAATTGAATACAAATTACAAATTTGTTTTAGGGCTACAACCCAAGGAAGCTACTACTCCTTGTAGAAATGTTTTAGGGTCACTCCCAAGGAATCTACAACTCCCTATAGGCTTTTTTTTAGGCCTTCAACTCAAGGAAGCAAATACTTCCTAAATTGAGAAAAAACTCAAAGAAGATTACAACATGACAGTCCTTCTACTATTTGAATCTAACAATGAAGCTCAATCCTTTTGATGATTATGATTCCACTTTTTCCCTCTCTTTTTATGATTGCAATTATGCTTTGACAACTCTTCTGCAACTTCTTCAAATGTCTTATTTGCAACTTATTGGCTCACTACTTTTAGCCTTCAAGAAGTTTTTCCTTTGGCTCACTGCCTCCAGCAATCAATTAGGCATACTCTTCAATTTCCTTCTATCATAAAAATATGACCAACTTGAATTTAGGTAGCATCTTACACTTTTTCTCTTTCCTCTTTACTCACTTACATAAACACCATAATGCATTACGCATCCTCATTCAACACAACCACTCAACCTAGATCAACTAGGTTTACAATAAATACATGATATTACATTGATTAAATTACATATGTTGGCTTAAAACAAATAATATTACAATTATAAGATGGCCAAAGATCAAAAAACATAAAATGTGTAGAGGGTTATACCCAAAATGGACTACACACAACACTAGGAAGAGGTACACACCTTCGAAATCCCAACACACGCTTAATCCAGTCCTAAAAACTCTTCACAACTTCAATATTCAATGAACAAAATCCACACTCTTTACACATTCAAATTAGGTCGGCCTTAAGTGTTGGGAAAATGTGTCTCAATATTGCAATTACATAATGTATTGTTGATATATATGTGTGTGTGGGGGGCATGGGGGGTACCCCCATGAGGTGTTCAGGGAGATCATCCCCCTAGTGGGGGGGTCTGGGGTTGCATGCCCCTGAAGGCTAAATTTTATTATTTTAAATCTAGACACTTCATCATTAGGTCTCAGATCTGACGGTCAATATTTTGTTGGATTGATTTGACCTAGAAGGCAACCCTATTTTATGAGGGAATTTCATTATGATTGTGTATTGCGATGTATTCTAAAATTTTGATAGTGGTCATGTTCCTACTAGATCTTTGGTTGGTGATACTCCTATGAGAAGCTTTCTCTACAAGTATATTGTAATATTTGTGATTTTTGAATAATATATTGGGAAATGTTTTGAGTGTATGGTTTTTCTCCTGAAAGATTTTTCTCCACCTAAATCATTGTGTTGTGGTATGCATGATATCTATGTTTATTTTTGTAAGTTTCTATAAATATTAAAGGTTTGTAAAGTTTTGCATTATCCTCCTCTCAAGATTAGTGTAGGATGTTGTTTCACTACCTTAGCTTCCTTACATTAAGCAAGAAAACAAGACACTTGTAGCATATTATCCATTACAACATTGGTGGTACATATGAATGATTAAACATTAATTGTTCTTCTCTCGGATGAGTCAAAATGACCTATACAACACCTTCAAACACTTCATAGACTTTGTGAAAATCCAACACATGTCATACACCTTCAACATATCTCAATCACCTAGGCAAAAGCATAACCTAGCAACACCTTCATTCCAAAGCATAACCTATTCCAAAGAAAGTAAATAAAATCTTACAAAGTAACATAAACCATCATAATGTTTTTAGGAAAACTCTCATACATCCATTTCACAACTTCAAGCAGTAGTATGTTGGTACAAGCTAATAGACATTGAAATGAGCCATCAAAAAATACAATCCTACACTCTATCACTTATAAATATCTCTATTGAAGGATAAATGATATGAAACTTTAGATATAACACCTTCACAACACAAGAAACTTAAATTTTGATTCACACAACCATATCTACAAATTTGTAGGAATGTAGAGCCAAACTTATCACCATTGTGATCATCTTCATAAAAACAACATTACCTTCAAGTTGCCACTTCCAAAACACATTTTTGATAATCCAAAAAACATTCATGAAACTTGGATCACACATTCTATGAAAACATATAAAGATAACTTCTAAATCACAAGAGCACAAAAATAGCAGAGAGATGTGTAGCATCTCACAGGGACTCTAGAAACCAAATAATAAGACTGCAACCAATTCCAACATTCTTCTAACATCAATTACAACCAAAATCACACTTTTGACATCAATGACAACCAAAATTTGCAACACACTTATCCTCATCTTTGGGCACTCAACTCACTTATAGGTCATCATATTGTTTGCAATTAAATGGATAGAATAATTTGGTTAACATGTTCTTGGAGATCCATCTCTAATGTTTTGTTCTAGATAAGTATTAGACATGGGTGTAATGGTTACCGCTAGTCAGATTGTGATATAACACTTCTTTCACTACTTCATTTAAAATATCTATTTTTGGTACTATATGGGCCCCGTTCACTATCAATCACATCTTCATTATGGGGACGCCAAAAGGTTAGAGAAATCAAATAACACATTCAACATCAATAATATTTACTTTGTAGGCTTATGGAGAACTGAGCAACAATGATATAGAACATAATGAAGTAGTATGTTGAAAAAATGTATCAAAGTAAAAGAATTTTTGAAGTAGATGATTGAGTCATTGTGGGATTATAACTATGTAAGAAAAGGACACCAGAGAAATAAAAGGATAATAAGCTTGCATCTGATCCTTATTGCCCTTAAAAGGTTTTGTAGAGGATTGGTAATGTGGCATACAAATTGGAGTTACTTAAGTCAACAAAAGATCATCTAGCCTTTGGTATTCCTTGCTTGAAGAAGGGTATCAATCAAAGAGCTTCAACCTAAATGAGTTACTAGAGCCTAATGATGAGGGAAAGATCGATTTAAAACTTATGTGAATCATTTGAACATGTACTTAAAGGTTATGAATGAGGAAAATCATATAATATTTGATGAAGTAGAAGAATTCTCTAGTCGAAGATGCTATGTATGGGAAAACAAATTATGCAAAAACACCCTCTATAGGAGCGAATTTGCACCCCTTTTGCAAATTCCCCTTTTGCATCCCTCCACCTTATAAAATCAAACATGAATGTGAAATTCCACATCACCCATCCACAATGCATCTACTTAGTGCCTGCCTTCTGTGTCGGTGGAGGAATATTTTTTAGGGACGCGAGTGCGACGTTCAAACGTTTGTGTGGTGCATTGTCATCCCTAACGGATTCCTATCTCTAGAGTTTGTAGGGACATTACACTCCTCATTGGGGATGAAATGCAACACCTCTCTATCAACCAACCACACTGAAAATAGCTCTTTCCCTCTCATTTTGATTTTCAAATGCCTATCTTTCTCATTCACTTCATCTCTAGTAATTCCTGATCTTCTACAATCTCTCTAGCATTTTTATTGAGCTTCTACACACCAATTTCATACATTTGAGCTACTCATGGCACTACTAGCTTCACATCTCCAACATCACAACATCCTACGTACTCTACCATAGAAGCATCAGCTTGGTGAATAGTGTGGTTTCTCTCGACGTTGTTGTGAATGCATTGACTCTACCATTGTTGTGGGCTTGCATTCCTCTCTCATTAGCCTTGAGTGCCTTTGGTCAATGGTGGCAACAGTTTTATCTATTTTGTTGGATTTGTGTAGCTTTATGTCTCTTGTAGTGTTTGGTTCTATTTCTATTCCAACATTACTTTCTTTACCATTTTTCTATTTCTCTCTATCTATCTCACTGTCTATGGAGGTGGAAACACCAAAGCAAGGGTTTGAATGAGGCAAACCCCTATACAGCTCCAAATTTTTTCCTCTCTTGATTGTTTGTAGGTGTACATGTGCATAGAGCTTGCTAGTGAACATGACTTTTAGTGAGTTAGACTTTTTCACCCTCATTTTCTCTCTCCTTTATCATTCCTATAGTCATTTATTGTACAAGTCATTATTTTGTTTAGTTCATTAAATATTATTGACTAGTCTGTTAGTAGGTTTCTTTGAGTTCAGTACTATACTTTTCACTTTCTAGTCGTACGAATGTCAGTGCCCTAGAGAGACGCCAACATGTCATGCTATCGTCCTTGACCTTGTGTTGTTGTCCTTAGGTAGAGAGTTGTCTTAGGTGTATTTCAAACTCTAGAAACCATCTCATCAAGTGCCATTTAAGCATTTAGATTAGTAGAGTGACAGAAGCACTTGAGAGTTCTCTTCATTCTCTATCCTTGACTTAAACACCCACTTAGCTAGAGGTAAGTTAGCACAACCCTCTGCTCTTAGCTCTCTATGACCTTCAGCCTTGGTGTGGTTGGTCCCCCTACCTTACATTTTGGTGAACTTGATGTGAACCATTTTGGTTCCATTTAGTGGTGATGAAATGCCCTTTCCTCATATCCTAGGAGCATTGTGAGTGTGAGTGTTGTGAGTCATTTTACCTTGCAACCCAACCTACGACCCCTAGTGATGTAGTTGGAAGGTTCTTGTAGTGTACAAAATTATACGCTCTTGAAAGTAGTGTAATTTCACACTTAATTTGTACCTATTTCGACACCCTTGCATTTAACACCATTTAAAATCATCATTAATAGGCCCCTAAGACCCATTATTTTGGATCTTGAGGCTTGTTTTAGCTAATAACCCAAAACAACCATCAAAAACATCAAAAATTCTAAAAACCCACCCCAAAAATCTAGGGTGGGACTTTGTGTTGCCAAAACGTGTAGCCTTTGACACTTTTCAATCTCTTTTTACCCCTTTCTAAGCCTTATTCCAAAGTGTTGTAAGGTGTTATAAAACATTTTCACACTCTCCTAGGCTTGTCATCACTAAATCAACCCTTTCTTATGCTATAATGACCCCTTAATGCACATATAAACCTTACTTTAGTGTGTTTTGTGAGACAATACTGAAAATAAATAATAATCACATTTTAATCTTTGAAAACCAATCAAAAATTCCTAGGTGAACTAGATTTCCACCTTGGGTGACCTAGTTCCATGTGGCATAAAATTCAAATTTAACTTAATATTCTTTCGAGATTTTATCTCTAAAACCCTAAGGTTGGCCTGTATGGTGTTGTTTCGGGAAAATTAGGGCATAACTTGTATAAATAAGGACTTATGTCATCTTTCTCACCCTAATGTCCAACTTTCTAAGTCTCATTTTTTCTCCTCACTCATTCTTCTCAAGCAAGCTAGGGTTTGAGCATTCCAAGTCAACAAGACATCTTTTCTAAAGCATTCAAGGGTTGATTGCTGCAAAAACACAAGATATCTCATCATGACAAGGTAACCTACTGCATTACTTCATGTTTCATGCGTCATTACATTATTTCTATTCATTTTGGTTTAGTTACCTAAAAGGGGTTTGACTAAGACAAACCCCTAATCCCTAACAATCAACATTTTCTCCTTCTCTCCTTGTGTGTTTGTAGATTTAGCTACATTGAATACCTTTGAAGAATTTTTGAAGACATCTCCTTGCTTGCAAAGTCCCAACATTCAGTAAAAGTCACTTCAGGCCCAAAAATTAGAGTTTTAGATTGCAGACACCTGTGAAGAACCGAAGTGCAGATCGAGGGCTTTCGTTTCCCCTTCCGAATTTCCAAAAATCTAGAAGAGGACCAAGTCACCAACAATGGCGACCTCGTCCCACTAGATATTCCTTTTAGTGATTTTTACATTTTGTGAGACCCATTTGGCAGAAACGGGCTTCCGATCAGTTTTCTCAAATCTGGGACTAGGTCGCCCAGATTGGCACAAGTGTCCCTTTCAGCTTCTGCAATATTTTCATCAGCATTCTAGATCTCATCACATCCCTCTTCAACCTCCAATTACACCTCTTCAATCTTATTCATCTCTATAATAGTTTGCTTATGTTTCTTAGGTCATCTTGTACATGCTTGCATATCATAATGTGTTTTCCAACATAGTTGCATTTCCTAAGTTTTACATTATTAGTTAGTTTCTATTTTCTGTTTATTAAATTTAGTGCATCTCACAAACCCCAATCAATCTATATCCATCTTTGAATGAACCCTAAAGTGAAAAGGTGTGAAAGAGAGCCACATTTCCTAAGCTAGCTTCTAGGTGAAAAACCGTAGAGGCTCATTGGGGAATCCTCTTTCCCTTCCTCATTTTTGGTGGTTCATTTTGGTGAACCCGACATTCCTACACCCTTCTTTTCTAATTTATAGTCCCTCTTCATTCTATTTTTGCATTGCATTTTGTGTTGTTTCATTTGCATCCTAGGGTTTCACATTTTTGCATGCATGAAAGTGTATATATTGCATCTCATATCATTGTCATTCATCTAAAATATGCACCTACCTTTATTTTTGTGGTCATCAAACATCCTACCCATCCAAAATAGTTGCAAATTTTTGGAAATTAAAAAAAAACCTAACTGGGACTGATTCACCATTTTGCACGACCTAGTCCCTTTCCAGATTTTTCATTGTCTGTTACGGCACCAAAAACCTCATTTCTATGCTTTCTTAGGCTCCTAGTATCATATACTATAAGTCTGGAAAGTTTCTAAAACACTGGTTTTAGGCTTCTAGCTCAAAATCATCATTTTAGGATGGTCATTCTTCAAATCATTTCATCATTAGATCTGAAAATGTTTACATTTATATAATTTTGCATCACATTAATAAAAGTACTTTTAACTTGTGCCTATACAATGTTTCTATTTATCAAATGTTGCATTAGTTTGTTAAAAGTGCTTTTATTTTTAGCATGTACATTATATGCATTCTTAAAGATTAGCATATATTGGATAAAAATGTCTTGTATTATTGCATATACATTGTTTATATTGCTTAAAAATTGCATGAAATTGTTACATGTACTTTTCATTTTTATTCAAACAATTTTAATATCTTACATAACTAGACATGCTAAGAAAACTCTAATCTCTCATCCCTATGAGAGTGTTGTAGTTACAGAAGAGACAACTTTGGACATTCCTAACAATCATATTTCTTCTTCTCCTAATATCTCTCATCTTGGTGATGAAGATATTTTGTTAGAAGAACCAATCAATAAGAGTTATGAGAATCCTAGTTATTTCTCTCCTATTACCTCTCTTAGTGGACAAGACATTAATAACCAAGACAACACAAACATAGCTAATCATGAAAATACCATTTACTTTTCTCCTAGTATTTCTCCTTGTTGTGAAGAAAATACTTTGTTGTTAGAAAACATAATTAGTGAAGGTCATGAACATCCTAGTTGTCCCCCTTCACCTCCAACAACCCTTCCTATTCACAAAAAATCATCCATTGATCCTTCCCCTACTTGTGATGCAGTCCTTTTAGAAGAACCAACCTTTGATTCTCTTGAGATGTTGGTTTGTTGTTCTTTTAAATCCTTCCCCCTAGGGAGGATATCATGATTCCCGATAAGGATAACCACAACAATAATAATATTGAATCCTTAGAAGAAAATAAAGAGACACCCTTGGCCTCTCCCTTGCTCAAGGATGTTAATATTATTCAACCTCAACTCATCCTTTACCCCCTTCCACCCAATCCAACCCTAAATTCATTCTCTACCCACCTCAGAATAATGTTTCATAGCAATCGAGTCATAATATCGTTGCTCATAAATATTATACCCATAATAATTCATGACTGCAACCATCACCCTCAACTCTTTTACCTTTACCTAATCCTATCTTACTTGTTGCCCCTTGCTTGAATTCACTTCTTAGGGAGTATGACCTTGTTGACCAACTATGGAATACTCCCACTAAAATATCCTTATGGGATCTCATTCAAGCCTCCCCTCACTATCACAACATGATGCAAGTAGGCTTACACCAAGTTCCTATCCCTTGTAATGAGAAATTGAATGGTATAGTAGATATTATTCATGAAATTAATGCTAATATTGTTTTTCACCAAAGTGAGCTTCCTCCTTTAGATGTACAAAAAAAATGAAGCTTTCATAATAATCTCTCAATACAAAACAAAAGGGATCAAGAGAACTCTTGTAGATGTCAGCTTTCCCCTTAATGTGTGTAGTGTGCGCCTTTTGGATAGGCTTGGCATTGATAGATCACACATCAAACCTGATTATCTATCTATCAGAGGATTTGACAACGTCACTAAGAAATTTCTCGGTGTGATCACTATACCTCATATAGTTGGAATGGCCACATTGGACTCAAAAATCCATGTTATGCCTCATGAAATTTCCTATAATCTTCTCTTAGGCAGGCTGTGGGTTCATTCTATGAATGGAGTGCCTTCCACTCTTCATCATAAGATGAAGTACAACTACAACAACAAAGTGTACACACATGAAGTTGACCCCAAACCAAACAGTTGCTTAAACATTGAGAAATCGAAAGAGAATCATTTCAACACCTTAACACCAACCACCCAAGTGGAACCCACCCAACACCCAAATAAAGAAAAACATCTTGAGCAACTCACCAAGCTCTTAGATGATGATTGGGATTCTTTAGACTTCACCCCTCCTTTACTAGGAGAATCCAAATCACCAACAAAGAATCTTAAAAGGAGAACATAGTCTTGTCAAAACAAGACTTGGTTGATCCTTCAAAAGCATCCACCTCAACTAATTTAGCCACCAATGCAAACAACAACCCCTCACCTAATCCAAAAAATCTGAAAAAGCTCTATGGAAAAGGTTATGATCTTATGAAACAACTTGGCTATAGTGGACAAGGTTGTGGTGCTAATGAACAAGGTATCTACAACCCTATCGATCCTCACATGCAGACAACTAATCATGGTCTTAGCTATTGTCCTTTAATCAAAAACATCAAACCTTCTTCCAACATCAACACTATCTCAAATCACCCTTCTACACCAACCTTAGAAAGTGATCCTTTACAATGAAGAAAGGACTCTTTGCTTAAATCCAATGTCATCTTGCAACCCATGAATGATTTGAATTTTACACTCTTCCAAAAGAGTATACAAAATCTTACAATCTATAGCGCCTTGCGTAAGTATGACCTCCTATACTAAGCAAGACACACCTTTGTTACACAATAAAGAAACACCTTCTCCCCTTGATCAAGCAGGTATGTTGTTGAGACTCCTCCAAGATCACTTGATATCCCTTCCTCCCCGAACTCCCAAGAAATGTTACCACAAACATTCCTCTTATGCCTACCACCAAGTTCATGGTCATCACACTAATGAATGTAAGGCCTTGAGTAGCAAAATACAACATCTTAAGGAGTTTGGTATTCTCCCTTATGTGGGGGCACCTCATTCCTCTAATTGATACCAATTTTCACTCACCCTTGCCTCTCCTCAATCCTCTTAGCTCAGTTTTGTCCTGCACTAAGTGGGGGCAAGGGGTGAGCCTCTTCCCTTGTATGTCACTTGTTGTTGTCTCTTTTGACTACTTGTTAGCCTTTCATGAACAAATAAGAGAAATCTTGGGATTTGGATGACATGTCTTAAGTTGACTGACATGTGACATACTACCCTCTTCATGATGTAACTTATCAGAAACATATTTTCAGCATAGGGCTTTCCGAATAAGCTCTCATGTCTTCCTCTTCTTCTACTTTAAAGAAATTGCCCATAGTATGGTGTTTCATAATTCCATTAAAGTAGGGGCATACATCACCACTCACATTTCAATGTGTGATTTCCTTTTTCTTGTGATGCCCTCTCTTGGAAATATTAGGTACAATGTTACTCAAGATGAGACATTTTCATTTTTCCTCTCTTGCATACAAGATGAGTTTATTTGCACTTTTCCTCTCTTGGAGACATTACGCACAATGTTTCCTATGATGAGACATTGTACGAACTAATAAAAATCCCTTTGAACACCATCACTTCCTTTTGTGGTTCCTTTTTAAAGTTATCAAAAGGTATAAATTTGGAATGGTTAAGCGGGAAGCCCAACAAGCAACACAACTTTCCACATAGCCACCTTTTGGGACTTCTCACCCAATAGACAACCAAAAGTCTCATTGCCCCAAAGTGAGTACACATCATCATCTTCTTTTTGGACAAAAAACTTAGATCCAATCCACAAATAGTTGGACAAATGGTCGAAGCTTGATCCAACTTCTACTTTTTCACTCCTCTCTTCATTCTAATTCTTGTCATCGCATGATCATGTATCTCATTTTGCTGCAAATTAATCACCCTTGAATGTGTCTCTTGCATTGATGTCGAGCTAACTTAGAATCTTGAATCCTAGGGGCTTGACCACCTTCTTCATCTTTGTCATTCTTCACCATATCCATTGGGATAATTTAGTGTGAGTTTGAAGCAAGTTCATCCTCTCACTAAAGAGGGGGCTAAATGTGTCACCAAAAAGTGTAGCCTTTGACACTTTTCACTCATTTGGACACTTTCCTATGGATTTCAAACCTTTTTCATCTCTTTTTACCCATTTCTGAGCCTTGTGCCAAAGTGTTGTAAAACATTTTCACACTCTCCTAGGCTTGTCATCACTAAATCAACCCTTTCTTATTCTATAATGACCCCTTAATGCACATATAAACCTTATTTTAGTGTGTTTTGTGAGAATCCTGACAAGCAATAATAATCACATTTTAATCTCCGAAAACCAATCAAAATGCCCAAGTGGACTAGGTCGCCACCTTGGGTGCCCTAGTTCCATGTAGAATAAAATTCAAATTTAACTTAATATTCTTTCAAGATTTGGTCTCTAAAACCCTAAGGTCAACCTGCACTGCATTATTTCGAGGAAATTAGGGCATCACTTGTATAAATAAGGGCTTCTCTCATCTTTTTCACCTTAATCTCCAACTTTCTAAGCCTCATTTTTTCTCCTCACTCATTCTTCTCAAGCACTCTTCTCTCCTTCTTCTCAAGCAAGCTAGGGTTTGAGCATTCCAAGTCAACAAGACATCTTTTCTGAAGCATTCAAGCACTGATTGCTGCAACAACACAAGATCTCTCATCATGGAAAGGTAACTTACTCCATTATTTCATGTTTCATGCTTCATTACATTATTTCTATCTATTTTGGTTTAGTTACCTAAAAGGGGTTTGACTAAAGAAAACCCCTAATCCCTAACAATCAACATTTTCTCCTTCTCTCCTTGTGTATTTGTAGATTTAGGTACATTGAAGATATTTGAAGACTTGTTGAAGACCTCTCCTTGCTTGAAAATTCCCAACATCCACCAAAAGTCACTTGTAGGCTTGAAAATCAGAGTTTCAAAAGTGAACACCTGTGAAGTATCGAAGTGTAGACCAAGGGATTTCATTTCCCCTTCTAGAAACCTATTCCTATGCAAAAATCCAGATCTAGGACTGATTTTCCCAAATTGGTGAATGAGTCCCAGTAGGTCAAAAATTTAGATTTTTCAGTGTTTCAAAGCTCATTAAAATATGCTTCAGATTTCAAGCTGCACACATTCCATCTTGTAGCTTTCTATTTTATTTTATTTGGATTTCTAGGTCATTTAATGAAAGATTGCAATGCATTAGGGTTAAGAATTTTGATTTGCAATGCATTTATCTTTCCAAGTTCTTACTTGGTGATGAACCCCTCATTAGTTTACATTCATCCCCTAGGAAAACCCTATTACAAGATCTCTTTATCCTTTGCATTGAGATCTCTAGGATTTATTCTTGAATGAGAGAGAGAAGATTGTCATTCTGGGTCCTAAACCCTAGAAAACAATACAATTTTCCACCTTTCAGTTCCATAGGCATTGTAGAATGAAACCTTAGTTGGGTCATTGTCTAATTGCAAAACCTTTGGGGGCTCTGTGAAAGTTCCATCTACTGTACATGATGGCCTCCTTTTACATATGCCCATCCCATTCACACAACCTGCGAGTAGTTCTCTCGATATAACTTTCACCTTGCAGGATGTACCAATGGGTTTTAATAGAGAACCATCTCCCTTATACATCCCCCCATGAAACGATGGAAACATTGTGATAGGTGTTCTTCTTGACCCCAGATGTCGAGTGAATGTCATCACTGAGGAGATTATGTTGATTAATTTCCTACACAAAGATGGGTATGATGAATTTGAGAGTACCATCCATACACACAATGGAATTTCCTTCCCTCCCCTTAGCTGCATCACCTTGTCGATCCTTGCTAGACCTGTTGATGGTGTTTTCTACACAACAACAACTTAGATAGAATGTAATATCCTATCTCTCTTGAAAAGTAAATCTCTATTGAAAAGAGATAACTCCAAGGTCTCTAATGTCAGGTCTTGACAATGCAGTAAAACAACTCAGTGATAAATGTGAAAATGTTGGTAATCACAATGGGATCTTACTACGACCAACACTGGACTTCGAATCTTTATCAAATATAGACACTAAAATGATACTTTGAAACTTGATTGGAACCCTGATAATAAAGAAATAGAAAAAGATAAAGGTTTCAGAGATAATCTTAATACTACTTCTAACCCTAAGATCGAAAATGCAAAAGGATAAAATGCTTAAAATGGACCGATCTCTCATAAACTATTTTCTGCTTGACCTAGATGAATCTGCAATTCCACAGAAATAGTGCAATCTTCTAAGGTATTGAAAGATTTTCAAATCATAAACATTCATTCAGTCAATCGTACAATAATTGAGTTGAATAAACCTTCACAATTGAACTAAACACAAATATAAGTCCAGGCTAACTTTGCAAAGCAGTTAACAATCAACTAACTACAAAAAGTATGGACTAGAGATCGCTGCAAACATTCCAAACATGAAACCCTAAGCATTATCAAATCATTTAACCATAAACATTAAGCAATTTGAAGGTTAGAATAACAAGAACCATGTCAGATGAGATTCCAAAAGATAGATACCAAACACAATATCCCTCTTATATTAAATCATCCAAAAATGAAGTAATTCCAGTTTTTTGTTACAACATTTGCTTGAAAATAAACCCTAACTTGCTCTAATATCACTTAGCTACTCTCCTAATCTACCTATCCTTCTCTCTCTATTTTCTAATCTCTCTCTCTCTTTCTCTTATTCAAATGAGGCAACATGCCTGCCTTTATAGAGAATCTACAAGATAGGTCGGCCCAAATTATAATTTACAATAAAAACATGACCTACAAGAGGTCAGCCTAAAAGACATTCAAACCATATGAAATGTGCCATAGCACCAATTTCATCCAAAACCACCAAGATATCAAAAGTTCGGCCCAATAGATGTGAATTAATGGTAAGCACAGATATCAATGTAACCCTATATAATCACTCCCCATCCTTGTCATCTTAGCTTTATCCTCTTCAGCATGTACGGCCAACAGGACCCTATGCATCTCAGCAATAGGTGGCATAGGTAAAACCCTAATCTTTCTCTCAAGAATCTTGATATCTTCTCTTGCCTGCCGAATAGTACCATCCCAATCGGTTTTCTTGGTCAAATATATGTCAATGACTGCAATATAAGTTGCAGCATCATCCAACTGATGTTCAGTTACTGGCCCTTCGTTGATTAGAGAATACACATCTCTCCACAATTCTCTAAGTTGCTCCAAACTGAGATGCTTTAGAGAAAACTTCTTCCTTCTAGTCATGACCTCAAAGAATGAAATGCACCTCTCATGAACACCAGTCAGAGCATCTTCAATTTGCTTCACCTATTTATAAATATTCTTCAAGGCCTTCTGCCTCATTTGCAAGATTTCATACCATTCCCAAGGTTTAGAAACTCTTGGAAAAGGAAGAATCTTGCACTGCACTAACTCGTCCTCAGTGAACCCCATGATAGTTATAGTCTTTTGCAGCAAGAGGTTGGTATTCACATTATCTTATGCCAATGCAGCCTTCAACCAATCAATCGACCTCAGTGCATCCCCTCCAGTGGATAATATGCTCTTAATGGCCTCATCTCCCTTAGCTTGGACACCTTCCAACTAGGTAACCATAGCATGTGAAGTACCTTTCATCTTTTCCAACTTAGAAATTGTCTCCTGGGGTAGGAATGATATACCAGAGGAGGAGGAGCTAATAGCTTGCAGAGGCTTCATCAAATCCTGCAAGTATTTCTTAAGTTTTTCATTCTCCTTCTCTAGCTCATGCTTGGTTTGCACTGCCTTCTTCAATCTCCCCATAATAACTGCAATGGAACCCTCATACTCTTCAATATCCTGCTCAACAATAGCATGTCCCAAATCAACAGTGTGCACATTATAGTCCTGGGCAGTCACATTATCTCTATCTTTGTTTGGAGCAGGGGTAGCAATATGGGCCACCCGGTTATGTCATTCATCCCTCTCAATCTGGGATACAACCCTTGCCTTCTTTTTTGTCTTCTCCCTTTCAACATTAGCCATGAGGGCATCCCAATTGGGAGAAGAATCCTCCACTATTACCATTTTGCTCCTCAATTCTCTTTCTAGCCAATCTAGAATGGCAGACCCAGAAGGCACTGTGTCTTGTTTATCTTGTTCTTTCTCTTGCTGATCAGTAGTTACATCCCTCTCAACACATGGACTTTTAGGACCATCAACCGTTGGGTTCTCTTCTTTCCATACTTGTTCTTCTACAACAACCTCCACTGGTGAAGGGTATTTCCTCCTCCTTTTGAGGAGACTTGTCCATTTGTTCTCTTGTAGGAGAGTTTGCATGTGCCACCAAGGGAGATTGAACTACTTTATCAATTTCTGCCTCTGCATTAAATAGGTCTCCTTCTTGGAACTCTTCCTCGCCCAAATTCTTAGGCCCTTCATCTTGATTTGGTTCTCCCCTCACACTACAATCATCTTGAGGAATGGAAGGACCAACTTGCTCAGCAATAGGGATACTTACTGAAACACCTTCCTTGGCTACAGTATCCCTTGGGGATGGAGTCCTTCAAATCCTCATATAGACTTGTGTCTTCTCCACTGAGCTCTCCACCTCTACCATTGGTGGCTCAATTTCCCTATCAGCCTTAGGAACTTCCTCTACCTTTTGAGATGTCCTTGTGACTCTTCTCTTCTTCATTAGTGCATGAACACTTTCAAATTCATCTTCCTCCTTGTCTTTCTCAACTTCCTTCTTAGAAGCATGCTTCCTCTTCTTGGCAACAGGTCTCCTCTATTTGACCACCTCTGCAGCCTTTTCAACATGCACTTACCTTACTTGAATTTTGAAAGGAGAGTCCACCTTCTCCTTGCCCTTTTGATTTGGTTCAAGCGAAGCTTTAAAAGCAAAATGAGACTCTAAGTCTCCCATTAACTCGTAGGTGCATGGAACACCCTCGCTCTCTTGCCCCAAAATTTTGTGCTTCAACCACATTTTGGTGTATTTAATCACTGGGGCCATAACCTGATCTAAATCAGTCTTTCCCTCCTCTAACAAGTCAACTTCTCCCACTAGTTTATCTTTCACTGCCTCATACAAATGACTTTGGATCACATTTCCATCCTCTTCCACTTGGTCCAGGATGGCTTTTACATTATATAATTTTACCAAATTGACTGGAAATCTAGAAAACCTCTTCTTTCTTACCTCAAACTCATCAGCAAGGTTAATCCAGTAATCTTCAATATGAGCCTTATGGCTATAATCCCTACTGGCCTTCTTTTGAGCCTCACCAGTAACATCAAACCTTGCTCTCTTAGAATGAAAAGAGAGCCCAAGAGTACCCATCTCCTCCTCTGAAGCATGAGCAGACTGAATGGAGGCACAAACTTCACCCATTCCTATCTTCAAAGGGAAATCATTCCAAAAACCTATCTTGTGCATCTCTCCCTTCATAACATTATCAAAGTCACAAATTTGTCTAGTGACTTCCAACAATACAACATGATCAGTGGGATATGTAGGGAGTCTGTAGGGAGCCCTCTGAAAACCATCAACTCTGATATATGAGAAGGTTGGGAACTGGATAAACCAAGCTCCATACCTCCTTATCAATTCTTTTGCCTTATCCGAGATTCTTACATATTTTGCACCTTGGAGCAGTCTGGTAATGTACATAGTGAAGGCATCATTCGACCTCTGGTAGCTTCCACCAGTCAAATGCAACTTGTGATACACCTCATAGATAACATCTTGCCCAAAAATACCTCTAGTGCTAAATCCCTTGTATGGATGAAGTCTAGCCATAGAATACACTAGGTAGGAGGTCATAGTGAAAGTCTTGGTCTGCAAGCCATTACACAACTAATGATGGATCATATTACTAATAACTCCTACCTAATGATAGTCTATCCCCTGTTCCATTCTCGCAATCACATTGAACATCCATGTTTCAAAAACACCTGCACTCTTCAATCCTATCAATCTACTGAGAAGGGTAATGGCATTGTAATATTCCCTCTTGAACTTCAGCCTGAATAGTTGCTTAGGAAACTTAGAGAAATGAGATTTAGGCTTCTCTAGCCAAGAGTTGATCACCTGTTGAGATTTGACAATGTTCTCCTCATAGTACTTCTTGGCAATCTCTAGGTCGAAGCCCACCACATGAGATCTATCAGGTATGTTAAAGGTTGCAGAAATTGCCACATGACTGAAACCAACAAGAATCCTTCCCTGAGGACCTATTATCCTCTATGTTCCAATATCATAATTTCTAGCACACTCCTGTACCAACTCATAGCACTGCACTGTAGAAGGGAAACCTGCCACATGAGTCAACCCAGATTCCACCATTCTCCGTGACTATAGAGGAAGGTTTGGTGTTGACATCTCAGCCTTGAATTCTTCATAATCCCACATGCCTACATTAGTATCTATGATCCTTGACCAAATTGAGGTCAACTTACTCTTAGGAATTCTGCTCTTTATATCCAACTTAACCTTTTCTGCATTCGAGATGGTAGAAGCCTTTGCACTAGGGTCAGTTGCCTTTCCCTTGCCTCGACCAGCAACATTCTATCCTGATCTTGCCTGTAAACACATAAGACTAACCACAATTAGATCGATAAGAAGCAACAAGTGTAAAAGATCATTATCTCAAAATTCGGGATTTAGTTCCCCTCGCGGATTCTACACTAGGAAGGATTTTCGAGAAAATCCGGACTAGGCAGATTCCAGCGAACCAAACATACAAAACTCTGAAACATCATTTAAATCACCAACTTAATCAAGGAAAATCATTAAGAATACTTAGCATAAGCTCCTTAAATTGATCAAATAGATTACCAAGAAACCCACCATCTACAACCATCAAATTCAACATTTCCCCAAAACACCTGGAAGAATCCACTGGAGACGGATTTTGGCGAAATTAACAATAGTTATAACTAACTCAGGGAAAATGAAGGGACACGGACTGTTCGGGAAAATCCGGATGAAACAGATTTTGGCGAAATCTAGATATAATAGTATCAAAGCTCAAAATCAGTAAAACGACCCAACCGTGGACCTCGGGAAAATCCGAATGGAACAGATTTTGGCGAAACCAAATTAAATTAGGCAGAAAGTGAAAAAAGAAGAGGAGATAGAAAATTCGGGGAAATCCGAGGGAAGCAGAGTTCTACGAAGACCTTGAAAACCCGAACCTATCTACATCCTCGGTACTTTCACCAAATCGATTCAAATCACTCCAGATCTATGCCAGGATTCCAAAACCTATTCAACCTAGGACCCTTGGAAATAAAACGTTAACTAAGGACACTCTTCACATAATTTTGAAGAGGATTGGCCATGCCCTAGGTCAAAAACCCTAAATGTCCACCATGAAAGCATAGACGACTTGCTCATATACCAAAATGGAGAGTATGAAACCATAGCAAGCCCACGCCCAAATAAAAAAGCAACACTAGACAAAGATGTGCACGCCTGATCAATAAAAACGGACTGGTGCACCAAATGAAAACCCCAAAACGCACAATGATGATGCGCATCCAAAAAACTTGGAAACCTACGAATGACTCCCCACACAAACGAAGAAAAGCGATTGAAATCAATAGAGAAAAGGGCACATCTACATACCATGGAAAAACAAAGGTTGAAACTGATGAAGTCAAAATATAACTGCTCAATGCAAACCGAATACAGCCCACGCATAGGAAATGCAAACGCACAATACAAATGGCCTCGAAAATCTAGATATCCAAGAAACACCAAGAACCTCAACACACAAGCCCAAATGATAGCAAATGCACAAACTCAAATGATCAATTACTTCTCAAAGAATCAATATATCAAAGCCCAAAGACCTTCGCACAAATGCCATTAATGCATTCGACAAGATAGCCATAGCCACAAAAGACTTTTGGGGATTTGACACCACCGCGAATTTCGGGGATTCGACACTGCCACGAATTTCAGGGAAATCTGAGATGTGTGGACTTTCCCGAAAGTAGTGCAAAAGTAGCAATTTTGGACATTAGGAAGAAACCGGGAGAATCCGACCCAAGCAGATTTTCCTGAAAATAGTGAAAAAACCGAGATAAAGCCAAAATTTCAAATTTTCAATACAGTTCAAAAGAATGCCACTTCAATTGGAAAAATGGACGTTAAAGCACAAACCCAAGCAAACAAAAACCCCCAGAAAAGAAGGGCCAAAACACCAAAAAGTGAAAAGAGAGAGTCCCCACTTTCAGTGGGGAGTGTGTGTAAAAACTACACAACAAATGGCGACTCCGTTGGGGAAATGCTCCAGAGCATTTCAAATATAAACTAGAATCAAGAACCCAAAATATTTGGGTTCAATCTTTCCATGAAGACTCCTAAGAACAAAGTTTTAGAAACCACAAGTAAGAAGACCTTTTCCTGTACCAGGGTCCAAGTGTGTGTATTATGCATTGATCCTTATCATGTAAGTGCAAGAAGAACCAGAGTAAATTTGACCAAGCTACATAGGACTCAAACTTCAAAAGCAATCTGGATAGAGCCTTGCTGCCAGTCAGGCATCCATAGCCTCGGTGAGGCTATCACTGTGACCCTCCCAAGCATAGCTCTATTGCCATTCAAGCGTCTATAGCCCTAGTAGAGATACTAGGATACTCCTGATAAGGTGAAGGCACTCAAATTTTCAAAATTTTCCTCTTTTCTCTTTTTCTTATTTATAGATCTTTCTTGTTCACCTTTGTAAGTAATGAAACTCACGCTCAGGGATGAGGAACATAGTGGAACTGAAGTAGAATATAAGTTTTTTCAGTAGGCCAAACTACTTAAGAACCTCATGCAACTCTAGAAATTTCATTATTATAATATGAAATGTGAGACCTAAATATATTCCAAAGTGTATCTAAAACAAGCGGTTCTAATTCTTAGTACAAAGAAGAGTAGATAAAAGAATTCCACCACCTGATTCTGAAAAACTGATTAGAGTTTATAAAAGAAATTTTCAGAACAATCCCAAACAGAATAGCCCTAGCGCACAAGAAATGCAATAGCCCAAAGAAATTAGGAACCCAAAAAGAAGAACAAAATGAAAAGCAAAACAAGCCAAAGCAAACCTAATCTACCAAAGCAAAGCAGAAACAAAGCAAACAAAAGCAAACCTACTCTAGGTATGTACAGGATGAACTACAAACAGTTCAAGGTTGAAAATAATACTTCAAATACTACCCATTAATAGGCAGCGAGACATCCTCACCAGTGAGGGTTTTCAAACGAAAAGCATTATCTCCCAAAATTTTTGAAATTTGGTAAGGACCAAGCCAAATTTTATCAAATTTACCATGCTCTCCCTTACGATCATGGACTTTATCCCAATAAAGAACTTAGTCAGAAATTCTAAAGGCCTTTACCTTAGCTCTCCTATCAAACCATCTTTCTACTACACCCTGATGTTTAGAAAAGTTCTCTAGGGCTTCATCTCTTTTCTCTTCCAAATGCAATAGTTCAGCCAAACGAGCTTCACGCTTATTTTCTTCGTTATAGTACTCATTAATGAATTGCAGGGTAGGGATTTTCAATTGAATAGAAAACACAAGTTCCAAACCATACACCAGGTGATAAGGAGAGGTTCCTATGGATGCCTTTTATCTAGTACGGTCAGCCCAGAGAGAAAATCGGAGCTGGGTGTGCCAATCCTTAGGATTTTGTTCTAACAACCTACAGATAACTGTCAGTAGGTTCTTGTTGGAAGACTCAGCTAGACCATTACCCTGGGGGTAATAATTGGATGAAAACTTAATAACAATTCCATGATCATATGCCCAATTAGAAAACTTCAGTGATGCAAATGTAGGACCATTATCAGAAACCAAAGACAATGGACAACCAAAATGATTAATAATTCCTATTTCAAGAAAATTGATTACCACATCCGAAGTACATTGTTTGCAAGCAAGAGCCTATGTCCATCTAGTAAAATAATCAGTTATGGTAAGATTAAACCTATGGCCCGCAGAAGATGAAGGATTAATTGGACCTATAAAGTCCATGCCCCATTGAGCAAATGGTTTTACCTCTATGACCGGTTGAAGTGGAAGAGTTGTGTGTTTTTCCTTACTTGCTGTAGTCTGACATATATGACAAGTTCTCACATGTTGGTGTACATCTTTGAACTAAGTAGGCCAGTAATAGCCTACCCACAATATTTGATGTGTAGTGGATGATGCAGAACCATGGCCTATGCCATATTTCTCATGAAATTCAATCATCACTCTTGCAGCTTCATCCTTCCCTAAACACCTTAAGTAAACACCCTCATGATTTATTTTATATAGTATAGATCCTTTCATCATAAAGCTTCCACTCTTCAAGCACAAAGCTTGCCTCTGAACCATGTTAAGATGATCAGGACACTACTAATTCAATAGATAAAAAATAATTTCATCATAGTAGTCTCCCAGAGACACCTCCTGAAGGTAATAATGTTGGGCTGTGAGATCAGGACCTGTCTTAGCCATCATCTTCGTAAGTCCTTGTCCTGTTACCAATTTCATGGGTTGGATTTCCATATCATATTCTTGCAACATAGTTACCCACTTGGCCCTTCGTTCGCCTAACTCATTCTGCATCAATAACAACTTTACTACAAGATCGAGCACTATGGCAAAAAATTTATTCCTCAAGATATAATGCCTAAACTTCTTCACTACTTGAACCAAAGCGTAGGCTTGTTTCTCCACATTGTGGTATTTCAATTCTGCATCTTTTAAAGGAGTACTCATGAAGGCTATAGGGTGTTCATCCCCTTGATCAGACTTTTGAGTTAACATTGCAGCACGAGAATGATCAGAAGTGAATGAATATATATAATAAGGCTTAGTGTAATCTGGACTCACCAATACAGGAGCTTCAACAATAGCCTTTTTTATTTCTGCAAATGCCTCCTTAGCTTCTATGCTCCATTCTATCTTCGCTTGGTGCTTTAACATAGCATTCAATCGTTTGACTATCTCTACAAATCTTGTGATAAATTTCCTAACAAAGTTAATCTTTCCAAAGAATGACTTCATCTCTTTCTTACTTGCAGGAGGTTGAATCTTCAGGATAGCTTGAATTCTTTTTGGGTCTATAGCAATACCCTGTTCTGAGATAATGTGTCCTAATAACTTTCCTTTAGTGACTCCAAAAATGCACTTTCTCGGATTAAGTGAAATACCAAACTCTCTACATTTTTGAAACACCTTACATAAGTCTATTATATGATCACCTTGTTTCTTAGAAAAAACAGTCAAATAATCCATATAGATAATGATGCACTTGCCAATTATATCTTTAAAAGCAATGTCCATGGCTCTCTGGAAGGTAGCTCTAGCATTGATCAATCCAAATGGCATCCTTTTGTAAGAAAAAGTTCCCCATTTGGTAGTAAAGGTAGTCTTGTGTCTATCCTCATATTGCACCATGACTTGGTTGTATCCAGAATACCCATCCAAAAAGGACATCATTTGTGATCCATTGACAATCTGAAGCACTTCATCCAGTGAAGGAACTGGATAATTATCCTTTTCTGATGCTCTATTCAGATTCCTAAAATCCACACATAGTCTGCTTTCTCCATTCTTTTTCCTTACTGGAACCAAATTCGCCACCCAAGTAGAGTGTCTTACTGGAAATATAATACGTGCTGTAAGCAGTTTCTGCAGCTCCTTCTGAATAATGGGTTCTAACAGAGCATTGATTGGCCTTTGTCTTTGCTGGAAAGGTTTGAAATCCGATCTTAGAGGAATGGTGTGTGTGATGATCGAAGTATCATATGTTTTCAAATCTTCATAGCGCCAAGCTATTACATCATGATATGTATGTAAGGTATCAATAATCTCTTTCCTTTCCTTTGGAGTACATACCTTGCCAATAAGAACGTTCTTCAAGTCATCCGGTGTCCCCATATTATATGTTTCACACTAGCTGCTAATGGACTCTCTTTTAGTCTGTTGTTCTTGATCTCTTATTTTATCCAAGTCAAAAATCCATTCAAGTTGCACCATACCCCTTGGAATGGTATTAGTCTTTAGATTGATGATTCCTCCAAAGTCAACTTCTGCTTCCTAAGGCTCTATCTCATCAATAACTTGGGAGGCAAACACATCACAACTTGTAATAAAGTCTAGAATATGCTTTTTATCTTCAAACACCTGAAAGTTAGTAATGTTGTCAGGCACTGAAGGGACCGGAGTGAGCTCAACTGTAAATTTCTTCAACCTTGAAAGTGACAACAGTTGTAAGGTGCTAGCAACTTGAGCTAAAGAATCAACAACTTGATTTTTGTTCCTAAGGATCAATTGGATATTAAAGGCATCAAACCCCTCAATGAGATCCCACACTCTATGCCTATAGTTGGTCATTCTTCTATCATGGCATGAATATTGTTTTCTTACTTGTTTGACCACCAATTCAGAATCTCTGAATACTTGCAATATCTTAACTCTCTTTCTTGATTCCATTAGTAAGCCATGGATTAGAGCCTCATATTCAACAAATTAGTGCATTGAAATTGGAGTGTGTGAGCAGCAAAGTAATTCTTTCCTTTAGGACTAATCAATTCAAATCCTACTCCAGCACCCTGCTTGGATTTAGATCCATCAAACCTTAGTGTCCAACAGCCATCAGGTTCTTTCAGCTTCAATTTACCTTGTTCTTTACCGGGAATAAGGAGTTTTTCAGGAAGTACTGAGCTTTCATCTTCATCACTATTCGATTCCTCCTGCACATTGAGTCTAGTAGGTAGAACTAGATTAATGCATTTTTGTATCCATTTGACTACATTTTGACACAACTCACATTCTAGCTCAGAATGAGAGGCATCATGTACTCTGCACCAACTTGGAAGTAACAATTCTTCAAATGCCATGCTTCCTTTTAATTGTACTTGATCTTCCATACACTTCTGGATGAACTCTTGAAAGTTATCCAACAAACCAAGCTGTCTATCATCTTCCTCACTTATTTCATTCTCTAATTCAATCAAAGTCTCAGGACTGCTGCTCTGCAGAAGGTGTTCATTTAAAGAATGTTGGAACATAAAAACTTCTTCATCCTCTCTAACTGATGCAACCAACACATAATTTCCCATGCTAACTTCAGACACCACTACCTCGTTTGAGATATTTTGGTATTTTGTGATCACATATTTCATCCTAGGTTCTCTTTCAATTCTGATATGATTTGGAACTCCTTTCCATGGTAACCACATGTGGGAATGACCTGTGGATGTGTATCCATTTAAAGCTTTAGTGAAATCCCTACCTAAAATCAACCCATAAGTATCAAGGATGTGAGCAACTTGGATATTGATCACTTGCTACACCCTAGGATCTGATGCAAGCTACGTAGGGATCATATTCAATTCTCCGACCACACTCACCTCTATTTTATCCAACTGAGTAACCTTCTTTTGAGAAGCTATAGGAGTGATACCCAATTCTTTACAAACAACAAAAGGCATAACATTTGTAGAGGCTCCTGAATCTAGAAGACAATTATGCAAATTCTTTCCGAAGATATGAACAGAAATTAGGAAAGGAGGAGTTTCCATCTTACCTTGAAATAAGTTCAGATGAGTATTAGCTGGTACAACCTGACCTTTATCTTTATCTCCCCTCTTCTCCATAGGTGGGATTTGACTTCTGGGTGTTTGAGAATTAGAAGACTTGGTAGTAGTCTCATTCGTGGCTACGCCTTGTGATGCTGTATTTGAACTGAATGATCCCCAAACTGCATTTCTAATAGCATGAACTCTTAACAATTCAAAAGCAGAAAGACTTACCTTCACTTTCTTGAATTCCTCAATCGCATATTCACCCAATTGCTCCACATTCAGGTCAGCCTGGGATTCCTTGTAACCACTGGGCTGCTTTTCCTTAGAAACTTTAGCATTCTTCCCCTTTGACAGGTATTGTGTTGGAACCTGAGGATAAGATGGATTGTTACTAGCTTGTGGATCAGGTGGAGTACTGAAATTGTTGGGGGGAATAGAAGTGGTGAAAGGACCTCCAGCCTGTGGACCCCTGTTAGGCCTATTTCTTAAATCATACTTCTTCACTAGTTGTTGAAGCATCTGAACTTCTTCAACACCAACTTCTTCCTCATCTAAAGGGCCATTATCATTCTTATTTTCTTTGTTAAACAATTGGAAGATTTCATCTTCATTCAACACTTGCTTCGCCTCCTCCTCAGTACTAGACATTTCTTTTGGTTCAATTTCCTCACTTTTTGGGAATGAAGCATGATTAAGTACCAATATTGAAGAATCATAAGGCTTTGAAGGTACAATTTCCTACCCAATAGAATTATTTTCCACTTCATACTGAAAGATAGAAGTTGTAGTCTAAAATTTTGCATAGTCTAACTCAGAGTGTTGACTTGTTTTATGGAGTCTACACCATCCAGACAAAGTTGCTTCTGCTAGGTATACACCATTTGGAGGTTTCTCTTGAGTAACAGGTTGATCCAGAGGAGTAGGAATCCCTCCATTGTTAGGACCAGTATTCTAAGATCTATTCTGCCTAGGTTGTTGCTCCCTGTCAAATCCTTGTCCACCTTGTTGGTTTCTATCAAAATTCTGACTAGAGCCTTGTCTTCTATCAAAATTATGACCAGAACCCTGCCCTCTATCATAATTTTGATTCCTATCAAAGTATTGACCTCTTTCAAAATTTATGTTTTCCCTGCCATAGCTGGATTGTATATTCTTCTGAGCAACTTGAAGTTGGCTATTTTAATTTCTCAAATAAGTTACCTATGTATTCAACCTCTTCACCTGTTTAGATAATTCATCCAACCTTTCCTTATCCAGATTGCTAGGTGGTGTCGAATTACCTCCCAAAGGATATCCAGGTATATTCCCAGAACCAATAGCCTGATTCAAGACTTCTGAATTTTGCAAATATGTAGGGAAAATGGCTTGTTGGTGTTGTAAGGGTTGATTAACTCTCTGCTGGGGATAAGAAGTTGTAGGTTGAGTTTGATTTAAAGGTGGACCTAGATGAGGAACCAAAGGTAGTGATGGTACATGATTCATTATTGGAGCATAACTAGTCAAGGCCTGATTAAGGGCTTGGATTTGTTTAGGGTGAGCAACAGGTCCCAAAGATGGCAAAGGTCCTGATAAATGCTACCTTAAGTTTGTGCTAACTTTCACTGCCTCCGCATATGCAGTGAGCAGAGTATTTGGAGGATTGGTCCTTTGTTTCAAGAAGGTGGCGGTGAGGCTATCCAGGGCCTCAAGATATATCTCCAAAGTAGTATTTTCATTTCCAACATAAGATGCTTGGAGTCTAGTATATGCTCGATGGAACCTATCATTGAATGATCCTATAGGCTCATTAATCTCTCTTTTTACCCCAATAAAATGTAAGTATAACTCATTAGCACTGATGGGAATCTTGAACTTTTGCAGGAATGTAGCTTCCAACTCAATCCAATTATGGATGAAAGTAGAAGGTAAGTGTTATACCAATAAAAGGCTTCTTCTCCTTGAGAATAAGGGAATAGTCTACATGCAACATCCTCATGGTTAATCCCTCTATCTCTTAGACAAGTCTAAAAAATCCTAATATGCTCTTCTGCAGTTCTGTTAGGATCATAACTATGAAACTTAGAGCAAAAATGCTCAAAATTTTTGGGCATAACATTGTAATTATTGAAGATCAATGGGGATGGATTAGTAGCAAGAAAAGCCATTGGTGGAAGTGGGGGTGGTAATGGCTGATTTATGATTGGTTGTAGTTGTGGAATGGGAATCCCCTCAGAGTCAGATAAAGATGAGGATGATGGAGATGATGGAAGTGGATGAGCTGATGATGATTCTTCCCCTCTTCTGGTCCTTCTTGACCTACTAGGGGCTTGTAATTCTTGAAAATCTTCCTCTCCTAGAGTGGATCTAGTTCTTCTTCTAAGTCTCTCAGGAGAGATGGCATTTAAGAAACGCTCCAGTTTACTTGTTCAAAGGCCCTCCTTCTAGCACCAATTTGTTGATGGTGTTTTTTGCACAGCAACAACTTAGACAGAATGTAATATTCTATCTCTCTTGAAAAGTAAATCTATATGGAAAAGAGATAACTCCAAGGTCTCTAATGTCAAGTCTTGACAATGCAGTAAAACAACTCAGTGATAAATGTGAAAATGTTGGTAATCACAATGGGACCTTACTATGAGAAACACTGGACTTCGAATCTTTATCAAATATAGACACTAAAATGATACTTTGAAACTTGATTGGAACCCTGATAATAAAGAAATAGCAAAAGATAAAGGTTTCAGAGATAATCTTAATACTACTTCTAACCCTAAGATTGAAAATGCAAAAGGATAAAATGCTTAAAATGGGCCAATCTCTCATAAACTATTTTTTGCTTGACCCAGATGAATCTGCAATTCCACAGAAATAGTGCAATCTTCTAAGGTATTGAAAGATTTTCAAATCATAAAAATTCATTCAGTCAATCCTACAACAATTGAGTTGAATAAACCTTCACAATTGAACTAAACACAAATATAAGTCCAGGCTAACTTTGCAAAGTAGTTAATAATCAACAAACTACAAAAAGTATGGACTAGAGATCACTGCAAACATTCCAAACATGAAACCCTAAGCATTATCAAATAATTTAACCATAAACATTAAGCAATTTGAAGGATAGAATAACAAGAACCATGCCAGATGAGATTCCAAAAGATAGATACCAAACACAATATCCCTCTTATATTAAATCATCCAAAAAATGGCAGCAATTCCAGTTTTCTATTACAACATTTGCTTGAAAATAAACCCTAACTTGCTCTAATATCACTTAGCTACTCTCTTGATCTACCTATCCTTCTATCTCTATTTTATAATCTCTCTCTCTCTTTCTCTTATTCAAATGAGGCAACATGCCCACCTTTACAGAGAATCTACAAGATAGGTTAGCCCAAATTATAATTTACAATAAAAACATGACCTACAAGAGGTCAGCCTAAAAGACATTCAAACCATATGAAATGTGCCATAGCACCAATTTCATCCAAAACTGCCAAGATATCAAAAGGTCGACCCAATACATGTGAATTAATGGGAAGCACGAATATCAATGTAACCCTATATAATCACTCCCCATCCTTGTCCTCTTAGCTTTATCCTCTTCAGCATGTATGGCCAATAGGACCCTGTCCAGCTCAGCAATAGGTGGCACAGGAAAAACCCTAATCTTTCTCTCAAGAATCTTGATATCTTCTCTTGCCTGCCAAACTGTACCATCCCAATCAGTTTGTTGGTTAAATATCTGTCAATGACTGCAATATAAGTTGCAACATCATCCAACTGATGTTCAGTAATTGGCCCTTTGCTAACTGAAGAATACACATCTCTCCACCATTCTCTAAGTTGCTCCAAACTGAGATGCTTTAGAGCAAACTTCTTCCTTCCAATCATGACCTTGAAGAATGAAATGAACCTCTCATGAACACCAGTCAGAGCATCCTCAATTTGCTTCGCCTATTTATAAATCTTCTTCAAGGCCTTCTGCCTCATTTGCAGGATTTCATACCATTCCCAAGGTTTGGAAACTCTTGGAAAAGGAAGAATCTTGCACTGCACTAACTTGTCCTCAGTGAACCCCATGATAGTTGTAGTCTTTTGCAGCAAGAGGTTGGTATCCACATTATCTTGTGTTAATGCAGCCTTCAACCAATCAATTGACCTCTATGCATCCCATCCAATGGATAATATGCTCTTAATGGCCTCATCTCCCTTAGCTTGGACACCTTGCAACCAAGTAACCGTAGCATGTGAAGTACCTTTTATCTTTTCCAACTCAGAAATTATCTTCTGGAGTAGGAATCCTGCAGCAGAGGAGGAGGAGCTAATAGCTTGCAAAGGCTTCATCAAATCCTGCACGTATTTCCTTAGTTTTTCATTCTCCTTCTCTAGCTCATACCTTGTTTGCACTGCCTTCTTCAATCTCCCCACAATAACTGCACTAGAACCCTCATACTCTTCAATATCCTACTCAATAGTAGCATGTCCCAAATCAACAGTGTGCACATTATAGTTTTGGGTAGTCACATTATCTCTATCTTTGTTTGGAGCAGGGGTAGCAATATGGGCCACCTAGTTACCTGATTCATCCCTCTCAATCCGGGATACAACCCTTGCCTTCTTTTTTGTCTTCTCCCTTTCACCATTAGCCGTGAGGGCATCCCAATTGGGAGGAGCATCCTCCACTATTACCGTTTTGCTCCTCAATTCTCTTTCCAGCCAATCTGGAATGACAGATCCAGCAGGCACCGTGTCTTGTTTATCTTGTTCTTTCTCTTGTTGATTAGTAGTTACATCCCTCTCAACACTTGGACTTTTAGGAACATCCACCGTTGGGTTCTCTTCCTGTCGTACCTCTTCTTCTACAACAACTTCCACTGGTGAAGGGGCCCTAACTGGTATTTCCTCCTTTTGAGGAGACTTGTCCATTTGTTCTCTTGCGGGAGAGTTTGCATGTACGACCAAGGGAGATTGAACTACTTTATCAATTTCTGCCTCTGCATTAAAGAGGTCTCCTTCTTGGAACTCTTCCTCACCCAAATTCTCAGGCCCTTCATCTTGTTTTGGTTCTCCCCTTACACTACCAACATCTTAAGGAATGGAAGGACCAACGTGCTCAGCAACAAGGATACTTACTAAAACACCTTCCTTTGCTACAGTACCCCTTGGGGAGGGAGTCCTTGATCTCCTCATATAGACTTGTGTCTTCTCCTCTGAGCTCTCCACCTCTACCACTGGTTGCTCAATTTCCCTATTAGCCTTAGGAACTTCCTCCACATTTTGAGATGTCCTTGTGACTCTTCTCTTCTTCATTAGTGCATGGACACTTTCAACTTCTTCTTCCTCTTGGCCTTTCTCAACTTCCTTCTTAGAAGCATGCTTCCTCTTCTTGGCAACAAGCTTCCTCTGTTTGACCACCTCTGCAGCCTTTTAGCATGCACTTCTCTTACCTGAATTCTGAAAGGAGAGTCCACCTTCTCCTTTCCCTTTTGATCTAGTTCAAGCGAAGCCTCAGAAGCAGAATGAGACTCTAAGTCTCCCATTAACTTGTAGGTGCATGGAACACCCTCGCTCTCTAGGTCCAAAATTTTGTGCTTCAACCACATTTTGGTGTATTTAATCACTGGGGCCATAACCTGATCTAAATCAATCTTTTCCTCCTCTAACCAGTCAACTTCTCCCACTGGTTTATCTTTCACTCCCTCATACACATGACTTTGGATCACATTTCCATCCTCTTCCACTTGGTCCAGGATGGCTTTTCCATTATATAATTTTACCAAATCGACTCGCAATCTAGAAAACCTCTTCTTTCTTACCTCAAACTCATCAGCAAGGTTAATCCAGTAATCTTCAATATGAGCCTTATGGCTATAATCCCTACTGGCCTTCTTCTGAGCCTCACCAGTAACATCAAACCTTGCTCTCTTAGAATGAAAAGAGAGCCCAAGAGTACCCATCTCCTCCTCTAAAGCATGAGCAGACTGAATGGAGGAACAAACTTCACCCATTCCTATCTTCAAAGGGAAATCATTCCCAAAACCAATCTTTTGCATCTCTCCCTTCACAACATTGTCAAAGTCACAAATTTGTCTAGTGACTTCCAACAATACAACATGATCAGTGGGATATCTAGGGAGTCTCTAGGGAGCCCTCTAAAAACCATCAACTCTGATATATAAGAAGGTTGGGAACTGGATAAACCAAGCTCCATACCTCCTTATCAATTCTTTTGCCTTATCCGAGATTCTTACATATTTTGCACCTTGGAGCAGTCTAGTAATGTACATAGTGAAGGCATCATTCGACCTCTGGTAGCTTCCACCAGTCAAATGCAACTTGTGATACACCTCATAGATAGCATCCTGCCCAAAAATACCTCTAGTGCTAAATCCCTTGTATGGATGAAGTCTAGCCATAGAATACACTAGGTAGGAGGTCATAGTGAAAGTCTTGGTCTGCAAGCCATTACACAACTGATGATGGATCATATTACTAATAACTCCTGCCCAATGATAGTCTATCCCCTGGTCCATTCTTGCAATCACATTGAACATCCATGTTTCAAAAACACCTGCACTCTTCAATCCTATCAATCTACTGAGAAGGGTAATGGCATTGTAATATTCCCTCTTGAACTTCAACCTAAATAGTTGCTTAGGCAACTTAGAGAAATGAGATTTAGGCTTCTCTAGCCAAGAGTTGATCACCTATTGAGATTTGACAATGTTCTCCTGATAGTACTTCCTGGCAACCTCTAGGTCGAAGCCCACCACATGAGATCTATCAGGTATGTCAAAGGTTACCGCAATGGCCACAGGACTTAAACCAACAAGAATCCTTCCCTAAGGACCTATTATCCTCTATGTTCCAGTATTATAATTTCTAGCACACTCTTGTACCAACTCGTAGCACTGCACTATAAAAGGGAAACCTGCCACATGAGCCAACTCGGATTCCACCATTCTCCTTGACAACAGAGGAAGGTTTGGTGCTGACATCTCAGCCTTGAATTCTTCATAATCCCACATGCCCACATTAGTATTTGTGATCTCTGACCAAATTGAGGTCAACTTACTCTCAGGAATTCTGCTCTTTATATCCAACTTAACCTTTTTTGCATCCGAGATGGCAGAAGCCTCTACACTAGGGTTAGTTGCCTTTCCCTTAACTTGACCAGTCACATTCTGTCCTGATCCTTCCTATAAACACATAAGAGTAACCGCAATTAGATCCATAAGAAGCAACAAGTGTAAAAGATCATTATCTCAAAATTCGGGATTTAGCTCCCCTCCCGGATTCCAGCGAACCAAACATACAAAACCCCAAAACATCATTTAAATCACCAACTTAATCAAGGAAAAGCATTAAGAATACTTGGCATAATCTCCTTAAAGCGATCAAATAGATTACCATGAAACCCGCCATCTACAACCATCAAATTCAACATTTCCCCAAAACACTCGGAAGAATCCACCGGAGATAGATTCTGGCGAAATTAACAACAGTTATAACTAACTCGGGGAAAATGAAGGGACACAGACTGTTCGGGAAAATCCGGATGGAACGGATTTTGGTGAAATCCAGATATAACAGTATCAAAGCTCAAAATCGATAAAACGACCCGACCGTGAACCTCGAGAAAATCTGGATGGAACGGATTTTGGTGAAACCAAATGAAATCCGGCAAAAAGTGAAAAAAGAAGAGGAGATAGAAAATTCAGGGAAATCCAGGGGAAGCGAAATTCCGCGAAGACCTCAAAAACCCGAACTTGTCTACATCCTCAGTACTTTCACCAAATCGATTCAAATCACTTTGGATCCACGCCAGAACTCCGAAACCTACTCAACCTAGAACCCTAAGAAATAAAACGTGAACTAAGGACACTTTTCACAGAAATTTGAAGAGGATTGGCCATGCCCTAGGTCGAAAACCCTAAATGTCTGCCATGAAAGCACAGACGACTTGCGCATATACCAAAATGGAGAGTATGAAACCACAACAAGCCCACGCCCAAATAAAAAGAAACACTAAATAAAGACGCGCATGCCTAATCAATAAAAATGGACTAGTGCACCAAATGAAAACCCCAAAATGCACAATGATGACGTGCATCCAAAAAACCTGGAAACCTACGAAGGACTCCCCACGCAAACGAAGAAAATCAATTGAAATCAATGGAGAAAATGGCACATCTACATACCATGGAAACGCAAAGGTTGAAATTGATGAAGTCGAAATATAACTGCTCAATGCAAACCAAATATAGCCCACGCACAGGAAATGGAAACGCACAATCCAAATGGCCTCGAAAATCCAGATATCCAACAAACACCAAGAACCTCAACACACAAGCCCAAATGATAGAAAATGCAGAAACACAAATGATCAATTACTTCTCAAAGAATCAATATATCAAAGCCCAAAGACCTTCGCATAAATGCCATTAATGCATTCGACAAGACAACCACGACCACAAAAGACTTTCCGGGATTCGACACCACCATGGATTTTCGGGATTTGACATCGCCACAGATTTTGGGGAAATCTGGGATGTGCGGACTTTCCCGAAAGTAGTGCAAGAGTAGCAATTTCAGACATTAGGAAGAAACTAGGAGAATCCATCCTAGGCAGATTTTCTCGAAAATAGTGAAAAACCCGAGATAAAGCCAAAACTTTAGATTTTCAATACAGTTCAAAAGAATGCCACTTCAATTGGAAAAATGGACGTTAAAGCACAAACCCAAGCAAACAAAAACCCCCAGAAAAGAAGGGCCAAAACACCAAAAAGCAAAAAAAGAGGGTCCCCACTTTTAGTGGGGCGTGTGTGCAAAAACTACACAACAGGACCTAAATCAGTGAATTTACTGTTTGACATAATTCTGGGGTCTGAACTCTTTAGGGTGAAGCTAGGTATCCCCTGGTTGGTCGCTATAAACACAGTTCCCTCAGTAGTGCATAAATGCTTGAAATTCATCCATGAGGGTATAGTGCATGTAGTCCATTACACCGACTATAAACCAACTATTGTGCATGGTAGCTATTCGTTGGATCACTTTTTTCTTGCACCCATTGCTATGCTTCCTCCTAGGATGGACCTCTTGTATTGGAGCTATGCGAAGTACAAGAGTGGGTGCTTAATGCCTAAAGTGAGATACCCTCCATCTCCCTATGCCATCTCGCATAAGGCTTGCTTGAAGGCTAATAGTGATGCCACCTTGGCATGAAAAAGAGAAAAGAAGAAGTGTGCTCAACACTCTTCTTCCTCTTATATGGTTGTTTTCCCACCTATCACTTCCTCTCGCCCTACTGTGGCATCACAAAATTTTGCTCCTAGGCATTTGCTGGAGAATCCTATGGTGCCCACTTGGTGAAATCCCAAGCGTTTGACGTTTGAATTTCCCATTCTACCCATGATACCTAGGCTTGTTTGGTATGGTAAGAGAAAAGGTCCACATGGTGAGTCCTCTATGTCTCGGCCTCTGTGGCCTATTGCTCTTTCCCTCAAAGTAGTAAATGGGAAGAGGCCCACTGCTGAGGCGTTAGAGTTGGCTCCTCCCTATTGCTCCAACCTCCTCTCAATCTCTCCCTCCTGCTCACGTTCATGAGTCCCTCCCTCCATGGGAAATAGCTATGATGGAAACTTCGATGGCCGAGAAGGAGTCTTTTGTTTCATCCTAGCTCCCGACCTCTAGCTCTTAGAGTCGTAGGAACCACCTTGCACGTGAGTGCAAGCATCGATGAAAAGCTCTGCTTACTAAGCAGGCTGCTCTATAAAGCAAGGAAGGGGAATCAACCACTCTTGTTTTAGGAGGAGTTGTATCCTCCTCTCATGTCCTCTCTGTTTCAGTTTAGTCAGCCTCATTGTTGCTTCTGACTCTTACTGCGAGGATAAATACCCCTAACCCTAAAAAGGTCCAAGTGCTTATTTCTCCTTTGTTTGAGTTGACTTTCTTGATGTCCCTTCCATACATCCTGCCATTTTTGAAAACCATGGATATGTCAAAGACCTTGGTGGTGTCCGATACGGTTTTCTCCTCCTCCTTCGCACCTTCTACCTAATCCATGGGAATATCCCAACCCCCAACAAAGAAAAAGATGGAAGATGACCCCACTAGAAATGGGGGCGAAAGAGGAGCCCACATTCTTTAAAAGGTTATTTTGCATTAGTGTGTTCCGTCTTAGTGACAAAAGAAATTTTGATGTACCTAGAGTTCGTCACTGCTCTTAAGTCACTTGGTGAGCCTAGTGGTGAATCTCGGGCTCCAGCTCTCTTGTCCATTGAGGCAACACATGGCACTCCTATGAAGTGCATGTTTAACTCTTTGGACGAGGTCCCGACCCTTTTAGTGATCTTTGCGAAGTCGCTAACCTTTACTCCATAAGAACTGAGTGGAGAAGACCTCGTCGGGCCTTCTTCCTTGGCTCTTGTTACGGGGGTCAGAGGGTTCCCCCTTGATATTTCACCCTTGTAGGCTCACTCACCTTCCCCGTATAATGATCTAGATTGGGAGGCTGTTGACCTCTTGGTTGATGAGTGCTAGGGGGCACCTCTACTTTATCTATAACATAGAGTGTGTGTGTGTGTGTGTTTGTGTTCCCCCATGCTTGCATTATGTGTTCCTGGATGACCCTTTTCACCCTCATAGGTGCTTGGATACAAGAGTGATTATGTGTCATACAACTTCCACTATTTGTGGCATCACTCTTCCTCTGTTATGTGTATTGATTTTTGACAATTGGGGATGATGCAAAGTGTTGGGGGCATTTAGGCTTCCCTTCCATATTGACACGATTTTTTTTAATTTTATTTTGTCTTCTCGTGCATTCTTTATATGGTTTGATATAGTAGGGGGTCGATGATAGTTCATTAATATACTATCATTATACTTATCTATATATTTATGAGCAGCTTTGACATCAAAATATCAGATTGCCCCTATGTCCCTTGTTCATGATGTTTTTATTTACATTGTTGTTCTCTTATCTTTTATGCTTTCTTTGTGATGTTGTGGTGCTCATGTGTTGTCCCTTACATGCATGACAACATTACCATGGTGACATCTTGCTATGTTCCACGAGCCACAACATCACTTGTTCATTCTTTCTTTTCTCTCCATAGGATGTCATTTGCCTCTGTGTTCAACACACACCATCCTAAGGGGGGGCTATCATGTCAACTCTGATTTTTAGAAAATGCATTTGTTGGCCAATGAATCTTTTCTTTAAAATCCTTTCAAAATATTTTTCAAAACTCATATTCTCAACAAGGACCCCTAGTGGAATTTGTTTCCTTTGTCATGGGTTCGCAAAGAAAGAATTTGAAGAACTTTCCTCCGAGGAGGGAGCAATTTTTCCTGTGGGAGAAGACTTGACCTTCCCCTCACGAGGGGCTATTTTCTTCTTTTCGAATTCCTTGATGAAGTGAACATCTTTCAAAAGGATTCCTTAATGTTGAATTGATTTATGAAAAACTCTCTTACACTTTGAAACAACACATCCCTTGAGTGGAACCCTTTTATTTTGAAGGGTTCCCAAGGGACCCCTTTGAAAGCTCTTCAATTTTTTGATTGTATGTGTGACTATCTGCTTGTTTGCCTGTGTGGCTGCTTTTTGTTTTCTAAAATGTTTTATCTACGGATTAACATGTTACTTTGTAGGTGTGCTTGTGAAGCTTCTTTCTAATCCAACTATATGAAGTCCCCTCACACTAGGATTCCTTCAGGAGAGAGTACCTGGGGGCACCTTCTTTGTAGGTTTGAGGGCTTGTGAAGTGCTTGCATCCTACAAGATTTGTTCATCATTGGTCTGTGGGCCTTTGATGTACTTTGTTTAACTCTATCATTTCGAGGAGCTACAGAGTCCTTTGTTCGAACCTCCTCAGGAAAGAGTACTTGTGGAGCTATTTTCCTACCCTATGCTTTCCAATTCACCAAATTGTGGTCTACTTCCTCGATAGTTTAGGTATACACTTCTAAACTCTTTGATCTACTTTACCAGACATTCATTGACACTCATGCTCACTAAAGTGGCTGAAAAATGTATAGGAGAAAATTTGCACCCCTTTTGGAAATTCCCCTTTTGCATCCCTCCACCTTAGAAAATCAAACTCGAATGCAAAATTCCACATCACCCATCCACAATGCATCCACTTGCCACCTATCTTTCAAGTGTTGATGGAGGAATATTTTTCGGGGACACGAACGCAACACACAGACATCTGTGCGACAATTTACCATCCCTGATATATACTTACCTCTAGAGTCCGTAGGTATGTTACACTCCTCATTGTGGACGAAATGTAATGTCTTTGTGTCGACCAACCAACCCAAAAATGACTCTTTCCCTCTCATTTTGATCTTAAAATTCCTATATTGTTCATTCACTTCATCTCTTTAGCAATTCTTGATCTTCTACAATCTCTCTAGCACTTTTATTGAGCTTCTACACACCATTTTCATATGTTTGAGCTACTTGTGGTACTACTAGCTTCATGTTTCTAACATCACAACATTCTACGTACTCTACCACAAAAGCTTCAGCTTGGTGCCTAGTGAGGTTGCTCTCGGCGTTGTTGTGGCTACATCGAATCTACCATTGTTGTGGGCTTGCATTCCTCTCTTGTTGGCCTTGAGTGCCTTTGGTCGAGGGTGGTAACACTTTTGTTTATTTTGTTGGATTTGTGTAGCTTTGTGTCTCTTGTAGTGTTCAATTCTATTTCTATTCCAACATTACTTTCTTTACCATTTTTCTATTTCTCTCTATCTATCTAGCTATCAGTGGAGGTGGAAACACCAAAGCAGGGGTTTGATTGAGGCAAACCCCCATACAACCCCAACATTTTTCCTCTCTTGGTTATGTGTAGGTGTATGTATGCCCGGAGCTTGCTAGTGAACTAGACTTTCAATGAGTTGGACTTCATCACCCTCATTTTCTCTATCTCCTTTATCATTCCTATAGTCACTTATTATACTTCATTATTCTGTTTAGTTCATTAAATCTTATTTACTAGGTCGTTAGTAGGTTTCTTTGAATTCGGTACTACACTTTTCACTTTTTGGTCGTACAGACGTCGGCGTCCCAAAGGGATGCTAACACACTGTACTATCCTCCTTGACCTATGTTGTTGTCCTCGGGCAAAGAGCTATCTGAGGTGCATTTCGGATTCTCGAAACTAGCTTGTCTAGTCTCATTTAAGCATTCAGATTAGTAGAGTGACAAAAGCACTTGAGAGTGCTCTTCATTCTCTTTCCTTGACCTAAACACCCGATTAAGTCGAGGCAAGTTAGGGAGCCATCCACTCTCGGCTCTTCGTGACTTGGAGCCTTGGTGTGGTTGGTCACCCTACCTTACACACCCACAATTGATTTGTGTTGAGGACAACACTTCTCAAAAGGAAGTGAGCATGGTACCCCCTTAAACCATTAATTATGATAGGATATGTGTACTTGACATGTTGCTAGCATAACCCTTAATTATGTTATATAATAACAACCCTCCTGGGATATGATTAGCCTAGATGGCATCCAAGACATAAATAGAGCATATAAGAGACAATGCATAGTAGTTAAAGTGTGTATACATATAATAAATTATATTTTTCCCCCTTCACTATATCATAACCCTTATTTTTTTATTATATATAAACAATCCTATTTATAATATGTTTATCTATATAGGCAAACAACTTAATAAAACTGTCCTTATAGAATTTATTATCATATAATGACGCCAGTATTAGCATTTCAACCACTATCGACAAGAAAGAACGGCGTGCTGTACAAGAAAGCTGAATGTCAAATGATTGCAGTGCATTTCTCTCTCTTCCGCCATTCATACACTCAGTGTTGACTATTTGTAAGCTTACACTACGTATCACAAAGTTTTGGATAACCGCAGAAACTTCTAATCTCACACAACTCTGGGTAACCGCAGAAGCTTCTAATATCTCACAGCTTTGGATAACCGCAGAAGCTTCTTATATCACATATCTTGTAGCTCAATACTCCCTTCAATCAGTCGTCACAACGACAACATACATTTTGATGAAGAATAATATGTGATGAAGAAGAATATGTTACAAGATCTTAGTTGGTCTGGTAAGCCAACAAAATAACTACTTATATACGAGTTGGTACAACACTTGCAACGAGGATAAAAGGCAAACAAGTGCCAGTGTATACGCCTGTGGATTTCCAAACATTTAACATACTCTCAACTACTTCTCAACTGGTCGAAACATTCAATTTGTTCACGAAATCCTCTGAAAGAAGCCTTCAAAACATTATAATTATTTATTTCTTAACTTACCCAACTATACTTAACCAATAAAGAAGCTTCTTTAAACATCATCGTACATTTTATTATTAAGTAAGGACAGTATGGCCCAAATTGACCAAGCTTTATGCCATGAAATTAGGGTTTTCTTTTTTGTTATGTACTTCTACAAGCAACTGTAATATGCTAAAGCTGTGTTTGTTTATTAGTAAACAATTCCACCATGGCCTACGTATGCTGAGATAAACAAGATTAGGTAGCCTGTCTTTGCATGCAATACTATAAAGGAACGTAAGATGGTAAGATGAAAAGAACGTATGATGGTAAGAGGAAAAGAAGTGAAAAAGTGAAGGTTGAAATTCTGGAAGAAATTTGCAAAATTCGTTGATGGGGATGGTGAAAAGAGCCTGAGTTTTTCGTGTTGAATTTTAGGACAAAAGCTAATCTTGCAAGAAACAACAGTAAAAGAAATACGGAACTAAGAATTTTTTAAGGCTTTTTCCTTTTTCAAATGTTCAACTTAAGCTGAATTTAATTATTTGTTTTTGTTGGTCTTTCTAATGAGAGATAAATAGTTCGGCACAATTGCATAGAGTAGTAATTGGTTACGTCGATTTCGTGTGGGGAAGAAGAAGAGTTAAGAGAATGGTAAAGACTGGACAAAGATACTTTGCAGATTTGGACTTGAGACCAATATGATATGAATTGATGTTTAGGTTTGTAATTATTACAAGATTGAAAGTTTGTGAGTAATATTTGTATAATATGTATAAGGAACTTTGATTTCCAAACGGTTTAAGATAATGTAAGATCTGGAAGTGCCGTGGAGTGTTTGTGTGGAAAGACTTATGATAGAATCATCATTACGTTGATTGAATTAGCCTGAAAAAAATCCATCCACATAGGTAGTGAAACATACGACTGTATTTATTAAATACATGCTAGAAATTATTTGTTTATTCTCAAAGTCATGCTATTTCTTAGTGCTTTATTAATTATAATAGATGTGATTATTATATGTTATAAATGGTTTAAATTATATCTTTTTACTTTCTTATTAATATATTATTAGTGCAATTAATTTATAACATAAATTTAGTGAGGCATAATGTTCATTTCTAATGCAAACAATATAAAAGAGAGGAAGTTTATGATGAAAATAGATGCAAGTAGAGGTAAACTATAATTGAAGTGTTTTACTTTTATCCATGTAGCCATAAGATCATGAACAAACCCATATCTATCATGAAGGCTTTAAATCTAAGTCTACAATATACAAAAATAGAATATGTGAATCCTTGTCATCATTAATGTGATTCATACATAAGTAGAAGAAAATATCATATTAATGATTTGTCCAATATTAGATAAAGACAAAACATACATGTTGTAACAATACTTCTTATGCTTTATGTGAATATCAAAGACTCATGTTAGAACTCATAAAATTCCTTCCTCGTAACAGTGTAGTAACTTGCTAAAGATATGAGAGATAAATGATTAATACTCGCATCAAAATAAATATATACTATTCAAACTATGTTTTCTTCCACTTTCAAGGAAAATTGATATTTTTACTCTAAAGTATGCACCCTCAACATAGTTAGCTCTTTTCGAATACTCAAGCCCAAAATAGTATTGATGTGTCTAGCCATCTTCTCTTATTCAATTATAGTTTAAGTATATCATATGATTAACTTGTGAATTTATTTAAGATACTCATTAATTGATGTCTTGCATTGCTTAAAATTTTGTAATCTCTTAAGAAAGAACTTATAACTAATGGGAATAAATTTATTCTTTATCATACCAACCATATTACTCCAACTAGTGGTCCATCCCTTTTTTTTCTAATCTCTTCCTATTCATAATCCCCATTATAGATTAGAACTTCAAGCTTTATCCTTCTTTCAATATTTAAGATTGTTGAAAGAAATCTACCTTTCCTTTCATACATAGATTTTTTCACGATCTCTTTAAATTCTTGGTTGGATATTTTAAATCTTTCTTATCAATATTATGACAATTAAATTGTGATGCATCAATCTTATTATTTCTTCTTCCACTCGGTGTATCACAAATCCATTGTCATATTACTTTTAACATAATAATATACTAAATATAATGAGTAATGGGAACTTACTATGATATACATGATTTATATTAAATCAAGGCATAGTGTAAAGAAACTCAAATACATGGCCAACTACTTTGTGTTCACATTTACGTATATAAAAATTATTAAAATAAAATCGATTATTATTCAAAACTGTAGTGTAGAAAAATGTAACCCTTTTCACACTTAATTTGGGAATAATTAATATTAAAATGAGTTTAATTATCCCTTGATTTAGTGTTGTAATGTTTTACACATTCACATTAAGTTTAGGGCCTTTCTAAACTAAATGGACCTAATGATGCCTTATTTAGGGTGTTGTAAAGTGTATCTTTACACTTTCACACTACTCATGGTCTTTATTAATTAATTAAGGTTACTTGGACCCTTTAATTAGAATCCAAGCCTAATTAATTATAGATTCTGAGGGATAAAGGCCGACACTCATAAATAATATTACACAACACTTAATTTTATGAGTAATGTGTCCTAGATTAGTAACCTAGGACCCATTCACCACCTGGTGAATGGATCCTCACTAAGTCCTAGGACCCCCTTTTGACATAACATTTCATATTCCTCGAATTGTGTCCTAGTTAAGTGTGTTAGGACCCATTCACCCTATGGCGAATGGGTCCTCACTTAACCCTAGGAGCCCCGCTTAGAAATTTTTTTGGTATTATTTTGATGATTTCAAATTCAAGATCTAATGTCAACTTGTGTTATTTGAATTTTGAGATTTAATCTCAAGATAAGTATAAATACTAGATTATTTCACATAGTTTCATCTAAGAAACCCTAGAAAATTGAAGTTATCATAAGAGTACTCCCACAAGAGCATTATAGAGAATTAAAGAGCATTTAAGAAGGCATTCAAGGGAGAATTTATAAAAGTTTATTGCAGCAATCAAGGATCTATTTCATCATGTCAAAGTCATGCATGTTGTTGAGCTAATGTATTAATCTAGCATTGGTGATCAAGTTAAAGTATTCAAAGCCATTATCTTATGCCAAATTCTATGATCAAGATCTACATACATTGAGGCCACTTCATGCTAAGTTTCACATTTGCAATCCAAGGTTCAATTAAGGATTGGTGAGTAGTGACATTTCTTTGGTCATTCATCTCTCCTTTTATGCATTGTTTCATTTCAAGGTTTAATTACCAAAATGGGGTTTGACCAAGGAAAACTTGTATTCCCTAACAAAACAACTTTTTTCTTCTCCTTTGATGTGTGATTGCAAGTTTTAGGTTGAAAATCAAGTGGAGAGAAAAAATTGTCAAAGTTACAAATTTGTCAAAGTTGTCATCTTTCTTGCAAGATCACGAAAAGTCTTCTATAGGATTCATTTCTGACTTTAGAGAACTAAACACCTGGGATAGATGGGAGTGTAGATATTGAAGAACATAACCCAAAAACTAATTTTCTAGAACCCTAGCAGGAACCCATTCGCCACTAGGCGAATGAGTCCTTAGTGAAGCTCAAAAAAAGCACTTTTGCAATAGATACACAACATTTGACCCTCTTAGAACCTGTCTTTTAATTACTATATTGTCTAGGTTTGGTTTTTGATATTCATTTATGCATTATAGCCCTCATAATTGAGTGAAACAACTAGTCAAAATTAGGTTCATCCCTTTGGTAATCCATTTGGGGTGAACCTTCCTTTTCTTTGTTTCAAAATCTACATTACATTTATAATTTTCTAGAGTCACAATCAAATATATAAATTGTTAAAAAAGTCTATCCTTTGATTCTATATCAAATTTCTTAAGGAGATCCTTTATATCGAATAATTAATATAAATTTTTGACATGAATATTAGGTAACTTTATAATTTAATGAAATTATTATTATAAAATGAATAATTCTACAAATTTGTATATTATTGATTGTATTTCTTATGTTATTTTTATATCACATAACATCTAAAAAAATAATGAAGTTCTCTTTCATACAACTTAATTCTTGTTAATGTTTAATATTTTTTCAATTATGAAATATTAGAAATATCTTATTTATAGTAATATACACTTTTAAAGAATAAAAAATAATCCAATTGTTTTGAAATTATAGAATATCATTAAAGAATGTTAAAAAAAAAAATCTTAAAAAATAATTAATGAAACAAGAAACCAAATATGATAATATTGAAGAAATTTTCCCTTGTTAGAGTTATTTGGAGGTGGTAAAGAAAATTAGAACTCATATATTCTTTTGTTGAGAAAAATCTAGATTTTTGCAAATTTTATTACATTTTAGTCATTTTATTAGAGTAAGAATTAGTAAAAAATAATGCATTATTAAAAGGATTTATCTTGTAGTTAAAATTTTATAAAAAATTTAAACATAAACTTGAAAATTACAATCTAAAATGTTGCATGTGCATAATCACATTTATATTTTAGTTTTTTTTTTTAAACTCAATAATAAATTATAATTTAAAATTATTTGTTTTCATTCAAATTGATGTCAATTTGTTTTAAATGGTGATTTTTTTATGAACATAATTTTTAACTAAAAATATTTATGAAGAGTTAAAAAAATTAATTGAAAGGAAAATAAACAACTAAATATATATTATATAATCATAAAAATTACTTTCAAGCATATTCTTCAAATTTTTCAACTAGACGTAATATTTAAAAATAAATAAATAAAAATTCAAGTTAATCATCACTTTTAAATAATCATAGGTTCAATTTTTTAGATTTACTTTTACATAGATGGAGCACAACTTATGTTGGTGTGTATTAGGACTTCACCTATGAGATATTGATTCCTCCATTAAAAATAAAAAATAGAAAACCTCAAATTCAAATTATGCAAAAAAAATCCCTCGAGTCTCATTTCAATTAATTTTAAAATTGATGATAAACAAACTAATAATTAACAATTTTATTCTAAATTAAATTAATAAATTAAGGAGAGCTTGTAATTATCTATATTAATGGAAGTTAATATAAATGAACTATGATAATAATATACATATACCATTTTGACATTCTTAATTTATTAAATTAATATTATTATTTGAAAGAAGATTTTTAACTTAATACACCTTTTACATTTTATATATTATTGAAATTTTGAATTATAACTAATAAAATATATTACTTTAGACCATTTGAATATGAAAAAAAATAGTTTAACAAGTATATACACATTATATATAAGAAAAGACAAATTTTGTAGAACTTGTAATAAATAGTGGTCAATAATATATACAATGATGAAATTTTACTAATAATGTATAAATAATACCTGATTATACTAAATGCTATTTGCAAGTTTGACTCATATGATCATAACTTTTACATTTCTTTTGTAATGTTAAAGAAAATTTATATTATATGACTTGACTTTTTAAACTAGTAAAATGAACGAATTATATACCATGATTACATATTTAAATTCATTTAGATGTTCAAGTACTTTATAAAAGACTTCAACGTCAATAATCATGTACGTTATTCAATAACAAATCTTTCTAAATCGCATATCTTATGGAGCTGGACTTCTTTCTAAATCTAATATAATTCACAACAATACAAGTGAAAAGAAAATGAACCTATAATTCATAGATAGCGTTATGTAATAAATACTTTATAAAAGACTTCATCATCAATAGTTATCTACATTATTCAATAATATTTTTTTTCTAAAGTTCATATCTTATAGAACTTGACTTCTTTCTAAATCTAATATAACCCGCAACAATATCAATGATAAGAAAATGATTTTGTAGTTCATAGATAACATAATAAATACTCTTATGTACATTATTCAATAAAAAATCTTTCTAAATCTTATATTTTACGAAACTTCGCCTTCTTTCAAAATCTAACATAACTCACAACAATATCAATCAAATGAAAATGACTTCATGATTCATAGATAACACAATAAATACTTTATAAAAGAATTCAAAAAATCAATAATTATCTACATTATTCAATAACAAATCTTTCTAAATCTAGTATTTCTAAATCTAAAATCTCACAACAATATCAGAAAATGACCCCATAGTTCATAGATAGCGTTACATAATCAATTTTCAGTAGCACAGAAACATTTTGTTACAGAACAAGTAGGATGGTATACCTACCATTAACGGTTAAAAACCCTGATAATAATCTATACCAGTCAAATAGTGAATACCCATTAATATACGCTATAATAATAATCTATACCAGTCATATAGTGAATACCCATTAATATATGCTATAATCTAATAATGGCAGATTGCTTGTTCTGGGCTTCTACACCGTTGTGATAGTTAGCAGACATTTAGTAGTTGAGAGTTAGGAGAAAAACGTTAAGGAATATGTCTGGAAAGTGATAAATTAGATTTCTGTGTATCCCAGTTGAATAATTTCGTATTAAACTGTGTTTTTTTGATTCAACACGTCACGCAATTAAAGAAAAGAGATCTCATTTGGACCATACTACGTATGTTATGACGATCTGAAATTCATGTGAAATTCTTAATAAAAGAATGGATTCTTCCATTTTCTCCACCTCTAATATTCATGTGTAATTGCAGAGGACGCGTCGTCTCTCGTGACTGGATTTAATGTGTGAACGTATAATATCCAATTTCTTAGCATTTTGTATCTTCAAGCCGTCAATTTTGGTCACATGAGACTGCTGTCTTTCACGGATCCACCGCCATTCTTTGACGCTTTCACAAACAAAATTACTTACACAAAATGTCAACGACTTCAACTCAAAAAAGTTAAAAAGGAATGTCTTTTCTATTAAGGTCAATTTTTTTTTAATAATAAGTGTCTATATTAGTAGTGTGTGGAAAAAGTCACATCTTTGGAGTTCATATGGGGTAACGGTCTAGAGCATAAAAGCATAAACAAAGTCAATATGCGGCGAGAGTAGTAGCAGTGGGGACAAGAGGAGGATCTCTATCATCTGGTTTACCTTATATATTAGTCAGATTAGGAGTGTCCACAAAAGGGTTTTACCCCATACACTCTAGGAATTTTGCATGATTGTTTATTGTCTTTATCAATTGTTCCATATGATTGACTTGATAATATGGATTTGACTTATGGAGAAAACTCTAAGATTAGTGCAATCCTAAACAATATCTATACACATTGCCCCTTTTCTAAATCCATATGGGAGACACTGAAGTAAACAAATTATAACAAACACTATCAATAAAGTTCAAATTCATGGACTAGATCTAGGTCTGTCCATAGAGTTTATTTCTATATTTATGGAGGTCAACTCCATAGTTGTCAAGGTAAACTAGACTATGAAATTGTATCTTTCTCAATCTCAAATGCGTTTGTCTAATAAGTCCTAATATGTTGACATAATTATAAACCATCCAAGAGTATCTAGCTTAAAAGGACCAAAGTTGAACCTAGAGATAAGTACCTTTGTTTTATTTATTAAAATCTTACATATTATGTCATTTCTATTGTCAATCCCAACTCTTTGTCCAAGGTTAGATTGTTACATTTTAAATTCATTATTTTACCTAGGATATTTTATGTGCAAAATTAATTTCTTTCACATAAAATGGTTAACCCAACATTTCATCACATGTAGGGTTTTCTCCTTAGGGTTCATCATTCTATAATATGGTCTTCAATCTATTTTTTTTTATTGCTTAAAGTTATTATTTTGGAACTAGTGCTTGGATTCACTCTCATTTAAGTTATTTTTATAGTAGTTTCACCCTGTTTCTCAATATTTGGTATAAAAAATAATTCTTCTATATAGAGAGAGACACCTTTCTATTAAGTGATGAAGGCTTTGTTTCTATAGTTGAAGTTTTTACATTATTTGATTTTATAGATTTGAGCTGAGGATTTTAAACCATGACTTCTACTTCTCATATGGATATTGATAAATTCAGTGGTACCAAATATGAGATGTAGAATTTGAAGATGGAAGGCCTCATGAAGAAAGAGACAAATGGTTGCTTATTTCATAAGAAAAGAAGCCATCTAATACATCTAATGAAGTTTTTTAAAATTATACAAGGCATGATGAACCATGCATTTGTGTCTTGTTGATAGAGGAGTGGTCTCACACACAAACCATCTCATACAAACATCTAAAAAAAAAAAAACTAATGTGTAAAAATCTGCAACAAGATTCTAGCTCATATTCAACTTCTTCAACATAGTTTTTCCAAACTTTAGAAATGCATACAAAACCCTCCGAAACTTTGATCAAAACAATATAAATCAGTATCATGGACTAGTATACAAAAATATAAATGATTCTCAAATTGATCTATGACATGAAATTAACAAACTACATTAAAAACAACTCTTTCACTTCACATACAAACTCAACCCACAACTTGTAGTGGAAATCTTCAACTTGCAATTGTTCCCGTCTTGCACAATGATCTAAAAAATTCAATTTTGTGTCTTCAAACCCTCATACCTACAATAAAATGTCTTCCAACACCCCTTGGAGAGAAAGAAAAACCCTTCTCCTTCCACTCCACATTCTGGCCTCCAATAATGAATCCCCTCCCTTTGTCATACCTTCCTCTTTGACTTTTTCCACCAAAATGTAACTCCTTCAAACTAGAAAAACTATCCAAAATCAAGAAATAAAATATTAAATATGCATTTACAAGCTCCAAAACACTCCCACAAAAGATTAGGCAAAGAAAAATAATCACCTCCTCACAAATGAGAGCCGAACTTAGCAAAAATCAACAGTTACACAACTTGGGCATCCAAATATTTCCTGCTATAGTTAAGGGGCTTTAATGAGTTGTCCACACTTGTATTTCCCCAAAAATCCATGCCAAAAATATCCTTTTTCCTTTTTGAACTTCAAAAAAATCAAAATTTGCCTCCGAAACTATCTCCAACACCACAATTTTAGCAACAACATAATAAGGCCAATTATTTTAATTCCATATTTTGGCCTTAATGTGACATTTATTTCTCATACAAAAATTATTAAAATCTGAACCACCAAAAATGAAGTAGGGAAAGAGGATTCCCCAATGAGCCTCTTAGGGTTTTTCACCTAGAAGCTTGGTTGAGGAATGAGCTCTCTTTCACACCTTTTCATTTTAGGGTTCATTCAAAGAGGGTTAGGGGCTTAAAGTGTGATTATTATTGCTTGTCGGGATTGTCTCACAAAACACACTGAAAGTAGGCATGTATGTGCATTAAGGGGTCATTATAGCATGAGAAAGGGTTGATTTAGTGAGGACAAGCCTAGGAGGGTGTGAAAATGTTTTACAAAACCTTACAAAATTTTGGAAAAAGGCTTGGAAAGGGGTAAAAAGAGGTTGAAAAAGGCCCAAATGAGTGAAAAGTGTCAAAGGCTACACTTTTTGGTGACACATTTAGCCCCCACTTTAGTGAGAGGATGAACTTGCTTCAAACTCACACTAAAGTATCCTAATGGAGATGGTGAAGAACGAGAAAGAAGAAGAAGGCAGTCAAGCCCCCAAGATTCAAGATTCTAAGTCAAAAAGACATCAATGCAAAAGACACATTCAAGGGTGAATGAGTTGCAGCAAAATGAGATACATGATCATGCAATGACAAGAACTGGAATGAAGAGAAGAGGAACTAGTGAAAAGGTTTGATCAAGCTTCGACCGTTTGTCGAGCTAGTTGTGGATAAGATCTAAGTTGTTTTTTTCAAAAAGAAGATGATGTGCTCACTCTGGGGCCACAAAATATCAAGTCGTCTATGGGGTGATTTGTCCCAAAGATAGTGAGAGACATACACTTGGTTGGTATGTACCCACAAAGGTGGCTATGGGGAAATTCATGTCACTGGTTGGGCTTCCCGCTCAAACCATACCAAAGTTATACCTTCTGATAACTTAGATAAGGCACCACAAAAGATAATGATTTGTGAAATGGTGTAAGGAATGTTTCAAAGGGATTTTTCTTTTTTCATGCAATGTCTCATGCAATGGACTCATCTTCTATAGAAGAGAGGAAGGACTCATCTTGTATGCAAAAGAGGAAAAATGCAAATTTCTCATCTTGAGAAACATTATACCTAATGTTTCCAAGAGAGGGGATTGCATGAAAAATAAAATCGCACATTGAAATGTAAGTGGTGATGTATGCCCCCACTTTAAAGGAACTGTGAAACATCGTACTATGAGAAAATGCTTTAAAGTAGAACAAGAGAAAGACATGCGAGCTTGTTCGGAAAGCCCTATGCTGAGTCATATGTTTCCGATAAGCTGCATCATGAGGAAGGGGTGTATGTGACATGGAATTCAATTTAAGATAGGTCATCCACATCCCAAGCTTTCTCTTATATGTTCATGAAAAGTTAACGAGTAGTCGAAAGAGACAACGAAAAGTGACATATGAGGGAAGAGGCTAACTAACCCCTTGCCCCCACTTAGTGCAAGACAAGAGTGAGTTGAAGGGATTGGTGAAATGCAAGGTTGAGTAAAAATTAGTATCAATTAGAGGAATGAGGTGCCCCCACATGAGGAAGAACGGTGCCCCCACATGAGGAAGAACACCAAAATCTGTAAGATGTTGAATTTTTCTACTCAAGGCCTTACACTCATTAGTGTGATGACCATGAATTCAGTGGTAGGAACAAAAGGAATGTTTGTTGGAAAATTTATTTTGAGTTCACAGAGGGAGAGAGATCAAGTGGTCTTGGAGGAGTCTCAATAAGATACGGTCCCCTTGATTCAAGGTAGAAGGCGAGCCTTTGGTTGGTAACAAGGAAGGGTCTTGCTTAGTATAGGATGTCATACCTATGCAAGGTGCTATAAATTGTGAGATTTTGTATACTCTTGTGGAAGAGTGTGTAAAATCCAAATTAGTAGTGTTTTACGAGATGATATTGGCATTGAGCAAAGGGTCCTTTGTTGGTTTCAAAGGATCACTTTCTAAGGTTGAGTTAGAAGGGTGATATGGGATGGTGTTGATGTTGGATGAAGGCATGATTTCGATGAAAGGATGAAATAAAATACCATGATTTGATATTTGCATTAGAGGCTTGATAGGGGTGCAAATACCTTGTTCATGAGCACCACAACCTTGTCCGTGATAGCCAAGTTATTTCATGAGCTCATAACCTTTTCCATAGAGCTTTTTCAGTACTTTTGGATCAGGTGAGGGTTTGTTGTTTCCATTGGTGGATAAAGTAGTTGAGGTGGAAGCTTGTGAAGGCTTGGCCGAGTCTTGTGTTGACAAGACTGTGTTTCCCTTTTTAGAGTTGATATCTATGATCTTGGATTCTCCTAGTAAAGGAGAGGTGAAGTCTAAAGAACCCCAATAATCGTCTAAGGAATTTGGTTGTATAGGTTCCACTTGTTTGGTGGGTGTTGAAATGGTGAAGGGTTCAGATTTTTTTTGCTCAAGTTGCAAGACATTGTAAGGTTCAGAATCAACGTCAAGTGTGTACAATTTGTTGTTGTAGATGTACTTCATCTTTCAATGAAGAGTGGAAGGCACACCATTCATTACATGGATCCATGGTTTGCCTAAGATGAGGTTAGATGAAACATCATTAGGAATAACATGGACCAATGTGTCTAATGTGGCCACTCCAACTATAAGAGGCAAAGTGATCACACCAAGCAGCTTTTGTCCTTTACTATCAAATTTGTTGATAGATAAGGAGGTAGGTTGAATGGTTGATTTATGAATATGGAGCCTATCCAAGAGATTGAAAAGTTACACATTAAAAGTAAAGCCATTATCAACAAGGGTTCGCTTTATTCCTATGCATTTGTATTGAGATATGATCATGAAGGCTTCAACTCATTTTTGTACATCCAAAGGAGGGAGCTCACTTTGGTAAAAAACAATGTCAGCATGTAAGCCTTGAATCATAGCTACTATGTCATTGGTGTGCACATTAGAAGGGACAAGAATTTGTTGTAAGGAATTTTGCATCATATTATGGTAGTGAGGGGAGGCTTGAATAAGGTCCCATAAATATATTTTAGCGAGAGTATTCCTTAGCTGTTCAACAAGGTTATACTCCCTAATGAGAGAATTTAAGAGAGGGGATGAAGGTAAGGGTGTTGAGGTTGGTTGTTGTGATCACGGGTTATTTCTTGTGTAATGTGTATGAGCAATGGTATTGTGACTTGTTTGCTGCGACAAATTAGGCTTAGGTGGGTAGAGGATGAATTTAGGTTTAGGTTTGTTTGAAGGTGGGTAAAGGATGAGCTGAGGTTGAATAATATTTAAATCCCCTTGGGAAGGAGATTCAATGTTATCTTTGGCTTGTATCATCATATGCGCCCTAGGAGGAGAGATTTTAGGAGAATTACAAGCCACATGTTCTTGACATTCAAGGATTGTGTCTTCTAAAATAACTTTGTCACATGTAGGGGATTGATCAATGATGAGAGAGGGAAGAGTGGGATGATGAGGATAGGGTTCTATTTGATTATCAAAGTTCTCATTCTCTCGTTCCATACTATCTACCCTAGTATGAGATCTTGGAAGAGGTTCACTACTAGCTTCATCATCAGTAGGGGAGGCATCAAGAGAAGGATCACTATGAATTTCAAATAGATTATCCTAAATGGTGGGAGCATTAGGGAAGGGAGGGTCAAAATTCTCATGACTTGTAATGGGTGTATCTTGTAACACCAACCTATCCTCTTGGAATCAAGGAGGGGTATTAGGAAAAGGACAAGTTTGAGGGTCATGGTTATAGAGACTAGGTAAGGGAATGATGTTTTCATTGTGTTGTGTAATGTTGTGCAAAGGGGAAGGAGGATGAGGAAGAAAATCAAGACCATCATGATCCTCAGTAGTTGTCTTCGTGCACTAAGATACCTTCATCACCAATGGGAGAGGTATTAGGAGAAGAACAATTATGATTATCATGATTATCAATGTTTGTATCCTCATCGGTCAAAGCTTTAGTGGATGCGCTAGAAGAGATGAAGTCACCAAGGGCTTCATCTAACATGTTTATATCATCACTAATAAAGGGCTTTCTATCTCTAATTTTTTGAGTGGGTGCATGTGATGTTGTTAAAGTGTCGGTGTCGTTTTCTAAAGATTCTGATTTAAATGATCTAGGAATTAATGCAGCAAATGAAAATAAAGTAATGCTATCCACAAGTACCATGAATGCTATTGAAAGTGTAACAAAATCTATGTAAACTTAAAATACAATGTAAAGGCATAGGATGAAATGCAATTTTCAGATTTCAAAGAAGGTAATTTACTGACTACACTATGCAATGATCGGAAAATGACATGTTGTAAATGCAAAAGTGAAAATGTACAAGGCATGAAATGAGCTAATTTAAGCTAGTTTTAATGAAATGCATGTAATAGAAACACAACCAATTGATATAGATAGTTATTGGCACACAACAAAAGCATAAAAATAGAGTTTTCAGCTTTGTAAAGGGCAGTTTCAGGGGCCTAAAGGGACTAGGTCACCCAGAATGGCGACTTAGTCCTCCTAGTGATTTTTTTGAGATTTTATAGGATATTATGATGGATTCAGGTGGTGTTTGTATGGGGTGATGCAGATCCAACATGAAAATGAATTTTTTTGGAGATGTGTAATGTTCTAAGATGCAAAAATGCAACCTATATGCACTTTTCACTAATTTAAATTTTGAAACCCTAGGATGCAATTTCACTAATGCAACATGCAATGCAAATTAATCCTAGGACAATGATGGACTCCAAATCAGACAAAAGGGAGTAAGAAAGTCATGTTCACCAAAATGAACCACCAAAAATGAAGTAGGGAAAGAGGATTCCCCAATGAGCCTCTTAGGGTTTTTCACCTAGAAGCTTGGTTGAAGAATGAGCTCTCTTTCATACCTTTTCATTTTAGGGTTCATGCAAAGAGGGTTAGGGGCTTAAAGTGTGATTATTATTGCTTGTCGGGATTGTCTCACAAAACAAACTACAATAAGGCATGTATGTGCATTAAGGGGTCATTATAGCATGAGAAAGGGTTGATTTAGTGAGGACAAGCCTAAGAGAGTGTGAACATGTTTTACAACACCTTACAATGGGTGAAGCCACAATAGTGGTTTACAATTCAAGTGAGGAAGGAAAACTCACAAAAAAGACCCCAAGGCAAAAAAAGTAATTTTAGGGGTTCGTATGAACCTACTGGTTTGACCAAACCAATAAGGGGTTCGCTCGAACAAGGGTTCAAACGAACCCCTTTGAATCTTGGCCGCCAAAAATAACAAAACAATGCATAGGAAAGGGGTTCGAGCGAACCTCTTTGAAGGGGTTCACTTGAACCATGGTTCACTCGAACCCCTATGGGTTCATACGAACCCCCCTTATTCCTCATCCCCCATCCGAGACACAAACAAAACCTAAATTTTGGCACTTCGGAGCTCGGGTTGAGGATGAAAATGGAGGAATCTTCACAAACCCAACTAGAATAAGGTAGTCCTCAAACCGAGCTATCCAACGAATATAATTTTAATATGTTTTGGTTTTATTATGTATGTGTTTTTAAGTTTTATTAAACATAGGTTTTTCACCGAAAATCAAGCTCTCTATTTTGCACATGTGGAAAAATAACAGATTATCAAAATATTTTTTTTTAAAATATGTTTGTGCTGGGTATTGATGTCCTTGATCCATTAAAAAAATAAAAATGAATTTCAATACATACAAAAAATGTTATGTTGTATACAGTCTGCCTATGTCTGAATTGCAATTGGTTTGACTTCAAAACTTGATTAAGGAAAAAATATTCAATAAAAAAATATGAGACCAAATTAAAGTGCTAGATATTGTAGTTAAAAATCTAAATTCGGAAAAATTAGAATTTTACCCTTCATACAAAAAAAATTATGTTGTATACGGTGAGCGTCAGTTTTTAAAAATGTTGTTTTTTGAAAAAAAACCAGTTTTTGTGGGAGATGGAAAAAGAAGTGCAATCTGATTCCAAAAATTTTGAAAAAAATATTTTTAGAATCTACAGACAAAATTTGATGAGACCCCAGTTTGCATCATCTTCAAATTCCTCACGGTTTAGCTGCTATAGGTGCCCGAATATGAAGATTTAGTTAAAAATAATAATTTCAATGTCCAGTTTGGCCAAAAATTATAAACCACTATTGTGGATCACTCCAACACTTTGGCATGAGGCTTGGAAAGGGGTAAAAAGAGGTTGAAAAAGGCTCCAAATCCATAGGCAAAGGCCCAAATGAGTGAAAAGTGTCAAATGATACACTTTTTGGTGACACAAAATCAAAATTTAAATCACTCCTTTTTTTGGTTGATGTTGACCACACTTTCACCCAGGATTCTCTTGCATCACTTGCAAACTGTATCCTCTTTATTTCTATGAGGAGACTACCACAAAAAAATTTGGAAGTTTATTGGTGATATCTATCAAATAAAAAGTCTTACTAATAATTTGTACCTAAAAAAATGGTTATTTGTAGTAAAAATGAAAGATGGTGATTCTATTGTAAAGTATTTTAGTATTTTAAAATTTCATTATAAGTCAACTTGTTTCTATAGATGTTATGTTATAAGAGGATGATAAATGCATCTTACTAAACTCTGTTTTACTCAATAATTTTAAAAGTATAATAATTTCCATTAGAGCTACTAGTGAAAAACTAAAAAATGGACAATCTTGTTGATACTCTCTTTCCAAAAAAATGAGAAAAAAATGAATGAATCAAGTCTCTAAAGATGTGTTTCATGTATAGAGAAGTTCCAAAGAACAAGGACGCCCTAAAGGGGATATGAAGAAGCATAGATCTAGTTCTAACTTGGATGTTTTAAAATTGGAAAGAAGGGTAGAGTAATTTTTTTGAACTATGGGAAAAAGGGACATTTGAAGAAGGAATGTAGAAACACAAAAAATAGGGTTTAGATTTCTCCATAATTAATCCTCTAGTGATGGTGATAATGGTCATGTATTTATTACAAAGAATAATATAAGTGATGATGCTTGGCTTGTTGATTCAAATTTATTCTACCATATTAATTTTCACAAGGTGTGGTTTCTACATATATAGCTTATGGTGGAGGAGAGATTTATTTAAGACAATAAGAAAATTATCTATAAGGGTTAAATTATTGTACTTTCCATGTGGATATTGATAAATTCAATTGTTTCAAATACAATATACATGGAAGTTAAATATGAAATACCTAATTTAAGAGAGAGATTAGTGATTTCCTATGTTAAAAAAGAAAAGAAATGATATAATATGTATGATGAAGATCATTCAAAATTAGACAAGAAGGCATGCAAAACCATGTGGTTGTGTCTTGAAAATTCTACCCACTTGAATTTTAATGAGGAAACTACCACAAACAAGGTGTGGAAGAGGATACATGATATCTATCAAACCAAAAGTATCACTAATGATTTATATCTCAAAAGATGGTTTTTTATTGAAAATGAAAGATGGTGATTCTAACACAAATGATTTTTGTCACTTTAAATTTTATTTTAAATCAACATGATTCTATATATTTTATGTTGAAAGAGGAAGATAAAATCATCTTATTATTCTATTCTTTACTCAATAATTGGTTTATCATTAGGGCTACTATTGAAAAGCCAAAAAATGATAATCCTCTTTTAGTGAAAATGAGCAAAAAAATCATGAATGAAGGCTCTAAATATTATTTTCATGTATGATAAAATTCCAAAGAAAAGGGAGTACCTAAAGTAGATTATAATAAGGATAGATCTAAGTCTAAAGGATGTTCCAAAACTAATGCAAGTGAATAAACCATTTAATACTATTTTCCCATTATTGCTAAAAGAGATCCAGTACTCTAAGAATTTATTCAAGTCCACATTTTTACATTATTCCTTCCTCATATACAATGAAAAAACACCTTTTATATAAAAAAATTTAGAAAATTATAATTTTTGGCAGTTTTTGACAATTGTCATAATTTTTTACTTTTGGTAATTTCGCATGCATATGCCTTTGACCTCATAAATTACCAAACGTATTCCTACCACTATGGTGACATTAAATTTCAACTTACATTTCAAAGTGGAAATGTGAGTTCCAAATTAATAAAAAACAACTTAGATAAAAACTTGAAAAAATCAGTAAAAACTTATTTTGAGGGCCCAAATGAAAGAATTTGGCCTCAAAAAAGGTGTCATAATAGGCACCTACCAAACTAAGTTCATTTGGGAATCCAATAAAATCCTCATAATTCCTATCCATGTAAAATTTTCATCCCAAACAAAATTTTGAGTCAAAATTCATGACTTCTAGAAGCCCATGCATCAAAAACTCTAGGGAAGAGGAAGGTAAAGTATTGGAACTATGGAAAAGGGGACATGTGAAGAAGGTATGTAGAAAAAATAAAAAAAGGTTTAGATTAATCCACCAAAAATTCCTCTAATAATGATGACAATGACACATTATTTCTTTCTACTAACACTATAATTGATGATGCTTGGCTTATTGATTCAAGTTTCTCCTACCACATGAATCCTCATAAGGTATACATTTCTACATATAATTTATTATGGAGGAGAGGTTTTTCTAGAGAAAATATTACCAAGAAAATTATTTTTGAGGGAAAGATACATGTGTTCTTTAATGATGGAAGGGTTGAAACCCCTAATCATGTTTTGCATAGTCTAGGTCTTGTGAGAAATTTAATTTATATATCCAATTTAAATGATTCTAGAAGGCATGTGACATTTGACAATTCTAGTTTCATATTGGTAAGATCTAGAATGTGGTGATTACTAGAGGACCTTAGATTAGGAATCTATCGAGGTTGAATACATTCACTTTTTGTAATTCCACCATTGTAATTGGAATTGAAAATGCATTTATGTTGCCTGGCCCATCATTAGGGTCACATGAGTGAAAATTTTCTTGAGACCATTACTAATAAAATTTTGGTTGATATTTTTCTAGTTATTTTATTGTTAACAATAATTTTTATGAGCATTTTGTGTTTCAAAAATATAATATATCTTCATTTCTTGTTGGAATCAATAGAGCTAAGAAATTATTAAAAATCATTCATTCAAATATGTTTGAGATGATGGATATTTCTTCTATAGGTAAATCTCATTTTATTTTATATTCATTGATGATATATTTAAATACACTTGGATCTATTGTATGAATTCTAAATTATAATTTTTTACTAAGTTTAATGAATTTAAATCCTTAGTTGAAAATTAAATATATTATAAGATAAGGGTGTTGAGGTTTTACAATTGTGAGGAATATTGTTCTAGGGAATTTGATGAATTATGCAAGAATTATTTGATAAAATACTATACCTTATAATTTCCAACAAAATGTCATAGTAGAAAGGATGAAGCAAACTAGAATAGAGAGAGTTATAGAATTATGTTAAGTGGTACGCAACTAGATCAGTAGTTTTGGGTAGAGGTTGTAATGCTTAATCTATTGGTGTAGGTTTTTTATATTTCTAGTGGGTTAATTTATTTTTCCTTAGTCCTAGGTTTTTCCCACACTTTAATTAAGATTTCTTAGGATAATAAAGTGATTTTATTATTTAATAACTAGGATATAAGGTGATGAGTAATCCCCATCCTTAAAGGTTGGAACATTTATCACTTTTAATGGTCACGTCAACTTTTGGTGGTCAATTCTTATTGGTTGGATTTGCCACCTCCAACATCTCCTTAGTTATTAATAAAATCACTATGTAACTTTTATTTTAATACAAATGCATATTCATTTTTGCATACTTTGGCATGCATGTACCTTGATGCATACAATCATTATTCTACAAATTTTCTTTGAGATCCTAATGCAATGTTGTAATCTTGAGATTTGCACATCTCTTGGTATTTCATGTCTATAATTGTGTTATTTCATTTACAATTTTATAGCTTATCTCTCTCATATAAATATCTTGGTTATTCAATCTACTTAAGATTTCTAACATAATCAATCTCCTTGTTCAACTCTTTTTTCTATTAAAATAATTATGAAGTGTGGACAAGTAAAAAATCCTTTAGATTTAAGAATATCTGGTTTTGAATCTTATGTTGGTGTGCCTCGAGAAAATTAATCTAAATTGAATAAAAGATATTAGAAATGCATCTTTGTTATGTACAATGATAACATGTTTTTTTTTAAAAATTCAAAGAGCATAGAGCCCATATATAATATTATTTATATAAAATTTTGTATACATATCAAAATTTCAGAGGCTCATTTTAGCTAGATGAATTCATTCTTTTACAATAGCAAAAATAGTGGGGTATGTGCAGGATCATCATGGAAAAAACAGGTCCTTAAGTGGCAATGAAAATTCAGAAAATCAGAGTTGGGAAACTTGACATAAAAATTTGAATAAGTTATCTATATTATTTCAAAAATATGTAAGAATAGAATCTGTGGAAAATTGAATGTAGTTTCTAAACTACTATGTTAATTTTTGTAAAAAAATAAAATTATTTGGTGAAAATTTGAAATTTCAATGCAGTAGTACTAAAATTTCAAGGAAAAAATAAGAAGTAGGTGTCTGTCTGACCACCCTAACCATAATAAAATCATAATATTTTTTTATAAGATTTTAGATATAAGTAGAGGACTCATGTCTGGATGTGATGCATATTTTTTTGTAATTTTTTTTCAAATAAATAATTAATTATGAATTTTTTATTACAACTTTTTAAAAATATAAAAACTCGTATGTCTGACCACCTTAACTTGGTCAAAACTTAATGGAATTCATTTTTATTTTTTTTAATCCTATAGTATGCAAAGCATAGAATGTGACGCATGTTTTGGATTCAAAAAATGTGATACCGTTTGAAAGCTATAGATGTTTTTCTATCACACTATCAATTAGGACTTTAGTCGTAATTCTAATAAAAAATAAATATTAATTATTTATTAGATTCTAAGTAAAATATAATTTATATTGGTAGAAAGCTGAGAAGCTCCTTTACAAACCCTTTTCATTTCATCAATTTTAGGTAAAATAAAAGTTGTCAGCCACATGGGCGAAGTTTGGAAAAGCAAGGTAAGTTGTTAAACACGTTTTACGTGTTGACTTTTTAGGATTGGCAAGTCCGAACGAAATCCCGAGCCTAATACCGAGCCTAATCCCTAGGCATTAAATTTTGTGTCAAAATATTGGATATCTAATTAAAATCAGATATCTGATTCAAATCTGATATTGGATTTGAATTCAATATATGATATCTTTTAGATCAGTTTTAAAACAATTTATACAATCTTTAATATATGATTTAAAAATGCAATTAAGTTTATAATTTAATATATATAATATCCAATAAAGTTTATAATGTAATATATTTAATATATAATTTATGATAATCTCCTACCGAATTATGTATTTAATATATAATATATTATTAAATGTATACTTTTTAAATATTACTTAAAAAATTTAGTTAATCTATAAATATTTTAATATTATTTCAATTTTTTAGTTAATCCATAAATATTTAAATATTATCTCTTTCCCTCTCGCTCTCTCCACCTCTATCTCTCTCAAGTCTCTCACTCAATCACTCCTCTCTCTCTCTCTCACTCTCTCTCACTCTCCCCTCTCCTTCTCACTCCCTCTCCTTCTATCTCTCCCTCTCTCCCTGTCCCTGTCCCTGTCCCTCTCTCTCTCCCTCTCCCTCTCCCTCTCTCTCTCTCTCTCTCTCTCTCTCTCTCTCTCTCTCTCTCCTCTCCTCCTCACTCTCCTCCTCTCCTCTCCTCTCCTTCTTGCTCTCATCTCCTCCTCTCCTCCCTCCTCTCCTCTCCTCTCCTCTCCCTCCCTCTCCTCTCTCTGCTCTCTCACTCTCCTCTCCTCTCCTCTCTCCTCTCTCTCTCACTCTCTCCTCTCTCTCCTCTTTCCCTCTGTCTCCTCCTCTCCTCTCCCTCCTCCTCTGTGTTTTCCTCTCACTCTCTTCCTCTCCTCTCCTTCTTTATCCTCTCCCTCTCCTCACCCTCCTCTCTCTCTCTCTCTCTCTCTCTCCTCTCTCTCTCTCTCACTCCTCTCCTCTCCTCCCTCTCCCCTCTCCCCTCTCTCTCCCTCTCCCTCTCTCTCTCTATCTCTCTCTCTCTCCCCTC
>CM021109.1:54770138-54943091 GCA_007115665.2 Sequoiadendron giganteum | reverse complement strand
CCGTTGCAGAACATGTTTTACAAATTGGATATCCGATTATATCGGATATCGGATTTGTGGGCCATAGAAAAACCCCATGTGTGTCATTTTTGTGCATTCCAATGGACCCTGATTCTGTTTGCAGCACTTTGTAGGTGACAAACGCGGAGTTTTAGACAGGAAGAGACAAAGATAAACTTTTTGGAGCATCTGGTACTCAAATTTGTCATACATAATGATTTTTTAGCATCTTATATTTGTTATGATGGGGAGCAGCAGTCGTCGGAAGCAAAAACGTAAGAGGAAGCTGACAAAAGAACAAATTGAAGGATATAGACAAAGAGATAGAGAAGGTCATAGAAAGAAAAGACAAGGTATGTTAAATATTGGTGAACTTGAGCCCTATGGTCTTTCAAGTGAAGAGGAAATTGAATATGTTCAAGGTGAAAATGTAGAACATGATATTGAAATTGGGAATGAAAATGTTCAAATTGATATTGAAAATTTTCAAGGTGAAAATGTTGGAATTGAAGATGTTGAACATGATATTGAAATTGGGAATGAAAATATTGAAATTGATAATGAAAATGTTCGAATTGAAGATGTTGAACATGATATTGAAATTGGGAATGAAATTGTTCAAATTGATATTGAAAATGTTCAAGGTGAAAATGTTGGAAATGAAGATGTTGAACATAATATTGAAGCAAGTGTAAATTATGTTTCATTAAATTACACGAGAAATGAAGAACCTTGTGTGGAAGAAAGACGTATTCCAAATTCAAGACCTTCAAGGACCCCTAAATGGTTAGTTGAAATTGATGATAACATTATAAAAAATTTTAAAGGCAAGAGGTCAACACGAACTATTCAGTTGTGGGCTAGAATACTTTTCAACCAATATTTTAGCGATAAGACTACTCTTGTGGAAGACTGTGCCCTAAATGCCTCAAATAGGCAAATTTTGTAAAAATTGAATTTTTAAACGTGAAACAATGTAAAAAGGTCATAATTGTGTATAGGCATAATCTATAACTAGTGATGTTTTTTGAAATACGATTCAAATGCCTGGCATTGTATAAAGGGTATGTTTAAAATGTAAAAAGATTTTTGTACTTAATCGAGCTACAACTGGAGGTTTTCTTCCTGGTTCTTTCCTGTTGGTATGCTCGTTTGAACTAGGTTTTGTAATATCTCCTATTTATATATAACAAATTATAGTGGCTTGCCACTTTTTTGAAAAACAAAAAAGTAAAAAGTTCATTGTGAATTTCATTTTCCATGTAATTGATTCAAGCTGATTAGGTAAGAGTTTTCTAATGCAAGAGCTAGGACTTGCAGAATCTTGATCCAACCTTAAATATTTCTGCCCCCATATTTCATTGACATTATCACTTTGGAATCTTAAGAGAAATAGTCTGTCAAAGATTGTTGCCTTTTAGCACTTTGGACTCTTAAGGGAAAACGTTAGTCCAATGTAGCTCGTAGCGATTCGGCATATTTGGGTGCAAAAAAGAACCATACCTAGCGTAAAAGTACCCATCCGGACGTGTTGGAATAGTTCATTGGGTCGTACGAGTTTGAGAATGAAAGTTGCACCACTTTGCAACTTTACACTGCTTGCATTTGACAACTTTTCCCTCAACTGAAAACTCATCACCACAGGAAAACGCCTTCGAGATAGCAAAAACTGAGAGAGGTTATTGTATATGGTCTCAACACGATCCCATATCCTTAGACAAAGAGTCTGTAAGCATCATGGTTTTGAATAAATAGTCCGTCAAATATTTATCTTTTAGCACTTTGGACTCTTAAGGGAAAACGCCGCTCCAATGCAGCTCAGAGCGATTTGGCATATTTGGGTGCAAAAGAGAACCATACCTAGCATAAACGTACCCATTCGGATGTATTGGAACAGTCTGTTGGGTCATATGAGTTCAAGAATGAAAGTTGCACCACTTTGTAACTTTACACTACTTGCATCTAGCAACTTTTCTCTCAACTGAAAACTCATCACCACAGGAAAATGCCTTTGAGATAGCAAAAAATGTGAGAGGTTATTGTAGATGGTCTCAACATGATCCCATATCCTTAGACGAAGAGTCTATAAGCATCATGGATCCGATAAATAGTCCGTCAAAGATTTCTACCTTTGAGCATTTTGGACTCTTAAGGGAAAATGCCGCTCCAATGCATCTTGAAGCGATTCGGCATATTTGGGTGCAAAAGAGAACCATACCTAACGTAAACGTACCCATCTGGATGTGTTGGAATAGTCTGTTGGGTTGTACAAGTTTGTGAATGGAAGTTACACCAGTTTGCAACTTTACACCTTTGTAGAAATTTAGGGATGTCCTCTTCAAATCACTCTATTTTGAATAGGTTTGCGGAGCTACCAATGTTAAATCCAAGTTGACTGACTTTAAGAAAATCATATCCCAATGAACATGATAGAGGTCCCACTTCTTCTTGAATGCAGGAGCACCATCGCTTTATCTCCATTCCTCTTGAAGCATCTTTTCTTTCCCCCTTTTCCTTCCTTCTTTGAGGATTGAGCAGAAAGAACATGAATGTATTCATTTTTAGGGCTTCATCCAATACCTCTCGCAACCAACCTTGACTCCTCTTGAATACAATCAGCCCTCAACCAATCAAACTTGGGAAGTTTCAATCTCACGCTGATTCCTTGAATGTAAGACTCCCAAGATGAAGGAAGACCATTAAGAGCCAACATGGTCAAATTTTTGTCATCAACAATATGACCATTTCTTTCGTTGTCTTCAACTTAGAGATCAGATAATACAACTAAAAGCACTCAAAAAATGAAACACATAAGACAATAAACACAACAATAAATTTGCTTACAACTTAGGCCTAGCTCATGGCTAAATTTGATACAATGAATAATAGCACCTCTCATAGATGCAAAGATACAATCGAATATGCTTCTCCTTGAAATTGGCCTGCTGCTGCAAGATGAAGCGTTGCTGCTCAAGCGAAAACTTTTGCTTGGATTGCAAATTATGCTGAATGAACTTGATTGAGGAAATGAACAAACATCACCTCATATTTATACAAAATAAGGTGACTCTTCAAGGAGGTCGGCCTCTCTTGAAAATAATAAATTACAAAATAATATCAAGGAAGGTCGGACTCATCCATTTAAATAAAATGAGTATAAATTAAATAGCCATAGGCTATCATTTAATTTATTACAACTTAATGTGATTGCTATCATGTATGAAAAATGTGGTAGCATAGACAAGGCAGTGGACTATTTGAAAAAAATCTTCAAAGAAATGTGGTCTCATAGAATTCAATGACAAACAAATGCAATTGACAATTGCTCATAGTTTTTAGTTATGCAATGTGAAGTAATTGCATAACTGCTTAGGTTGACTTTGTAAGAACTATATTGTAATTGAAAAAATTTCATCTATGAACATCTAGTTGTTAGTTATGCAATGTGAAGTAATGATTTGAGTTTGAAAGATGTGTAATGCAATGTAATCAGCGATATAAATATAAACTACATAATATAACCATTCAGTTTTAAGCTATTGTACATTGATATTTAACCATTGCTCAAGATAAATTTTTCAAAGAGTTTAATCATGCACATGAGGAACAAATTAAATTTTGATTGTCAACTTCTATATATCAAATTATCCAATAATCAAGTGTATGTCCATATACAAAAATGGCATCGACGCCAACTCAAATAAAGTTTTACAAAATGTGGCATATGCCATCTCAATATGTATTCAAAATTTACATTCCAAAATGTCTATCTCATCCTAAACTACTGGTGGATCATCAAAATGGAGACTCTTTGAAGCAATCGTTGGCTCTGAAGGTAGCTGCACAAGAAAAATTCAAACCACAATTGAGATTAGTTATACTATATAATTTAAAATCGAATAATTAACATCAAAATCAACATACATTGAATTTTAATTGAACTCTAAAATTGAAATCTTGATTACCTAAAATATATGTCTCTTCAAAGGGTCAGGAGTCCTAGAATATACCAAATCAACTTTTGAAATTCCAATTTATATAGGTGAACAAAAACATAAAATTGATCCAAGTTAGCATACGATTATTGGTAATAAGAACTTATTTACCAAACACAAAATAAAATAAGCACATGTACCTCTTTAGGTTGATATTTTTCTTTATCTCCTTTAGGTGTTTCGACACCTCCTCTTTGAGGTGTTTCAACACCTACTCTTTGAGGTGTTCCAATAACTACTCCTTTAGGTGGTGTGTCCCTTGTCAACATATCTATATAGCTCATAATTGCCTGTACATAAAATTGACAAGTACATATGAAACTACCAATCTATGTCGACGTATGTATAATCAATATAAGATCTTAAAAATCTTAATTCCATCCTATTTGAGTTCAATTACCTTCCCCTTATCTAGATTTGTACCTCCATAGTCTGGACGAGGTTGCACCTCACTCACACTAGGTATTTCCTACAAGAGGAAAACAAGATAAACATATAAGTTATTATATAATTTCATTAATGACAATTCAAATGACAAGCAAGTATATAATATAAAATGTAAATGAGTGAGTGCAAAAATATATATTGCGTGTGTGTCCAAGCCAAATGAAATGGCCTTAAGGGTGCTATCAGTCACCCGTGTGAGCTCATCCTCAGACATCAACTGTTAAATAGACCATGTAAATAAATATTAGTACTTGATACTATCTCTTATTAATATTCATTTAAAAACAAATGCAAGTTATGAAATTACAACTTAAATCTTACCTGTGTCACTATTCTAGCATCTCCCTCTCTAGCAGGAGAGGACTCTGTAGGGTGCGCTCCACTCCCCTACGACTGATCTATAATGTCCACATCATGGAGGTCATAATTAGAAGTGTCCAAGGGATGCTCCATAGGCTATACAAGAGGACCCAAGCATATCTGGTGGCACATAGTGCAAGTATGTGGCACACAAATATGTGGACCTGAGGAGGATGATGCAGTAGCACTCGAGCTTTCGCCAACATAACCAAAATGTGGTTGAGCTACTGTAGAAGCATGCGAAACCAAAATACCACTCAAAGAGTGAATAGCCTAAATAGTCTGTGTGGATGCATCCTGGATAATATCTGGATGATATATTGGAGGTGGTGGAGGAAGGGGAACATTTGGGCGCGGGACTACTCTAACTGCCCCTAGTCTATCCTGGGGCATACCTCCACCGACACCCTGGAAGGGTTTAATGTCAAAGTAATTAACATGATGCCCTAACACAAACTCAACATATAATATTTTAATGAAGTAAAATGGTATATCGGAATTATTGTTTGGTGGTTTATCAAAAACCATACACCAACGATCCTAAAATTTAGCTACAATGTCCCTATGCATGCACCATTTTATGGAAAGTTTTGTTTTATTAACATTCACTGGAAAACTGGTGTGGGTGCCAATGAATAAAGAGGCTATTTGGGCTTTGGTTATTTGGAGATCTTTCACATCATCATAAGACAATCCACATCGATAATATTCCCTCATGTCTTCTCACCATGAATAAAAGGAATTATGTTGGGTGGAGAGGGTTTCTATATTTTTAATTATTTCCTTCAATGTGTTTGTCATATCTCTCAATCAAGGCATTGTCTGATAAATTTCACAAATGCCCCTCAATTACCGCAATTTTTCACCAATTAAGTCTTCAATTGGTGGCTGCGGAGGTGGTGGAGCGTTTAGCATTTGTGGATTTTCATTCGCAGCCATAATACCTGATTAAAGTTAAAAACTAATTAAACTAATTGAAATTACACAATATAAATGAAATTATTATTAAAAAACCCTAGTTTTTAATAAAAATCCAAAAAAAAACATACTTTTTCACAAAAATCAATAAAAAACTCTTAGTTTTGATAAAAAAACATCAAAAACACTAATTTTTAATCAAGATCCATTTCAAAACATTAATTTTTAATAAAAAATCAATGTAAACTCTAGTTTTAAAAAAAAATCAATAGAAAACCCTATTTTTGAAAATAATTGAATAAAACCTACTTAAACTTATGAGAATCTACTTGAAGAATCGATGGCAAGATTGAAAAAACCAAATACTTACCTTTGAAATCAGATATTTGATCAAAGCGGATATCAAATTTTGGTTTTTCCTTGTTCGCCTGCGTGCAAATTGTGAGAAATGAAGTTGAAAGAGTCGGCTGTTTTTTTATATACTGTTTCCCGAAATCGGATATCCGATTTGGATCGGATATCTGATTTCTGGAAACTAGATTTGGTTTTTGGTCCGGGTAAAATGTACTAACACTCGAACCTAGAAAAGTCAACTCGACATTTTCGTGTTTTTGAGTCGATCCAAAACATGATTTTTTCTCATTGCCACTTTTTGGCCCATCATGATCCTACACATACCTAGTGCCTAAAAGACCATATAATATTACCAACACTACAAATTTTTCTTGTAAAACCCATATCCAACCTATATTGTTGAAAAACTCATATACTAGCCCAAAATTCAATAGACATCTGTACAGTCTAGAGTTTAAGAGACCCAATTGGAATATACACCACTATCCCTATGCATATATTAGAGACCCGATTGTTATTCTTTGATCTCCACAATGTAGATGTAATTTTCATTCTAATTCTCTTGAATATTACCTCCTTTTGACTAATTTGGAGGAGCAACATTCAAGTTTGGCACAATAGTGAAGCGACAATGGGGAACTTCACTGGCATTATATTCCATATCTGTAAGAAGAGAAGGATGTGGTGCATCATCATGCTTATGGGAGATTAATGCTAACACAACATTAACCCTCAATCGAATTTTATTAGACACCTCCTTACCATTGTCCCTTTCATACCTTTCCAAAACTACTTGCAAGTGCCATATGCAAGAAAAAATGTTTGGGGAAAAGTCCACCCACATACCCTTGCCCCTTCCACAAGTGGTAAGATTGTGTCACTTTTAACAGAGCATTTTTATGCAAAAAATTATCTTTAACAACCTTATTCACTATTTCCTCTAAGCCACAAAAATAAATTTTCAGAATATTTTATTTTCAAGAAGTTTAGAGCTTATTCAAGTGAAGATGTACCAAAGGAAAAATTAATAAATGTAAAATATGCACTTTGAAAAAAAATTGAAACATTTAGAAAGATGTACATGTAAAATATCTATATATATTAGAGGATGGGTAAAAGGTGGTTTGGATGATATTTCATAGAGAGAAATGTAGGATGAAAAAATAGAAGAATTCCCAAACCTACTACTCCTACCTTAAGGAGGTACATAAGACAATAAAACCTAGTTGACAAGTATAGCACAATATAATTCCATTGTGTATTTTCTATGTTGAGTATTGGAAATGAACCTTTATATTTCAAGGAGGATCTCTCTTTGAATGATAATAAGTCTTGGATTTAGACCATGTGGGAGTGAGATAATGACCTTGTATTGGTGTGAGCCCAAGATCACAAGAAATGAGAGAGAAAACACTGCCATTTCACCAAATAAGGAGTGGATAAAAATGAGATGAATAATTTACATAATGTACAGGATTTTAAATCCATGAGAGAAGTTTCGGGTGGGAAAACTACCCACATGGGAGAAACTACATGAGAATAATTAAATGCATAACTATTCTAAATGCAATGTCCCTAAGTTAAAACTTAAGACAGTAATGGAATTTACTCTAACACCCCCCCTTAAGAGAAACTTAGGGAGAATGAAAATGCAAAAATGAAGATGCACTATGGGTCTTGGCTACATAATCATGTTATGTACCATTTACAATGGAACAAGAAATCTCTCGCAACTAAAGAAAAGGAGAAAAACCCTATGGGAAAAAACCCCTCTACAAAAGAGAGAAAACAAAACAAAAATGATGCATAGATGGAGGACTCAATCACACCCCCCAAGGACTACATACATCATGTATATACAATTAGAATCCCCCCCATAAGAGGGAAATATAGAGACTATATAGCCCCCCCACAATGTATAATCACCTAAAAAAATGGTAAGTGCCTGAAGCTAAAAAATGATCTAGTGTCAACAAACAACTTGTCTCCGTTTCGAAAGAAACAAAACCAAATACAAATGCATGCATGCTTCCCATTCTAGATAGGAATTGAAAGCAAGAAGTATAAAAATGTATGATGGTGTCTCTGAAATCTGCTCATGTGTCTCCAAGACCTTGGAAAATGATGCCACGAACCAATCGGGTGATCCCACAATAGTGGTTTACAATTTATGGTCAAACTGACACTTAAATTATTATTTTTAACTAAATCTTCATATTCGGGCACCTATAGCAGCTAAAACATGAGGAATTTGAAGATGATGAAAACTAGAGTCTCATCACATTTTGTCTGTAAATTCTAAAAATATTTTTTTCAAATTTTTTGGAATCAGATTGGACTTTTTTTTCCATCTCCCACAAAAACTAGTTTTTTTCATAAAACAACATTTTTAAAAAGTGACACTCATCGTACATACAACATAACATTTTTTGTATGAAGGATAAAATTCTAATTTTTTTGAATTTAGATTTGTAACTATGACATCTAGCACTTTCATTTGGTCTCATAGTTTTTTATTGAATATTTTTTTCTTAATCAAGTTTCAAAGTCAAACCAATTGCAATTCAGACATAGGCGGACTATATACAACATAGCGTTTTTTGTATGTATCAAAATTCAATTTTATTTTTTTAATGGATCAAGGACATCAATACCCAGTCTGAACGTATTTTTTAAAATTTTATTTTGATAATCTACTATTTTTCCACATGTGCAAAACAAAGAGCTTGATTTTCAGTGAAATACCGATGTTTAATAAAGCTAAAAAAACACATACATAATAAAACCAAAACATATTAAAATTATATTCGTTGGATAGCTCATTTTGAGGAATGCCTAATTCTAGTTGGGTTTGTGAAGAATCCTCCATTTTCATCCTCAACCCGAGCTCCGAAGTGCCAATTTTTAATTTTTTTTACGTCTAAGATGGGGGATGAGGGATAAGGGGGTTCGTTTGAACCCATAGGGATTCGAGCGAACCCCTTCAAAGAGGTTCTCTCAAACCCATTTCCTATGCATTGTTTTTTTTTTTTTTAGCAGTCGAGATTCAAAGGGGTTCGGTCGAACCCTGGTTCGAGCGAATCCCTTTTTGGTTCGGTCGAACCAGTAGGTTCGTACAAACCCCTAAAATCACTTTTTTTTCCTTGGGGTTGTTTTTTGTGAGTTTTCCTTCCTCACTTGAATTGTAAACCACTATTATGGCTTCACCCAATCAGGAACATGCCCAATCACAAAAGAAGGTGAAAAACAAGGTACCACTGGAAACTGATCCTGAACACTCTCTAGAGATTGAGATGGAGTGACAACAATTGTACTAAAACTATCATCAAATAGGAGGGATATACCCTCAAATGTGTCCTCCAAATCTGAAATGTGAGATTCCACGAATAATGAAACAATGTCCAACAAATAAGAATCCCATTCAGGAAGACAATGAGATATTGATTGTGAATCACTAGATGTGCTCAATGTTCAAATCATCAACACGGGATGGATGGTCCTATTGAACAAGAATGATAGGAGTCTCAATCAATGACTCTACACAATGAATCACTGAAGGCAAAGGTACAACAACTGTCTTTGATGGAGAAGAAGGAGCATCTAAAGAACCCTAATCATCCTCATCTGAAGATTCAAATTATTCCAAAACCTCAAACTCCTGCATAATAGCATGATCATAGGGTATCCTATCTAAAAAATGAAGAGGCACTAGACAATCTAAAATAGGATCATCTAGGAATGGCTAAGTATCAGGATCTCCATGTATTTCCCAAATTTTAGTCCAAAGAGTATGAGGACACTCAAAATAATCAATAACATCCAAAGTAGCATCATTAGTATGCATTACAATAACTCCTAGGACGTGATCCCTTTTGCAATTCCATGCAAATTTATTACTATCAGTATTAGGAAGGGGAACTAGATTATACAAATGTGGCAACAAATAAAGCCACCAAAGATGTTTTATGATACCATTTCTCCATTTTTTATAATTTCCCCTTTTCAACATAATCACAACACGATGCAATGAAAACCTCATAATCAACTATAAAAAATCTCCCAAAAATACAAAGACAGTAACCTTCAACAACAAATAGAAATTCCCAAATACTTCAGGAAGAAAAAAAGGGCTAAGAATCAAGCAACTACAAAGAGCACAACAACACCAATATTTGAACTGCAATGTATTAAAAGCACCACCAAACAAAAAAATATGAGAGAAATTCCTCAACCACTACAAAGGCGATGAAAATACCTTTTCGTGGATATGTGCTTTGTAAAAATCAACCTCTGTTTGCAAAAGATATGCACAAATAAAAAAGGCCTATAAAGGTTCTTTCAGATCAAACACCTAGTCTCACCTTGTGGCCACATTCATCCTTAATAGAAAAAGAAATGGGCCCAACCAACCAGGCCTCACCAAGCCACCAAGTTCAATAGGGCACAACCACCAAGCACTAATCACCACATACAAGAGACAACCTCTTCACGATTTGTGGGTCTTTGTCACAACAATAGGAGGCACTACAAAATTATTTAAGGATCCAAAAAATTCCTCTCGCGGTCTACGTGGGATTAAAATCTAGAAACAACTTCAAAAACTTCAAAATGGGGCCCTCTCCAATCGATTACACAAAAAAAGCCCTAATTATTTTAGGGAAAAAAAATCAAATATAAAGTTTTAGAAGGTATATCTGAGCCTCAAAAAAAATTCAAATACTAGTGTCTAAAATTTGTGACCTCCTCCAAAAGAATAAATCGAGCCCTCTCTACAAATCACACCCTTCAAAACAGGTCGTGGCCTTCTCCAATCTGAAAATCGCGCATCTCAGAAAAATGCACCTGCAATCAACCAGGAAGGTGTCAAGTGATGCCAACAAAATCATGAACCTGGGGAGAAAAATGCAACAACACAAGATGAAAATGGCCCTGCATACACCTAAAATTGGTTTGGAGTATTCGATTAATTATCCTAAATTCCTCTACTATTGAATAAATATAAATATTTATTTATATAGTTCATGTTTAAATTCTCATTTAAATTCTTCTAATTTTGCTATTATTTCATCTTAATTAAATAAACAAAATTAAATACTTTGTTTTATTTAATTATCAATTCCTCTATTTTATCTTTATCACATCATTCAATCTTAAATTAATTAAACAAACGTTAAACACTTTATTCTTTAATTATCATATTCTTCTATTTTAATTTAATAAACAAATTCTATAGTTTGTTTTATTAAATTATTTATTCCCTCTTTTTCTAATTTAAATAAATAAAAAAATATAGGCATAAATCAAATTCCTCTATTTCCTCAACTACCAAATTAGATATTATATGTCTAATTTATGTCTAAATTAATTGATTCAATCTTCACAGGAAGATTTGGAGAAAAATTGGAGAAAAACTGGAAATCCATCTCTCAATCCTCTTCCATCAATTCTTCCTATCTTCTTGCCTAGTGTTTTCATGGGTGGGAACTAGTCATCTTCTCCATCTCCTTAATCTCTCACCATTCAATCCTCCAGATTGAATCCAAGCCTCTGTATGTTGCCCCTGTGCAAATATGTTGCCTGTAAATCTATAAATACAGCCCTGTACAACAAAGAAAGGATCCCAATTTCATGCAAATTTACTTTGCAGCAATAGCATTAAGGAATCATCAAGAAATCATAGCATCATAGCATTTTAGAATCATAATCATGGCTGCATATTGTAGCTTTCATCCATCAGTTTTCATGTCAAGCATGGATTAAATTAGCTTCCTTTTATCATTTCAATATTATTATATAGGATTAGATCATTGTATCGGCATCATTTTGTTCTTTAAATTTTCATTTTAATAGTCATAGTGTCTTATTAAATCTAAGAGCTTCTTGACTTGATAAATATTTGGAGATAGGAGACAATGAGATGCTTTCAAGTTTCTTGTTTTAAATTAGTTTAATTATAGAATCTTTGATATAGTGTTTCATTAAGAAGTGTTTACTTACTGTTTACTTATTCACACTTACAGGCCCAATCAAAACACAACTGCAATAGAGGATAACTTCATGCCTCGAGGGAATCACAACCACTCAGAATTGGGCCCCTTGGAAATAATGATGCCTCCAAAACTAAGATTTTTAGGCTTCCTTTCTACAAATAACCCATGAAAAATAAATGCAAATCGAGATCCTCCTTGCAGCATCAGTCTCCAAATGGGATACATGCCCTATGGAGAATGAATCATGACCTCCAACAATCGCATTAGTACCTCTCAATGCAAAATTGTGCCCAAGAAGGATTAATGCAGCCACCAAAGAAAATCACAGGCCTATGAAGGTAAAATTGTGGCTTCTAGACAACACAAAATACCTCCTAGAAAAGGAACAAAACATCCCTTCCATAGCAACTAGGAAGAAGGAAAACAAATTCCAATTTGCAAAATAGAAGACTCCGCTAACTACCTCGTATAGCAAGGAAATTGTGACCAATGCAAGGAGATTTGAGCAGAAAAAATAAATCGTGAACTTGCACCAGAGAATCACACCTTTCAAACTAAAAATAAAGCCTCTGATGAAATTTTCCAGCAAGGAAGTGAATAATCAAAGGAAATTTTGAAATTTTAATAATTTCAAATACCGAAAAAAAAAAAATCAATCTCACACTCTGATGAAAATTCTCAAAGGAAGGATTTACAGATAGCAATCTTTGATACCATGTTGGTGTGAGCCTAAGATCACCAACTGTAGAAAATCACCTTCACAAGAAACGAGACAGTCAACATTTCCATTTCACCAAATAAGGTGTGGATAAAAATGAGATGAATAATTTACATAATGTATAGGCTTTTAAAGCCATGAGAAAAGTGTCGAGTGGGAAAACTACCCACATGGGAAAAAAAGTCTGAGAGTAATTAAATACATAACTATTCTAAATGCAATGTCCCTAAGTTAAAACTTAAAATGATAAATGGAATTTACTCTAACACCTTGGATAGTTGTGATATTGAGGATCCTGTTAAGATTTTTGAGGGAAGAAATTATCCAACTAATTTCAAGTGGATGTACAAAAATAAATTTAGCTTAGATTTCCAATTAGAGTGGTACAATGCTAGACTAGTGGCCAAAGGACATCCTTAGAGAGGGAATTGATTTGGATTTAATTTTTTCCCCTTTTACTAAGAGCTCTTCCATTGTATTACTTTTATCCATTTCTATTCTTGTAATTTTAAATTTGAACAAATAGAAGCTAAAACTACTTTCTTGTATGGGATAATAAGGAAGTCATTTTCTACCAAATACTAATGGTAGAAAATCTTGGAGATTGAACACATGGTTGACATAAAGTTTCCTATTTATCCAAAAAGTGATTCATTCTATTGGATACATAGAAGAAGATTGCATTTTTGACAAAGTTGGAGAACTAAAATTTTCTCTTGAAGACCTTGACAAAATTGAAGATGAAAATAGAGATCTGAAGGGAAAAATTAAAAAAGAAAATGACTGCATCAAGAAATTGAGAGAGAAAATCAAGAAGTTTAGAGAAAGACATATGGAGGTCAACGAACAATTAAAACAAGAAAATGAGAACATCACCGAACTGAAAGTGCAAGTTACTAGTACAAAAACAACAATATCTGACTAAAAGAACTACTAAAAACTACATACAAATGATTGAACTTGGTCACAGGACCATTAGTAGTTTATTGCCAGTCATTTATAACGTGACCAAATTTATGACTAAACCAATTTTAGTCATTTATTGGTTGTTTTCATTGATCAATTTGGTAGTATATTTAGTCATTAATTTAGTCATTGATTTAGTCATATATTTAGTCATATTATTCATTGAGCTTGGTCATGTGACCATTAGTATTTTATTGCTAGTCATTTATTTGGTTGTTTTGATTGATCAATTTGGTAGTATATTTTTAGTCATTGGTTTAGTCATATTTATTCACTGATTTCTATCAATTGGTAGTATATTTATTCATTGATTTTTTTCAACTGGTAGTATATTTAGTCATATATTTGTTCATTTATTTATTTCAACTAGTAGTATATTTAATGATATATGTTTAGTAATATTTATTCATTGATTTTTTTCAGTGGTAGTATATTTAGTCATATATTTTTTGTCATATGTATTCACTGATTTCTTTCAGTTGGTAGTATATTTAGTCAATCGGTAGTTTATTTAATTGTGTTTGTTCACTCATTTCTACCTAAAAGTGCTAGAAATGAGACAATTATTTTGAGGTTTAAACATAAAACACATAAAAACATAATCAATCATTGATTTACACATAATGAAACAACTATTAAGAAGGAAAAATATTGAAATTTTATTGATAAAAGGTGTTCTTACAACATATACAAGATATAAATATGTGTCTTTTCTTTGAAAAATATGATACAAAGTGTGTTTTTCACTACTTTGATTGAGAAAACTAAGTTATAATGCTCTATTTTTTGCCTATATAGCTCTAAAACATGAAAGAACTACTTGAAAAATGAAGCATAAGGGTCCTACCAAAGAATCCTTGGTAGAGTTCACACCATGAATACTTAGTATGGATTGAAAACTATGTTCTGCATATACCTTGACTAATAATATTTACTAAACATGACAGTGGATAAATCCAAACCGATCACAAACATTTATCAATGGATAAGGATTTGGAAGTCTTTCTTCCATAAGAAATTTCTTTGTCTTTCCAGCATCATATAAGTTTGACTCTTTGGTAACATGGTCCACCTCCTTGACTTGTCCAACTTTGGCTGCTGCTTCAATGTATTTGAAGTGAATATTGAGATCCTCACTGCCAATGACATTGAAAATATAGTTTACCATATAAGTACAAGGTTACCAAGCTACTACAAAATTACCTCCTCAAATAGATCAATGAATATCAGTGAAAATGATATAAGTGACAATCCAAAGTCAAATCACCTAGAGCTCAAATATGCAGCCAAGAAGAAATATAGCCCTTCATAAGACTTAAATTTTTCAAACAACTTGATGCATGAATCTACACCCAATACATGCACTACAAGAAATAATCATATAACAAAAAAAATATATTGAGAGTAATAGTTTAATAGTCACCTCAACTTCAGAGTTCCATATCAAAAACCATAAGCTATTTATCAATAGGAAGAAGATATATGAATTTACAATAACTAGAAAGCAATTACTTGAAGAAAGAAATTTGTGATGATAGTGTAATAAACTAGACAACCACCCTCCATTTGAAACATCATTAGTGAAAAGGTTTACAAAGTCCTATAAAATTTATTCAACAAATAAGACCTCTTTTCAAAAAATATTTAGATGCAACATCAAAAATACATTTCTATCAATTGATAATACCTAGGGATCAAAGCACAAAATTGTCTGGAGGAGGAAAAAGTAATCAAGAGTGTACTAAAGACATGGTCCATGTGAGATGCTGCCAATAGCCACCCAGCCAGAACATAAAATAGTTTCTCAAATCAGTATTATACAAAAAACCATAAAATAATGCATGGGAACAATCACTAAAATTTGAAATAAAATGCACATCCTATTTTTTTGACATTCATGGGTAGGATCTTTCATGAGGAAATGTTTTTTCAAGTCGATTACAAAATTTAAGAAATAAACATTAAATTCCCTACAATAAGGTAGATAATCTACATAAAACTCTTAACCAACAACCTCTATAATGTTACTCATGTTTGTAATCTAGAAAATTGGTTAAAGAACTAGGCATTTTGCCATTTTCTTACCCAATGTGAAGAAAAATGAACAAAAACAAATCCTCAGTTGTGTTTCTTATTATCTATATTTGATTCACCTGTTCCTAGAGGCATAGCAAGGTCTACAGATACAACTTCTTGAAATGCTTGAGATCATGTCCAATAAGAAAATTGATGCATTAAAACAAAAGATGAAGCCAAATTTTAGGATGACATGATATAGTGTTCATTGCTTTACCACAGACATACCCTAAGAAGTGTGTGAGAAGGCAGGTGACCCCCACATCCCTGCAGAGAAATCCTGAGGATCATGCGGTGCTGCGGTGACATTCCTTGTATTCCCGCAAAGACCAAGCAAGTGTAGTGTGGTATTGTGGTATTTCTCCCGCATCCCCATACTTGCTGCCATGAAGAATTAAATGCATGCTCTAGAGTCGAGATTTATTTCTAGGTATCATAAAAGAGTAACAAACTATGATAGATCTTTTCCATTTGCAAGCTATTTGGAATAAACATCCTTGTGGGTATCATTTGGTTGATTACCATCAAGATTCAATTATTATTTTCAAAACCCACAAATAGTTAAGCTCTAAATCTTTTATTTTACCACTCTATTAACTAGCTCTGCAACAAGATATAAAAGAAAAAATCTACAAAATAAGTGTCAAATAACATTGTCAAGTGGATGGATCACAAATTCAGAAAGGAAAGAATAAATAATTTGTTGAGATACCATATGTGTCACCAAAAATTGTGTACCTTTGAAGAAAAGGACAATTTTGTGCCTAATTTGTTCCTACTTTAGACACCCTTCCATCAATCACCCTCCTAAAACAACATTTATAGGCCCCTAAGACTCGTTATCTTTGACTTTGAGGCCTATTTTACCTAAGGAATCATATAAGTTCTGACAAACAACACCAAAATCACTCAAATATCGTAAATCCCACCTCAAAAACCCCTGGTGGGACTAAGTCGCCCAAGGTGGCAACTTAGTCCCTTTAAAAGTTATTTGCATTTTTGAGCAGGAAAATGTCTAACTAACCGACAATTAGGTATTGTTTCTTATAAATATATATTTTTTAGGTCATTTTCAAGGACTCTTTTGGTCATTTTTCAAAAGCATTCTCAAAAATCAAGTACTGAACTTCTTCCACAAGAAGACTCATCTCTCTTTCCACAACAAAGTTGAAGCTTAGGGTAGGAAACTAGGGTTCTTGTAGGTCTTCAAGCTCACTTCTCAATCAAGATATCACATTGCAAAGGATTGATCATGGATGTCTATGGAGAATCACAGAGAAATCTAGGTTGAGGAGATGCAACTAGCCATCAAATCACACCTAAAGACTTGTTTTCAAAGTGATTCCATCTTCCATTTTCTCTCTATCTTTAGAATTAAGGTTTGCATCTCATTTGCATTCATTTGTAATGTTGTAGGGTTTGTTAGATTGAATTATTGCATCATTCAAATCTCACTTATGCATCTTATTCTAACACATTAGAATAGGGTTCTTTTGTCTTACTTTAGATTTTCCTAGTTCTAGACACACTTAGGGCTAGGGTTTATGCAAAATTCTTATCTCTTTCAAAGTTTAAATACCAACTAGGGGTTTGAACAAGGAAAACCCAACATTAGAAACCAAAATATATTTTGTTTTATAGGTGATGTTGCTGATTTGAACTCGAATTTTGGTGAAAAAGCATATTGTAGACCATAGTTTTTTGACTCCACTTTTAGATTTCCTAAAAATTTGAAATGGACTAAGTCACCAATAGTGGCAACTTAGTCCCACTGCATGATTCTATCAGGGATTTTGGAAGATTTGGGCACCTAGTTGGTTGGAACAGAGCCCGGTATAATTTATCAAGACTGGGAGTAAGTCGCTCAGTCTGGTGTAAGTGTCCCAGCTAGCATAAAAATAATATTTTGCAGGTTTTTAGAGGTTCCTACAATCTCCACTTCAATCCTCTTCAATTTCTAGGTGCACTGGTTTTAGCTATTTTGTTATCCTGCATTATATAGTCTTTATTTTATCCTTTTTACATAACATCATGCATTTTCAAACAATGTAGATTTCAGTAGCTTGTATTCAATAGTTAGTTTCATTTATTAGATTATTGCATTTAGAGTACTTCATATAGGCATATCAATCACTTTCAACCCCTAATATTGAATGAAACCCAAGTTTTGGGTGCATGAAAGAGACCCCCATCCTTCTAGGGGAAAACCCTAGAAAGCTTTGGGGAACCCTCCTTTTACCCCCAAAATTTGTGGTTCATTTTGGTGAACCTGCATTCAGAAACATCATAATTTTTATTTAGCCTACATTTGCATCCTAGGAACCTCTTCTATTAGCATTTCCTTGCATGTTGCATTGTTTAAAGTTACATCCTAGGGTTCCATACTTTGCATTAGTGAAATAGTTTATTTTTGCATCTCATTTACCTAAAACAATAGACAAATTTTGCATATATGCTTTAGATCTGCACTTTACAGTCTATAATACATCATTTTTCATTAGAAAACTCAGAAAAAGTCAAAAATATCCCTACTGGGACTAATTTGCCAACTCTGCACTTTACAGTCTATAATACATCATTTTTCATTAGAAAACTCAAAAAAAGTCAAAAATATCCCTACTGGGACTAATTCGCCAACATGGGCGACTTAGTCTCAGTGCCCAATTTTCATCAGTGATTTTTGCATTTCCTTGCCATTTTATGCAGTTTTTGTTTGTTTCAGTTGATTCTCTATTTCAATTCAATTACTTTCTATTATATGGTTATAATTAGCATAAGAATCTTTCACTTTTATGGCATTTATGAATACCATTATATCTTTAAAAGTTCAATTTTAGCATTAGTTCCTACTTCTTTTAAAGTAAATGCATTAGAACATGAATACAAAACCTTAGAAACATCACATGAAACAAACTTCTCCATTATAGGAAAACCATATCATCTAAGACTTTTAGTAGTGATGACATGGATAAGTTAGATGAAGCTCTACAAGGATTCCTCTCACTAAGTTCATCGACTAAGGTTTGTGATGACAAACCCACACCAACCACCCATAACCTATCTCCCAAACCTTTTAGTTGTGATGATATGGGTATGTTAGATGACACTCTTCAAGTCTTCATCTCACCTAACTCATCCACTAATTTTTATTGTGTGAAACCTCAAACAAAATATTTTAATGTCATTCAACCTCAACTTTTTCTCTACCCACCTTCGCATAAACCTAAAACTCCATCTAAACCTGAATTTACCCTTTATCCAACCAAGCACAATGTTGTTGCTCATACTCACTACACTAGAAATAACCCACACCCCCAACAAGCCACCTCGACACCCTTACCATTACCCAACCCCATTGTACCCGTGGCCCCTCGTTTAAACTCACAACTCAGGGAGTACGATCTTGTTGAACAACTTAAGAATACTGCTGCCAAGATATCCCTTTGGGATCTTCACCAAAACTCTCCCAACTATCATTCTATGCTTCAAACGACATTGCAATAGATAGTGGTCCCTCCTAGTACGAATGCTAATGATGTGGCATCTCTAATACAAGAAATTAATATAGTCAATGTAGACATTACCTTCAACCAACATGAGCTCCCTCCATTAGAGTTAAGAAAGCAAAATGAATCCTTTATGATAATAGCCCAACATAATTAGATAGACATCAAACGAACCCTCATTGACAATGGTTCTGCCCTTAATCTGTGCAGCGCAAAGCTTCTTGATAGGTTACTTGTGGATAGTTCACAAATCAAATCTGATTCCTTATCCATTAGAGGATTTGACAATGTTACAAAGCATCCACTTGGTGGCATTACTCTACCTATTACCATTAGAATGGTTATGCTGCAAACTCCTATTCATGTCATGCCCTATGATCTTTCCTATAACCTCCTCTTGGGAGGACCATGGATCCATGAGATGCACGTGGTACCCTTGACCCTTCATCACAAAATGAAATATTCTTATAATAATTTTTTTTATCAAATTGACATAGATCCCAATCCTGAGAGTTGATTACAACTTGAAAAGGGAACATAAGGTCCTCTCAACACATTAATTCCTACCTCCAACATCACCCCTTTTGAGATGAATCAACAAAAAGAAGAGTTAATAAATAACTTACTTGGTGATGATTAGGGATCATTGGAATTCACACCTTCATTTATGGGTGAGTACATCATCACCCGAAAATAGGATGACAAACAAGAACTACTAGTAATCCTCTCCACCCATAATAAAGAGAAATATTCCCACACATCTACCTCATCTCCTTTGGAAGAAAACACATTGTATACCACAAATTTTGATGAGATAGATTACTAAAAACCACCTAACGCACAAGAAATGGAAATACTTTATGGATGAGGTTACGATCTTGTGAAATAATTAGGATACAATGGTAAAGGATGTGGCAAGCATGAGCAAGGAATTAGAGTTACCATTGAACCTAATATACAGGAAACTAAGATTGGTCTAGGGTTTTCCTTTTCTAAAACTATAAAAGCAAATCAATGACCATGTCTCAACATCAACACTATCACATGTGCACCAAGAATCAATCTCACACTCAAAAATCTTGAATTTCTTGATATGGATTCCCCACCATTCGACTATGTTAATGACGATGAAGCTTTGAGATACTTAATGCAATTTCCACAAGAGGAAGCTCAAGGAAGCCATACAAATCTTCAATCACCCCACCAAATTCAATCGTGATGAAGGATAGAATTTGAGCCTCTATGGGCATCATCTTCTTTCCAACCTCTTAAACTACCATTGAGCCCATTCATTGGCTCCCCCTCCTCTTTCGCTCTTCCTCCTCCCTTTCCTCTCTTTTGGTGTTCCTTCTTTGTGTCATGGGTTTTTCCCCTTCCTCTGTCTATGCACCTTCCTTTTGTCCCCCCTCCTCGTAATTTATTTATTTTCATTTAATTCCTCTCTTATTTATTTTTTGTTATTTTATTAGCTTTATTGTTTATCGTCTTCCTTTCCTTTGTTCATTTTATTTCTTTGTGCAATGTTTTTCTCTCCTTCATCTTTTCTCTATTTCTTTGTTTTCTTCTCTTTTCTTTCTCTTTTCTTTATTCCCCTTTAACAAATTAAATGTTTTGGGTTTGTTTTCAGTATTTTTGTTCTTATATACCTAGTTTTTAGTTTAATATTTGTATTATGTATATATATAATATAGTCTCTGGTATTATGCATGTTTATGTGTATATTTAATATATAATATACTGTATATATTTAAATATATATATATATATATTTATAATTTTCTCTTTATTCTCTCTTTTTTTTTGTGCGTTTGTTTTGTTATTTTTGTTCTTTTAAAAATTCATATTATTCGTATATATTATATATCTAGTTTGTAGTTTTTGCTTTTGTTTATATATATTTGTAATAGATGTAATATATTGTATTATATATTTACATACAATATATTATATATATTATAATATTAGAGTTTTTAGTATTATATATATATATTTAATATATTGTATTTTTTTATATTTTTGTAAGTCATTATAAATTCTTATGATTGTTTTAGTTTTATATATGCATATATTGGTTGTTTCTTTGTTGGTGTTTTTAGTTTTATGTGTTGGTTTTAATATCTTTGTTATTTTCAATAATTATATATTATGCATATATATAATACATGTGGGTAAGTGCACCAATCTGTGACATAATTTCAGTGCCAAATTGTAAAAAATACCCGTAATAGGCCATATTGCGCTTGCCAAATGACTTGAATTTTGAAATGAGTGATGAAGTGTGAGTTCTCTTTATTTTTGCAATGAATTTTGGAATGCATTTTTCTAAACTTTTTTATTTTTGCTTTCTCTTCCAGGGAAACTATATACATGAAATAAACATTTAAGTATAAGTTGACATTTACATATGGAAATTTACTTTCTTATACTTTAAGTTATATTTCATGTATATAGGCAAGATGTTTGAGAGTGGCTTCAGATCTCTAGGAATTATAATGCAAATTCTAGTTTTTGGAAGATCTTAAAAATTTCAGACTTAGTCAAATTTCAGTAATCAGGAGGTCAAATTTTAGTGGTCAGCAAGTTGTATCGTATTTCTCTCTCCTTATCTCTACTCTCTATCTCTCCACTCCCCCTCTCTCTCTCCCTTCCTCTCTCTCTCTCTCTCACCCCTCTATCTCCTCCATACATCTGCCTCCCTCCCTCCCTTCTCTACTTCTCTCGATCGCTTCTCTCTCTACATCTCCTTCCCTCTCTACTTATCTTTATCTCCCCTCTCTCTCTCTCTTTACCTACCTCTCCCTCCACTTTGTATCTCACTTATGTCTCCATCCCTACCTCTTTCCCTCTCTACTCTCTATCTCTCCTCTCCCTCCCTCTACCTACATCTCTCTCACACTCTCTATCCCTCTCTTCCCCTACTTTCTCTCTAACTCTCTCCTCTATATCTCATAATTCTCTCTCCATCCCTCTCACTCTCCCCTCTCTGTCTCACCACTCTCTCTATCTCTCTATCTCTCACACACACACAAACCTCTATCTCCCTCACTAACACCTCCTTCCCTCTCTAATCTCTATTTCTCCTCTCTCTCCCTCTCTTGACCTCACTCTCCCTCCCCTTCTTTTTGTCTCTCCTCCCAATATCTTTCACTATTGTCCCTCCATCCCTCCCTCCCCCTCTTTCTCTCTCAATTGATCATTTTCCCTATCTCACCATTCTCGCTCTCTCACTCAGACACACACCTCTATCTCCCTCCCTAACTCTCCCTTCCTCCCTCCCCTCTCTACTATTTATCTCTCCTCTCTCTTTCCCTCTCTATACATACCTCTCCCTCCATCACTCTCTATCTCACTTATGCCTCCTTCCCTACCTCTTTTCCTCTCTACTCTCTATCTCTCCTCCCCCTTCTTCTACCTACCTCTCTCTTTGTCTCTCCATCACTCTCTTTCTCTCTCACTCTCTCCTCTCTATCTCACCATTATCTCTATCCCTACCTATCACCCCCTCCTCTCTAAATCACCATTCCCTCTCTCCCACTTTACCTCCTTCCCTCTCACTCCCTCCTCTCTAAATCACAATTCTCTCTCTATCCCACTTTCCCTTCTTCCCTCTCTATGTCTCACTTATACCTTTCTACCTCTCCCTCCCTCCAACCTCCCTCTCTCTCTTTATCTCTATTTCTCATTCTCTCCTTACCTATCTACTCTCTATCTCACCACTCTCTCCATCTCTCTTCCTCCTTCCCTCTCTCCCTCCTATCCATCCCTCTCTCCTTCCCTCTCTACCTACCTCTCCCTCCACTACCTACCACTCTCTCTAACTCTCTCCTTCCCTCTGTACTCTCTATTTGTCCCCCCTTCCCTCTCTAATCTCTTTCTCTCTATCCCCCTTCCTCTCTCCCCTCATTTTCTCTCCTCTCACACACACTCACCTCTATCTCCTCCTTTCCTCTCCCACCATCCCTCCACTCTCTAATTATCTCTATCTATCATCTCCTTCCCTATCTATTTATCTTTATCTCCCCTCTCCCTCCATCACTCTATATCTCAACCATGTCTCCTCCCTACCTCTTTCCCTCTCTACTCTCTCTCTCTCTTTCACACACACACACACACACACAAACACACACACACCTATATCTCCTCCCTACTCGTCTCTCCCTCCCCTCTATACTTCTCTCTATCTCTCCTCTCTCTACATCTCCTTCCCTCTCTACCTATATTTATCTCCCCTACCACTTTGTTTACCTACCTCTCCCTTCATCACTTTTTATCTCACCTATGTTTCCCTACCTACCTAGGGTTGAGGGATTAAGGGTTAAGGGTTGAGAATTGAGGGTTGAGGGTTTAATGTATAGGGTAGAGGGTAGAGGGTTGAGTGTAGAGGGTAGAGGGTTTAAGGGTTGAGGGATTAAGATTTTATGGTTGAGGGATTAGGGTAGAGAGTTTACTTGGGTTTAAGGGTTTAAGGGTAGAGGGTATCGAGGTGAGGGTTGATTGTTTAAGATTTTAAGGGTTGAGGGTATAGGGTTGAGGGATTAGGGTAGAGAGGTAGGGAAGGATGGAGGGAGAGATTGAGGGAGAAGTTAGATAGAGAGATGGAGGGAGAAATGAGATAGAGAGAAGGAGATAAGAGGAGAGGGGGATAGAGATATATGAGGGTTGAGGATCCAATGTATAGGATAGAGGGTTGAAAATTGAGGGTATAGGATTGATGGTTTAGGGTAGAGGGTAGAAGGTTTAAGGTTTTAGGGTTGAGGATTTAGGGTTGAGGGTAAAGGGTTTAGGGTATAGGTTTAAGGGTATATGGTTGAAGGATTAGGGTTGAGGGTCTAATGTATAAGGTAGAGGGTATAAGGGTTGAGGGTTTAGGGTTTAAGGGTTGAGGATTAAGGGATTAAGGGTTGAGGGTTGAGAATTGAGGGTTAAGGGTTTAAGGTTTTAGGGTTTAAGGGTTGAGGGTTTAGGGTTTAGGTTTAAGGAGGGAGAGACTTGAGAGAGAGAGGGGGGAGGGATTTGGAGAGAGATAGAGGGTAGAGGGTAGAGGGTATATTTTTTAAGGGTTTAGGGTTTAAGGGTTAAGGGTTTAGGGTTTAGGGTTAAGGGTATAGTGGAGAGAGATAAAGGGAGTGAGAGATAGAGAGGGAGGGAGTGGGAGAGAGATAGATGGTAGAGGGTAGAGGGTAGAGGGTAGAGGGTTAAGGGTAGAAGGGAGATAGATAAAAGGAGTGAGTGAGAGAGAGAGGGAGGGAGGGAGTGGTAGACAGATAGAGGGTAGAGGGTTAAAGGTATATTATAGAGGGTTTAAGGGTTTAGGGTTTAAGGGATAAGGGTTTAGGGTTTAGGGTTAAGGGTAGAGGGGAGAGAGATAGAGGGAGTGAGTGAGTGAGAGAGAGACCTAAGAGAGAGAGAAAGGGGGAAGGAGGGAGAGTCTTGAGAGAGATAAGGGGGATGAGGGAGAGTCTCTATATCTCCCCTCCCTCTCTCTCTCTCAAGTCTCTCCCTCCTACCCCCTCTCCCTGTCTCAGTTATCTCTCTCTCCACACTCCTATCTCTCTCCCCTCTACCCTTAACCCTTAAACCCTCTACCCTCTACCCTTAACCATCCCTCCATCTTTCTCTCTCCCACTCCCTCCCTCTCTCTCTTGTCAAGTCTCTCTCTCCTACCGCCTCTCCCTCTCTTAGGTCTCTCTCACTCACTCACTCACTCCCTATATCTTTCTCCCCTCTATCCTTAACCCTTAATCATCTATCCTTAACCCTTAAACCCTAAATAATTAAACCCTTAACCCTCTACCCTTAACCCTTAACCCTTAAACCCCAAACCCTCTACCCTATACCCTTAACCCTCCCTCCCTTCCTCTCTCTCTCAACCCTCTCAATCCTACCCGCTCTCCCTCTGTTAGGTCTCTCTCTTAGTCACTCCCTCTATCTCTCTCCCCTCTAACCTTAAGCCTAAACCCTAAACCATTAATCCTTAAATCCTCTACCCTCTACCCTTAACCATGCCTCCCTCTATCTCTCTCCCAATCCCTCCCTCTCTCTCTCAAGTGTCTCCCTCCTAACCCCTCTCCCTCTCTCAGGTCCCTCTCTTAGGTATAGGGTAGAGGGGAGAGATAGAGGAAGTGACTGAGAGAGAGAGACTTGAGAGAGAGAGAGAGAGATGAAGGGAGTGGGAGAGATATATAGGGAGGGAGGGTTAAGGGTAGAGGGTAGAGGGTAGAAGGTTTAATGGTTAAGGGTAGAGGGGAGAGAGAGAGAGGGAGTGAGTGAGAGAGATACCTGAGAGATGGAGAGGGGGTAGGAGGGTGAGTCTTGAGAGAGAGAGGGAGGGAGTGGGAGAGAGATAGATGGTAGAGCATAGATGGTTTAAGGGTATAGAGCTAAGGGTATATGGGAGAGACATAGGAGTGAGTGAGAGAGAGCCTTGAGAGAGGGAGAGGGTGTAGGAGGGAGATGGTTGAGAGAGAGAGAGGGTAGAGGTTTTAAGGGTTAAGGGTTGAGGGTTTAGTGTTAAGAATAGAGGGAGTGACTAAGAAAGAGAGACTTGAGAAAGGGAGAGGGGGTAGGAGGGAGAGACTTGAGAGAGAGAGGGTAGAGGGTTTAAGAGTTTAGGGTTTAAGGGTTAAGGGTTAAAGGTTTAGGGTTTAGGGTTTAGGGTTAAGGGTATAGGTGGGAGAGATAGAGGGATTTAGTGAGAGAGAGAGAGGGAGGTAGTTAGAGAGAGATAAAGGGTTCAGGGTAGAGGGTTAAAGCTAGAGGGGAGAGAGATAGGAGTGAGTGAGTGAATGAGAGACCTGAGAGAGGGAGAGGAGGTAGGAGGGAGAGAATTTTGAGAGAGAGAGAGGGAGGGAGAGAGTGCAGAGGAGATAGAGGGTAGAGGCAAGAGAGAGAGAGAGACCTAAGAGAGGGAGAGAGAGGGAGGCAGAGGAGAGTCCGAGAGAGAGAGAGGAGTGAGGGAGAGAGATAGCTACAGAGGTCAGGCCAAGGATAGAGGGCTGAAGGGTAGAGATTAGAGAGATATAGGAGGAGGAATGAGAGAGACTTGAGAGAGGGAGAGGGTAGAGGAGAGATGTCGACAGAGAGAGAGAGAGGAAAGAGGGAGTGGGAGAGAGATAGAGGGTAGAGGGTTTTAAGGTTTTAGGGTTTAAGGGTTAAGGGTAGAGGGGAGAGAGATAGAGAGACTTGAGTGAGGGAGAGGGGGTAGGAGAGAGAGAGAGAGGGAGAGGGGAGAGATAGGGAGATGAGAGAGAAAGATGAGGGGGGATATATATGTAGGTAGAGAGGGACGAAGATAGGGGAAGGGAGGGAGAAGTTAGAGAGAGAAGAAGGAAGGTGGATAGATTGAGAGAGGGAAGGAGGGAGAGAGGGAGAGAGAGAGAGAATGAGGTATAGAGGGATAGGTATGTAGAGAGAAGTAGAGAGGGAAGGAGAGTTGGATGGAGAGGTAGGGATGGAGAGAGAGAGAGGTAGGTAGAGAGAGGAAGGGGAGATATAGAGAAGTGGAGAGGGAAGGAGAGATGGATGGAGAGGTAGGGATCAAGGGAGAGGTAAGGATTTAGAGAGAGGTGAGAGAGTGCAATAGAGAGAGAGAGAGAGAGGTAGGTAAGGAGAGGGAGGGGGAGATAAAGGGAAGTAAAGAGTGGAGGAGAGAGGGAAGAAGAGGTAGGGAGGGAGAGATAGGTGAGATAGAGAGAGAGGAGGGAGGGAGGGATATTTAAGGAGAGAGAGGTGGGATAGAGAGAAAGAAAGTAAAGAGGGAAGGGGGAGAGAGAGAGGTGATCGAGAGAAGTAGAGGTGTAAGGAGGAAGGTAGAGATATTGAGAGAGGGAAAGAGAGAGGGAGAGAAAAAGAGGTATATAGGGGTAGGTTAGATAGAGAGATGTAGAGTGAATTTTGGTGGAAGAGAGAGAGGAGGGAGGGATAGGTAAAGATGGATAGTTGAGATAGATAGAAGGAGAGAGAAATAGTAGAGAGAGGGAAAAGAGAGATAGAAAGAGGGAGAGGGAGAGAGGAGAGATAGAAAGAGGGGGAGGGAGGGAGAGATAGAGAGAGTAGAGAGGGAGGAGAGAGATATAGAGAAGTGATAGAGAGAGAAGTAGAGAGGGAAAGAAGGTGGAGATATTGAGAAGAGGAGGCAAGGAGGGACAGAGAAATAAGTATAGAGGGAAAACTAGGTAGAGAGAAGTAGATATGAAAGGAGAGATATAGGGAGAGGTAGGGATGGAGAGAGAGGTCTAGGTAGATAGAGGGAGGAGGAGATAAAAGAGAAGTATAAAGGGAAGGAGAGAGGGAGGAAGAGGTAGGGATGGAGAGAGAGAGGAGGGATGGATATGTAGGGAGAGAGGGGTGAGATAGAGAGAAAGAGAGTAGAGAGGGAAGGAGACAAAGAGAAGTGAGATAGGTGATAGAGATGTGTGATGGAGATGAAAAGTAGAGAGGTAAGGAGGAAGGTGGAGAGATTGAGAGGGAAGGAGGGGGGAGAGATAAAGATGTATAGAGGGATAGGTTAGATAGAAAGAAGTAGAGATAAAGGTGGGTGAAAGGAAGAGAGAGGGGGAGATAAAGAGGTGAGATAGAGAGAAGTAGAAAGGGAAGGAGAGAGGGGGAGATAGAGAGTAGAGAGGGAAGGAGAGAGAGAGGGAATCAGAGAGAGAGAGAAAGAGGGGAGAGAGAGGGAGAGAGGGATAGGTAGGTATAGAGAGAGGTGATATAGAGAGTAGATAGATGTATATAGAGATAAAAGGAGAGGGAGGGGAGATAGAGAAATGTAGAGAGGGAAGGAGGGAAGGAGATAGATATTGGAGAGGGAAGGAGAGAGAGACATGGATATGTAGAGACATAGTTCTTGAGCTCAAGGAAGATATTGTTAGATAAAGGGATGGAGATAGTGAAAGAGAGAGGTCTAGATAATAAGAGATGAAAATGAGTGAGATAGAGAGAGAAAGATTAAATTTGACCTCTTGATTACTAAAATTTGACTAAGTCTGAAATTTTTAAGATCTTCCAAAAACTAGAATTTGTATTATAACTCCTAGAGATCTGAAACCACTCTCAAACATCCTGCCTATATATACATAAAATATAACTTAAAGTATAAGAAAGTAAATTTCCATATGTAAATGTCAACTTATACTTAAATGTTTATTTCATGTATATAGTATCCTTGACAGAGAAAGAAAAAATCAAAGAACTTTTACAAAAATGCATTCCAAAAGTCATGAAAGACATTTGGTGCATCCCAAATGAAGCCCATTTGGTGCACACCAAATTTGGTGAGTGCCAAATAAGTTGGATTGGGAATTACCAACCCTATGGGTTGGATTTTGCATTGGGAAACTGACCCAAAGGTTTGGACAACCATTTCATGGAAAAGACGTGATTTTTTGAAAGGGTGCCAAATTTCTTCATATTTTCGTTCGTGCTCCTTGTCTAAATTTGCACATCTTTCAATGCAAGTTTATAAAAAAAACCGTGATAATGTTAACCTCTCTCTTAGCTATCTAAATATATAATTATTTTTTCATTTTGATTTAGTTAAGGTTTTGATCCATGGCTTCTATTGTAAATGCCTTCATTTTTGGTCAAAAACCAACATGTGCTAGTTTTAGGATAGATTTTTACCCATTCATCGGAACGTGAAACAAATTAAATTTTTTGAAACTAGACTCTATTCTACACATGATGAAAAAAAAAAATCAATTTTCAATTAGTTTGGAAAAAAATTTGGGGGGAGCACGCTCAAATTTCAGCTTTTCAGGATGTGTCCACTTTGAAAATTCATAAAATATTATATATTCATTAAAAAAATTATCTGAAAGAATGAGGATAAACTACATGGTGTTAGCTAATTTCTCACCATTGGGATTTTTGAAATTGTAAAAAAAATTAATCAAAAAGGGGGGAGCCCTCAGGCGCTATGCTATTTTTTTTGATAAAAATAGGACCTGTTTTGGCCCCCCTCCTTTTTGAGACCCTTAATCTTCATTACTTTTTAAAAAATAGTAGCTTAGAAACTAGACTTGAAGCATTTCAACTTTTGTTCTTTCCGCATCTTGAAATTTTGAGCGTAACTATCTTCATTTTCTCATGCAAATCAGATTTTGCTGATTTCAGAAAAAAAGTGGCATCTTAAGAGCCAAAATTGTGTCATAGATTGGTGCACTTACCTATGTAATATATTGCATTATATATACACATACAATATATTTGATATTTTACAATATATAAATTTCTTAGTATTATATATATATATATATATATATATATATTTATTGCCTTACACTCATATAATATTGTTCATTTTGCATATATTATGTATAATTGTTGTAGTTTATGGTGAATTCATATGATTGTTTTTAGTTTTATACATGTTTATTTTGTTTGTATTTTGTTTTTAGTTTTATTCTTGTTTATTATATGTACATTTTGTTTTTTTTTTAGTTTTTCTTATGTATTTTTGTATTCATATAATATATTGTATTATATATACATACAATATATTATATTTATTATAATATATATAGTTTATATGTGTTATACATATTTTTCTTTATAGATATATATAATATTGTGTGTTATATATATAATATATTGTAAATATATGTGGTTGGTTTTTTGTTTTTTATTTTATATGAATATATTGTTTGTATTTTTGTTTTCATTTCTGCTTTTTTGAGTAGATAGTCTTGTAACTTATTTTGCATTTCTAAATACTGGCCTTCTTCATTTCCTTTGCGGTCTGCTTCCTCTTCTTGTTTTTATCACTTTTGTTTCACTTTTATATTTTTTTGACCTTTTCTTTTGTTCCCTCCTTTATTTTAGAATTTTCTTTGGGGTTGTATTGGCTTGGGTTTTCAAATGTTTTTTTAATTTCTCTCTTCCTTTCTTTTCTTTCTTCTTCTTTTTACGTATTTTTATCTTTTATTCTTTCCCTTTTTGTTGTGCCCTCTCTTCCCCCCCCTCTATTTATCTTCCTCTCCAGCTAGTCTACAACTAATATCTTTTATCCTCTTCAACTCTCCATCCTGATGATGGATCACAGAGTGTGATCTGAAATGTTGATGAAAAAATTTCAACACAATCGAATCCAGAAGTAGCAAAAACTATTTGAAATACTTGTTAGGTGCTTCGAATAAGACTTCTATCTCCAAAAGAAATGTCTCTTGTGCTATGATAAGTTCTGAGCTTAAAGTTATTGACCTTGATGAAACTCCCACAAGCCCAGAACCATATGATCCAGAATTTCCTAAGTCAAATGCACTCCCATTGGGTGATACCATTGACATACCAATGGACATAGATGATAAAGATAAAGTCATTAAAATTTGGAAGTGCCTTGATGATGAAGAACAAGAGGATCTTGCAACCTTTCTTCATGCTTTTCTTGAACTATTTGCTTGGAAATATTACGATATGCCCATAATAGATCTGAAGATAGTTACTCATAACATTGTTCTCACTAAAAATGTTAAGCCTGTTCACCAAAAGATACAAAAGATGAATCCTAAGATAGCCTTGCACGTTAAAGGAGAACTTATAAAACTCCTTGATGCAGGTTTCATGCGTGCTATAGATTATTCTCCTTAGATATCAAATATTGTTGTAGTTGCTAAACCTAATAATCATGTTCAGATATGTATGGATTTTTGTGACTTGAACAAAGCCTCTTTAAAAGATGATTTTCCTCTTCCTAACATTGACATGATCGTGGATTCAGCTTCCAGACATGCTTTGTTGTCCTTTATGGATGGCAAATCTTCATCAACCCACATGATCAATACAAGACGATCTTTACATCTGCTTGGGGAACATTTTGTTGGGTTATGATGCCTTTTCGATTAAAGAATGTAGGCACTACTTATCAATGTGCAATGAAATTAATATTTCATGATTACATACATAAAATATTAGAAGAATATGTTGATGAAATTCTAGCTAAATCCTTAACCCTATAAGATAATGTGAATTTTCTTCGAAAATATGAGCAAATGTGTAAGTATAACATGCGCTTAAATCTGAAAAATGTGTCTTTGGAGTAGATAGTAGTATAATTTTAGAGTTTATCATATCTCACAGAGGCATTGAGGTGGAAACAAAGAAAATTGACACTATAATTAACATGTTGCCTCCTCACAGTATTTCTCAATCACACACATTACAAGGAAGGATTCAAGCCATCCGTCATTTTGTCACCTCCTTAGTTGATCAAACATTACCTTTTACCCAACTTCTCACAAAGGACATTAATTTTGATTGGAATGATGATTGTAAATAGGTCTTCGAGAGTTTGAAAGAATATCTTGCAACTCTACCAATTTTACAACCTGCTATACCAAACAAACCCTTCATCCTTTATATTGTCACTTCTGCCCACTCTCTTGCTACATTGTTGTATCAACATGTCGACAATGGAAAAGAGCATCTTATTTATTACATTAGCCAAACTCTCATAGATTATGAAACACGCTACTCAACAATCGAAAAACAATGTTTGGCTCTTGTATTCACTACTAGTATGTTGTGACATTATTTACTAAACACAGGAAATACAAGTGATGACCAAATTTGATCCTCTCAAATATTGTTTCAACAAAATGGACCTTTCTGGATGTCTTGCTAAATGGGTAATGTTTTTGACCGAGTTTGACCTTAAGTTTATCTCCCAAAAATCAATCAAAGGCCAATCCTTAATTGACCATTTAGTCGATGCTCCTTTGCCTCTTGTGTTACCTACCAATGACTCTTTTCTCGATGATAGTGTGTTAACCATCGAGCTTCCTACATGCAAATTATACTTTGATGGATCCAAGTGTCAAACGGGCTCTAGTGTTGGAGTTATATTCATTTTTCCTGCAGGCAAGTCTATTCCCTTGTCGTATTGCCTAAACTTACTATGTATGAATAACACAACTGAGTATGAAGCATTAATTTTTGCATTGTGTGTTGTTTTAGTCATGGGAATCAAAGATATGAAGATCTATAGTGATTTGCAATTGGTGATCAAACAAATAAACGGTATCTATAAAACTAAACATGATAAATTATTATAATATAAGGATCTTTTCTTGAATTTATTAGAATAGTTTGAATCATTCACAATTGATAACATCCCTCAAAATTATAATTGGCACGTAGATGTAATGGCCAATGCAGCTTCTCTTATATCTCCTTCAGATCCTTCCAAAAAAGTCATGTTTACCATCCACCCTATCATGAAACCCTCCATCAATGATAAACTTGATGATGTCCTCCCATAATTCATGTGAATGGTATGATTCCATATATAACTATTTAAAAGATGGTACCATTCTTGAGCCTACAACTAGAAACACCTGCTTTCGCCTAAAAAAGTTAGCCACTAAGTACATAATCCTTGTTGATACATTGTATAGAAGATCATTTGATGAAATTCTCCTATGATGTCTCAAGGATTCTAAAACTCATATTTCCATCGAACGAGCCCATTCTGAAACTTTTGGAGGATATTTTGGAGGAAAAACCTTAGTGCAGAAACTCCTTCGTATGGGTTACTATTTGAAAAATATGGAAAAGGATTGTTATGTGTATGTTAATCGATGTCACAAATTCAAAGAACATAGATGTTTGATTCATGCTCCTACTTCTGAGCGTCATGCCCAAATCCCTATTTGGTCATTCTCTATGTGGAGACTATATCTCATTGGAAACATTTCACCACCCTCTTTAGTTGGACATTCGTTTATCATCACTACAACTGATTACTTCACCAAATGGGTTGAAGCTATTCCTCTCTAGTCTACAACTACTGATTTGATATGTCATTTCTTATTGGAACACATCATCTCTCATTTTATAATTTCTTTCACATTAGTTTCAGACAATGGAACACCATTTACAAATAATGATGTGAAGAAGTTCCAAGAGACCTTTCATATTCAACATCGATTTTCAACACCTTACTACCCACAATCTAATGGTCAAGCTGAAATTAATTTTAGGAGAGGGGGACCAAATACACCAATACCCTAGCTCATAGAGGGCTAAGAGCAGTAGGGGGGATGAGAATGATGAGGACTATAAGGTCCTACGATCACTTTGCAGACCTGAGAGTTGAATGGAGACTAGGCGAGTTGGTTTTTAGGGTCAACTCTGTGTCTCAGATAGCTCTCTATTAGAGGATAGACGCATGGTTTTGGGACAAAAACACGACACAGTAGCATCTCTTAGGTGTACTTATGTTCATATGACCATAGAACCAGGAAGACAAGGTTTGACCACTAAAAAATAAACTAACGGCCTAGTTAATAGTTTCTAAGGGGGTAGAATAACACTATGAAATACGAAACATATAAACAGATGTGATAAAACATGTATATTACCGTAAGGGTGATGAGGATGATCTCACTCAATAACCTATTTTCCAGCTCACTCTAAGATATCTCCACCTACACACAAAAGAGAGGGAAATTATTGGAGGGTTGTTTAGGGATTTGCCTCAGTTAGAACCCTGTTTTGGTGTTTCCACCTCCACGGATAGCCAAGTTTGAAATGATGTAGAAATAATATGATAAAGGAAATACAAGAAAAGTAGACTAAAACACTACTAAATTGTAATGTGCTAACTCAGCCAAGTAATAGAGAAGATGGAGTAGAAGCTTACTACCTTCACCAAGAGTGCTTCAGGCTAATGGCTGGAGAAAATGAGAGGAACTCAAGCCTCTATTGCAATGATGTTTTCCTACGCTTTCTCTATTGAAGTGATGGAGCAATGAGATTGCTACTATGGAGTGAAAAATGTTGCTTCAATCCTTGAAGTGAATGCTGGAATTCTTGGAGAGATTATGTAGAAGCTTCAACTAGCCTTCAAATGAATGAATGAGTGGTGAATATGAAGAAGAGAGATGAAGAAATGACCATATTCAGGTTGGCCAACCAAAGGGAGGCATTAAAATTTGATTTCCAATGGGAAGTGTAATGCCTCTATAGACTCTAGCCGTAGGAATCTTCTAGGGACGTAAGTGTGTCGTGCGGGTGTCCCTGATAGTTTCTCCTCTATCGACACTCAAAACAAGTTCCAAGTGGATGGGAGGCAGCGGGCTTAGGTGGAATTAAGCATCCAAATTTGGTTTTCTAAATTGGAGGGTAATAGGGGAATTTGCATTAGGGGTGAAAATTCACTCCTATACATTTTTCCCCCACTTTAGCGAGCATGAATACTGATGAGTGCTTTGGTAAAGTAGATCAAAAAAGAAGTAGGGTTAGAGATGTATACTTGAACCATCGAGGAACTAGATTGTGATCTGGTGAACTCGAGAGTGTAGGACAAGCAAAGGATTTCATAGCTTTTTAGAACTATGAAGTTGAAGAAAGAAAGCATCTTACAGGCCCGCGAACCTTCAAGAGAGGTATCCTCCAAAAAATCTCACATGAAGGAAACAAGGAAATGTGTCTTATAGACCTCCAGACCTACAAGGAAGGTACCCCCCAAGAACTCTAACATGAGGTATATTGAGAAAAGGGGACTCTATAGAGTCAAAAAAGGTGACATGTTTACCCATAGATAGAACTCACCAAGAAGCAGTTGTGCATGCCAGGAAGTAGATAGTCACACAAATCATCAATAGGTTGGAAGACTTTCAAATGGGTCCCTTGGGAAACCTTCAAAAGGAAGAGGGGTCCACTCAAGGGATGTGCTAATTGAAAAGTAAAGTCTAGTCAGGCTACCCCCAAGCTAGACACAAAGATGTAAAGTAAAGTCTACTCAGGTTGCCCTCCAACTAGATGCGGAGATGCGAAGCGGGTCTAGTAGGGTTGCCCCCAAGCTAGACTCAAGGATGTAGAGTAGGTCTAGTCAGGCCATCCCCTGGCTAGATGCAAGGATGCATAGTAGGTCTAGTTGAGTTGTCCCATAGTTAGACACCATATAGAAGACTTTTGAAGGGGTCCCTCGGGAACTCGGTGTAAAAGAAAGGGTCCACTCGAGGGATTCTCTATTCAAAAGATAGTGCTTTCTTTCTCAAATCGATTCATCATCAAGGATTCCTTTTTAAAGATGTTCACTTCATCAATAAATTCAAAAGGAAGGATATTCCCCCATGTGAGGGGAAGATCAAAGGTGTTCCCGCTTTAGAGGAACATTTCCAAGTCCTTTCTTTGTGAACCCGTGATGAAGGAAACATGTTTCGTTAGGATTTCAATTTGAGAATGCAATTCTATCAAAGAAGTGTTTGAATAATCATGCAAAAAAATTCGTTGGCAAAAAATGCATTTTCTAAAGATGAAAGTGGTGTAGAGGTGGTGTTGCCACACATGAGTGGGACAACTCAAGAAAAGAAGAGAGAGAGAGATAAAAAGAAAGCAAAAGGAAAGAGAGCACAAATCAAAGGAAACAAGGGGATCTAGTTTCATGCGTTCAGATATGCACTTGATTATATAAATAGTAGGTAACCATGGTGCAAGGGTGAAAGTTCATCAATCCCCAACCAAATCAAGAAGAATGCACGAAATACAAAGTGAAAATAAAAAATTGGGTCAACATGGAAGGAAGCCTAAATGGTCCTAATGCTTTGCATCATCCCCAATTTTTTGAAAGTCAATCACAAACATGGAAGAATGATGATACAAATAGAAGAAGGTTTACAACATAAACACCATGCCTATATCCAAGCACTGAAAAGGGTGAGGAGGGTCATCCATGAACACATATTATGGTTACGATGGAAATACATCAAAAAACACACACACATCTAGTCTAAATATCATGAAGAGGTCTCCCCCTAACACTGATCAACCAAGAGGTCATTAGCTTCCCACTCTAGATCATCGTAGGGGGAAGGAGGATGATCTTGTATTGGTGTAATTTTATGGGGAGGGGATTTCAACCCTCCCACAACAAGGTCTAAGGAAGAAGGACCTATGAGGTCTCTGTCACTCAACTCTTGTGGCTCTAAGGACAACAACTTAATGAGGATCACTGACAAGGTCAAATATTCATCCATTGAGTTAAACATGCACTTAACGAGAGTGACATGTTTCACCTCGATGGAAATAGGAGATTGTGCTCGAGGTTCATTGCTAAGCTCACCAAGTTATTTGGGAGTGGTGATGAACTCAGGGGAGGTCAGGACTGGATTCGTCACTAGGATAGAAAAATTTAGCATGGGGCCACCTTACGAATAAGGTGGGCTCCTCTTACATCATCCATTGCTGGAGGGACCACTCTCTACCTTCTTCTTCATTGGAGGAGGTGAAGTCCCCATAGATGAAGCAAGAAGGGTAGAGGGAGAGGAAGAAAGAGCTGCAGTATATACAATCGAAGTGTTAATAATATCTACGGGCTTTAGGAAAGGCGGGACATCCAAAATGGATGTCAAAAAGTGCATCTCCACTGAACAAGCGATGAAAACCTGCACCTTTCCAAGTGCATGTGCACTCGTAATAGAAGTTGGAAGCGATTCAGAGTTGGTTTGAATAGAAACAAAGGGGAGGAGAGAGGGGGACATGGTAGGAGGTCCCAATATAGGATCAGTTGTCTCCTCTTCCTTCTTCTATGAGGTGGCCTGCTCAGCCAGAAGTTCCTTTCACCGTCAGTTGCTCTCAGATGAAAGGCGGTTTCTCTGACTCTTTGAACTAGAGGCCAAAGGTTGTGAAGGAGCAAAAGGCTCCTACTCAGCCATGGGAGTGTCCTCCATATTGTTTCTAGTAGAGGGATAGACTCTTGTACAAGAGTTTTATGCCTTGCATAACCATCCCATCTTTTTCCTTGGTCAAAATGGGTCCCCCTTTGTGTTTTTTGTCCTTGGTTGTTTTTCAACAAGTTTGGAGTTATTCTTTCTTCCAATACTTTGTTTTTCTTATTGGTTATTCTGTCGAAACCGAAACTGGAATGGAATCGGGTTTGAAACTTATTTTGAGGATTCCATTATGATCGCAGTCCCATTTGTATTTTTGTTGGTCTCTTAGGTTTGTCTTTGCTAGAGTCAGAGCCGGGGTGGATATTAAGTCTGAGGTTTATTTATATTCTTGAACTTGTTTCCATTCCACCTCTACCTTTTGGTTTGTTTGTTTTGAATTAAGATTAGTAATGGGTTTGCTTGTTTCAGTCTTGGTGTTTTTCTTTTGGTTCTTTCTTTCCTTCTTTGTTGGCGGAACCGAAATTAGAAATAGAAAAAAACTTGAAACTTGGAGAAAGTTTCTAAATCAACTTCCATTTTGATTCCAATCCTACCTTTCTTTTTCTTTGTCTGACTTTACTTTGGTCGCATAGTAGTCTTGTGCCTATTTCCTCTATGGTTCCAACTCTGATCTACCACATTTCTGGCATTAATTACAGGTGCCTTACACGTATGAAGCTAGTTTTTAACATTAATTAAGGATTAACTCAATGTTATCATCACTTTTTAGAGATTAAGGATGAACTAGAGCTGCAGTGGAGTGTTTGAGAGCGTGATTCAATTGAAAGTGAAATATTTTCATGTGGATTCACATCAAAGGACTAGCCTATTGGATTGTGTTTTGAGGTAGGGTTTTGGTTCTTCATTTTGTTTGTTGTTCGTCTTGTTCTATTTGGTCACCTGTTATTCGTATGGGTTCATAGCTCTTGGTTTTCTTTCAAATCCCTATTGTTTGTTTTGGTTGTCTTCTCTATTGTTCTATTTATTTTCATTTTGTCTTTTAGTGTTTGGCATTTTCTCATTTGTTTGTTTTTCCATGATCGTTTTCATGTTTTAGTCGTGCTCGTACCATGATGCCCTAGGTTTTTTGAGGGTAGGAATCGTTTGCTACATTATGTTTATAGGGTTCTTTGATCTACAGTTTTGGCTTGTTGATTCTTCTACGTATCAATTTGATTAGTTTCGGGTAGGGTTAATTTTGTGCCCTAATTAATTTGTGTCGAAGGGTTTATAAACTAGGGTTTTGTGTGTCTCTATTTAAATCAAAAAATGATGCCCTAAGTTACTGTATTTTCCTCTCAGTCATTTGGATGGTTTCAGGCTATCATTTTTAGGCCCCTGTGTTTTGTTGAGTTACTTCATTTTCAGGTTATGACGTCATTCGTTATTTTATTGAAATTCCTAAAATGATGTCATGTTTGTTTAAATCAGAGTCGGAGTTGGGATTGATTTCCTTCTCAGTTCATGGTTGGGAGTAAACATTTGACTCTATATCCGGTCCCGCTTCAGGTGAGTTATGTTTTATCAAAGGGTTGTTCAACATAGTTAGAACCGGAGGTGGATGGAGATATGAGTTTGAATTTTCTTCATTTTAACAAATCAGTGTTCATTCTGATCTCGATTCCGATCCCGCCATATGGTTTACTGAGAGCTAAAATTCCCATTCCAGTCCCGACCTCGATAGTGTTTTAAAAGGGATTTTTAGGGATGTCTTCTGCTTAGTTCCACCTCTGATGTGTATGAAGGGTAAGATCTCTAACCATTTTTTTATACTTCTTGTAGATCTAATCTAGGGTTTTTATTGCAGGGAACTAAAGAATGTTAGAAGAATCGGGTGAGGCTTCCCAAAGGAGTCAACTTGAAAAAACTTCAAAAGCAACATCTAAGTCTAAAAAGATTAAACCTAAACAACTTCCTTATACCTTGAGGTATAATCATTGGGGTCTTGTTGTCACTGCTAGCAAGGTGGAGTCCAACTGGGTAGACATAACTGATACAAATCTGGGTCTATTCCATTATGAGGAGTTGTACTCTGAAACATTTGTTGAGGAGGTGACAGGGAGAACCCAGAGGATAGTTGAGTCTAGCTTGGCTCACATCACCATTTCTCCTTTGTAGATACAATGTCCTAAACTAATAATGATAGCAACTAGAGCTTATTATCTAGCTACTAGACAATGTGTGGATTCACAAGGCAATGTCATCATAGATTTGACTCCCCAAATGTTCCAGTTTATGTTGAATTTCTGTAATCCAAAAAATCATAGGTAGCTCAATGAGGAAGCGCCTTTGGAGATATATAGCAATCATAAGAAGACTAACAAGGATCATTTGAATAAAAAATGGTTAAGAACTGAGAAGAAATCTCTAATAAAGCTCTCAGATCAGCCTAAAAGGGTAGAGTTCTACAAAGAGCTTGGGGATATAATAATGATGTTATCTAGAGTCTTTGGAAAGAGAGATGCTTTTCATTTTAAGGAAATGGATGTTTTCATTCATTCAAACAATCTTGGATGGTAGGTAGCAGTTTGATTGGCCCATGATTGTGTCAAAAAGCATACACAATCAGATGGTGAGAGTGAGGGAAACTAAGATCTTCTTTATGACCTCTTATGTCATTTATGTTGTAGCAAGGAGAGGCATTTTTCCAGGGTTAAACAAAGTGGGAGTGTTGGGAGAAGCTGAGGGATAGAATAAAGTACGGAGCCATTATGACCAGCTATCCTTGCAGGTTTCTGAACTACATTATAGAAGAGTTAATGATGCATTTTTGTAAGTTATTATTAATCAACTTAATGGAGATGCAGGGTATAGACTGATTTAGGAGGCCATGGCATTTATAACAGATTGGGGATATTGTTTTATTCAATACCCCAAATTTACTTATTTCAAGTTGGTTAGGTTTGAAGGTCATCCTCACTTTCTCGCTAGATGTTGCAGCAATGGAATGGTCTTAATGGAGTTTGTTTACCAAGCCTTGGGGGTCAATACTAAATCTGGAATAAAGCATAAGACCGGTTCTCACAAGTTCCCCATACAGTTGGGTGAATACAACTGCCCACACCTTGTGGGAGCTAAGATTGTTTCTAATGAGTTAATGCAGCTAAAATTGGGCCTATATAGTGCTCATAAGCATTTTGATCCAAAGAAGAAGATGAATGCATTGCTTGCTTCCATCTTTGATAAGAATTTCAATATGTTGGAAGACTTCTGGAGTGATCTTCAGGATGAATATGATTTGAGGAAGAGGAACTATGAAAGATTGCCTATCCCACTCATGGTGGAATATGGAGTTAAAATAAACATTCTTGAAACACTATCAAATGATGGTGTACTTTTGGATCCTATATATGAAGCACATAATGTAGGTACCGAGAATTTAGATCCTGTATATTGGGAGGTGGAGGAGAAAATTGATATCAAGCAAATAGCAAAACCAGTGTTGGATAGAAGTATCCAATGGGTTGTAATGAGAACCAAGGAGTCTGGGATTCAAACCTCCAAGAGAAGAAAAGGTGCAAATACCACACAAGGGTACAGAAGAAGGAAGAGGAGAATGAATCTAAAGGATCCATTGGAATTCTTTGCTCTAGACATAGAAGAATTTGAACTTGAAGCTCCAGCTCAAGAATTGCCTAAAACACGTGAAGAGGAAATCCTAACAGGACTTGTGGTTTCAGCATCAATTATGGGTGAGTCACCATCTCAAATCCCTCCTATAGAGCAACAAAGTGGAGAAATGCCTAAGGGGACTCTCCATGAAGAGGCTGAGATTTTAAAGGGAAAGGAAGCAAAGATGGAAATTCATGATATAGAAACAGACTCTGATGATACTTTGTTAGATAAGGAGAAATAAGAGGAGATGCCTCTAGATGAAACTATGCATGTTTTGACTGAAGAGGATTAGTGGGTATTATTTGAAGAGGCTAAGAAAGCCTCAGATGCAAAATCACATGTTGAAGTTGTGGAAAAACAAAAGGAAATGGATGCAAAGGTAGAAGTTGATGTTCTACTCCAGCAAGAACAAATGGAGGCCAAGTAGAAAGATGATGAACTGATCAAGAAGAAGCAACAAAAGGAGCATGAGATCAAAGCGAAGGAGGAAAATGACAGATTGGAGATGGTGTAAAAGATACATGAGTTGGAAGAAGAAAAGGCCAAATAGAGAAGATAAAGGGAGGCCCTTGAGGCTAAGTTTAAAATGATTGAAGAGGCCTATAAGAAAAGAGACGAAGAAGAATGCTTGCATAAAATTAAGGATGTTGAAGAGCTTGTTAAGCAGCAATAGAAAGAGAAGGAAGTGTGGGATAAGCTCAAGAATTTGGAAAGTGAAAGAGACAAACTACTTGAAGAGAAGAATTTGGAGGAAGAACAATTGAAAATGGAGAAAGAAGATAAAAATTTATAGGAGAAAAAGGATAGGGAAGAGGCTAAGAAGCTTGCGCAAGAGAATTGCATAAAAAGAACAACAAAATGTGTAGGAGGTTGATTCTCAACCTAAAGTTAATTTATTACAGCCACTATCTTCTACAACTGTTGCCTCTTCTTCTACAATATGGCTACCACTCCTAGTGCTCCTACCTGGTTAAAGCTTGATCTTGAAAAGAAACAAATAGCTCCACCATAGCCTCTTAATTTGTTAAGAGATGATGAAAGAGATTGAAAAGGAGAGACCAAAGAAGAAGGCCAAAATTATTCATTCCACAAGACTCACTGAAGTAGGGGAGATTATTGCAAAATGTGCAATTCTAGTAGTGGATAAATGCAGGTCACTGATTATCAACTGGGCATTGTCAATTCAGGGAAGCCTACAATGAATCAATAGATGAATTTGATTGATTTTGTAGCTTAATCCACCAAGTCTAGAATGATGAAAGACAAATAAGAAAGGATGAGCTCAAGGCTCAGTTGGATCAGCTACATACTTTCTTAAGGGATGTTTCCACTCCTAGGTCACAAAAAGTTGCTACCGTGGAAACACCTAAGTTGCTCAAAAAAAGAGAGGTTGATGATTTGGTGCAAATGAAGAATAAGTTTGGGATGATGGACAGGTGGATAGATAAACTTAACCAGGAAGTGGGTGAGGTTTTAGTAAGTAGTTTTGAGGTTCATAAGATAGCGCTAAAATTGATAGAGGAAATGGGCCACCACATTGAAGCCTTGGGAAAACAGGAGGAGGAATATAGGGGGTATGTCCAAAAAATAAAGGATATAAAAAAATTTCCAAAGTCAACTCTTCTTGAGCAATCAAACCTCGAGGAAGACAATGCAGATTTCTTGGAAAAAGCCTCTATCATAATCCAGTTTAGATTTAATTTTATATACAAGCATAGGAATGAAATCCAAGATGCTAGTAAGGATTTGAATGAACAACTTGATGAACTATAAGCTGTTGTAGCCATTCTAGTTAATGTGGATATACCGGTTAAGGAGGGCATCCTTCTAAATCAATTAAAAGAGAAATGGGAAAATAGGTTTCAAGAGGTTATGCAAAAAGAGGATGATGGAGAGGATCTATTATTAGATAGATTAATGAATGTTAAGGAAGAAGTGAAAGCTACGAGGAAAGAATTGACTAAATTAAAAGAAATGAAGGGGTTTGCCTCTACAGAATTGAAGAGAATTAAATTTGAGGATAGCTGGATTGATGGGCCGGATGTAGATGTTCTTGATCAAGTCTTCACTAGTTATGATGAATACCGTTTGGAGAAAACTACACAAGAATGAGTTGGCATTAGGATGGTCTATTTGGGGCACATTTCTTGCCCTCATTTTTCTCTCCTATTTCATAGGACAATTAGCCTTGGAACTGGAGATCAACTAGTCTAAGTTTTTGAGGAGGTTCCAATTCCTTGATTAGTGGATCTCAATTTTGATTGAGAGGGATTTGTGCTTACCATGCCTATATGTATTTTTGAGCTCCACATTGTAAAGGTCAGTTGATGAAAGTATAATTAGCCACCTGATAGTAGCAGATAGGAATTTCATAGCTTTAAAAGGATACTTTGTTTTAAGTTCAGTTAAATTTAGATACAGTTTTTATATAGTGTTATGTTTGGAATCAAGTTCATTGGATGGGGCTAATGAACCATAATCGGTCTGTATGCCAGTGAGTTTGTTGTGCATAAATGTTTCTTATTTGATGGGAATCAGTAGAAGAAACCATATTTCAAAGATTATTTCATTAAATTATCTATGAATGGAATTGTTATATGTTTGTTGATCTACGGTATTGGAAACGAATGAAGAGTTTGTTCTTTTAAATTTTAAGGTATTGTGATGAATGATTATGATGGTTAGACTAAGCACTGTAAATGCATGTAATGGTATGGATTGTTCTATGAATTGCATCATGTTATGGTTTTCTTGATCTGTTAAGAATCATTCATTGTTAAGGATATATGTCTGGATGTTAGACAATTTTGTTCATGTTTTACTGATTTGTGCCTTGTTCTATCTTTTTCTATTTATTTATACCCCCCCATTAAATATAGATTGATGAATTGAATACAGTTTGTATTCCTTATCACTAGAAAAGGCCCCTTGAATATTATAGTTGCATGGACCAATTGAGTGACATCAGATAGTTCGGAACCAACATCTAGGACCTTGGGAGTTAAGCTACTATATGTTTTCTTTCTTTTTCAGGAGAAATAGAGTAGAAATATTATGTTTTATGTGGTTTGTGTCATTTTCACAATCAACGGATCTGGCACTAGAAGGAGTGCCTGAAGGAACTAGATCACTCAGATTGGGTCATTCTCATCAGAAAAGTATGGGAGGATTCTCAAATCCTCTATTGAATCTAAACCATTAATCAAACTCCAAACCCTAGTTAGACATAGACCCCATGCTCATAGAATTTTGATCCCACCATTGTCACCACCACTTACTCCACTTGGATTTCAGACAAATCCATCTTTACCACCCCAACAACCTAATCTACCAGTCCAACCAGTGTCACCACCAGTTCAGCCCATATCACCACCAGTCCAACCAGTGTCACCACCAGGCCAACCTACTCAACTAATCCTACCACCACCCATGGCTTACTTCGTAAATAACCCCTCTCCACTAGGGACTATCCCTGGTGGAATACATGATCTACCAAATAATCCAGAAAGGTTTTTCCCCAAGTATATGCATGGAGAATAAAGAAGCGCCGAGGAACATATACAAGCATTCAAGGATGCATGTACCCATGGTTAGGTGGCTCACCAGGACATTGTATGTAGGCTCTTTCCTTATTGTTTGGGGGACATGGCATACAACTAGTATCTAAATCTGCCCCAGGCATCTATTCTAAGTTGGGCAGATTTAGAAAATGCCTTTATTAATCAATCTCAGGTCTATGTAGATCCAACCATCTTGTACCATCAATTTGCTACAATAAGAAAGGTACATCATGAACCATTGTCATTATTCAACACTAGATTCCAAAGAATGTTCTACAGGTTACAAGACCCCTACTTAGTGGCTAAAAATATTTCCATTATGGCATATTTAGGAGTTGTTGATCCCTTGATTGGCATATTCTTGCAGAGAACTTATGCTACCAATGAGATTGACTCTTTGTCTAAATTTTATCATCTAGCCATTAAATTGCAACATCATATAAGTCTACAATCAGGAAGTTTAGGAGCATCTCTCCCTCCCATGGATTATCAGATGCCTAACCCACCATTGTTCAACATGGTCCTAGGGATGTATTACTCCCAATATGGACCTATTTCTAAGTTACAAGCCTCACCTACTATGCCTTTTTTTGCTAATGGCATGCATGATTCTTCCCAACATTCTCAAAACAATCTGTAGCAAGGGGGGGGGTCAACTCATGTTCATTCTCCATCTGTAGGTTAGATTGTGCAAAATGAACAAACTGTACAACTAACCAATGAGGTAGAGACTCTCAAAAAGAATCTATCTCAAATGCCCAATGACATGGCACAACTTAGACATAACCCCCCTCAAAACCAAAACCAGAATTATCAGAATCAGGGAGGTCAGAACAACCAGGGTAGTTACTCTAACCAGAATGAAAATCAAAACACCAATAGGAACTTCCAAAACCAAAAGTCCTCTAACCAAAATTATCAAAATTAGAACAGAGGATACAATCAGAGGTCCAACAATAACAATAGGCAGTGGAACACTAGACCCAACAACGGGTGAGTTCCCCATAATTATCAGTCTGGTGAGGATAAACCACACACTACTAATGTTGCAGACCTCAATTTCATGACTAATTGGTGTAGACTACATGATACTGTAGCACATTCTAAGGTCAATTTCCCAAAGATGGAAAAAAATGGTAAAGATTGCACAAGCTGATTCCTACCCTCCACAAGGAAATTCCAATCAAGATGGTGGGTCAGTAAGTACTACTATGAATTATGAGACCATTGAGGAAAAATATCAATTTCCCATGGAGGGAGATAATGAACAAGAAGAAGATGTGTATGATACCCAAGGTTTCCAGTCCAAAGGTGGTCACTTCCTGAGAAATTAGAATAAGGGCCCATTCACTACATTTGCACCCCCAAACAACATGGTCCCACCTAATCAGAATGTAGATATTAACCCACCACCACAAAAGGGGCCTTCTAACTCACATAACAAAGGTAATCCACCTTATTTTTCTAAGTATCAAGGTAGGAATGATTCAGAGTTTGATTTTATTGCAGAGTTGTAGAGAAAAAAGATATCATTTTCATTCTTTGACATTATGAAGTGGTGCCCGGCCCAACGGGAAGCTATGTTGAAACCCCTAGAGGAGATGGATCATTCAAAAGGAAAAGGTAAAGTGGCTCCCATGAAGGAGACGAATGCGGCCATCTATAAAGGTAAGACCAGTACCCCACCTTTCCTTTTAAGTTTAAGGATCTTTGGAAACAATTTGCATAACTGTCTGCTGGACTTTGGAGCATCAGGTAATGTTATGCCCTTTTCAATTTGCAAGAAGCTAGGATTAAGTCCTGCCCAAAATAATAAGAAAGTAATTCAATTGGAAAAAACTAAGGATAATGTGGTAGGAGAACTGAAGAACATGCATTTCTAGGTTGGGTCGGATCTAAGGATCCAAACTTACATAGATATCCAAGTGGCCGACATCCCAAAAAAATATGGTATGCTCCTAAGTTAGGAGCTAATCAAGAGTATTCGAGGATATTAGTCTTTGGATTTATCCCACATGTGGCTACCCTGGAAAGGGATAGCAACACAGATTAGAATTGAGAGTGAGCCTAGGCTCAAAAACATGATTACAGAATATGATTCTCCAAATGAAGTAGCATACTTTGAGACTGAGATAGGAGTTTACAAGCAAGAGGAATTCATGACCTTCTCAGTACTCAATCTAGATGATGCACTACCCCTAAAATAGAGTGACCCAATGATCTCAGTCAACCAACAAGTTCTAATAAGAAAATTGCAACAAGATAAGCTAGCGTTGGGAGAAGAGACTGACTTGTGCAGTTTGTTGCTTCCGAATTGGTGTAGGATACATTATCATAATCATTCTGAATTGACATGTCAACCTTGCTTAGATATCTTAAACCATATAGGCCAACCTCAACTGATTGGCCAAGATCAACCTCAAGCACCCATCAATGAATTCCCATTTGAAGCTAAGGATGCTACCATCCTCACTAGAACTAGTCTCTCTCAAGGGGAAGATTCCCCACCATTGGAGCAGACTCAGGCTCTATGCTCTGAGTTTCAAGAGGAGATTGAGGTGTCTCAACCTTTCTCCAATACCCTTGCCCCAGATACTCTACCAATGCCTAAGACATTGATAAAAAATGAATTTGATTGCAACTTGATCCAAGAAATTGTTCAGGTAGTGATTCTTGAGCAAGCTTTAAATATAGAAAAGCTTTTAAGTGAGCCTTGTCCCTAGTCACCTTTAATTCTTGATGGCCAGCAAAAGTCTGAGCCACCACCTATCTCAAGTAAGTCATCTCCTATTTTCAAAAAAAAGAAAGAGCTCCCAGCTAAAGATCAATTATGGAGTCTTAAATTTGATGGCTCTAAGTCCAAAGCAAGAAGTGGAGTAGGGATTGAAATAACCAACCCGAAATGGAAGACTTACTTTGCATCTTACAGGTTGTAGCTTGGCTACACGAACAATGTGGCTGAATATGAAGCACTTGCTCATGGAATTATTTTCTCCCATAAAAAGAAGATCACCACTCTCATGGTGATGGGGGATTCTGAAGTAATTGTGAAGCAGGTACGCAGCCAGTATACTTATCATAATAAAAGATTGGATGCATACAAAAATAGAATTTGGAATCTGATTGAAGACTTTGATGCTTTTGGGATCACTTTGATCCCTAGAGAAGCTAATCAAATTACAGATGCCCTTGTCGTTGCTGCTAGCACCTTGGAGCCTATGCAAGACTCTAACCTAAAGAGATTTTCAATTGAATTAGTCTCAGTCCCAGTTTTCCCAGATAATGTCCAGAATTTTTTAGGTATTCGATGATGACCAACATATATTGGCCTTTTTGGCAAGCTCATATGTCTTCAAAGGGCAGATAATAGATGAATCTAAAAGAGATCAGGGAGATTGGGATCCTAAGAATGGTGATGCAAAAGGGATATTGGAGTTGAAAAGAAATAGTATTCCAAAGAGGATGGTAGGTTTGGAGAGAACATTTGATTTTGACCCACGGGCTCGTCAAAGGGTGCCCACAGAGAGTCATGAGCAGAAGTATGAATCTGTTAATTTGACTCACTCGGGTCCTAAAAGGAATGTTCTCATAGGAAAGACTTGTCCTCAAGAAATTAAGGACAAGATAGTTAAAGTTTTGGAGACTAAAATTGCAGCCATTGCTTGGAGTTATGATGACTTAGAGACCTTTGACACTTCGGTGATCACACATACCATACCTCTTAAGCCAGAAGCCAAGCCCTTTCATCAAAAACAACACCCGGTCAATGCTTTGATTGAGCCCTTGATCCAGAAGGAGGTACAAAATCTCCTATCCAGAAGAATAATTTTCCCAGTCATACATTCTACGTGGGTTGCAAATATAGTTCTTGTGCACAAGAAAAATGGTAAAATCAGGTTATGTGTTGATTTCAGGAATTTAAATAAGGCCTCCGAGAAGGATAATTACCCATTGCCTTCTCTAGATGAAGTACTACAAATAGTTAATGGGTCCCAGATGATGGAATTTCTGGATGGCTATTCTGAGTATAATTAGGTCCTTGTCAGTCATGAGGACAGAATGAAAACTGCCTTCACCACCAAATGGGGCACATTTTCCTATCAGAGGATGTTGTTCGGTCTTATCAACGTTGGAGAAAACTTTTAGCATGCAATGGACATAGAATTCAAGGGTTTGATAGGTAAGTGTATCATTTTTTACGTGGATGATTTAGCTATCTTCTCCAAGAATTGGGAATACCATGCTATAGATTTGGAAAAGGTCCTCAAAAAGTGTATAAGCTATTGTGTCTCCCTCAATCCAAAAAATTGTTTGTTTGGAGTATCTGAAGGGAAACTCTTAAGCCACTTAATATTAGAAGAAGGGATATACATAGAACCTGATCGAGTGGACGCTATCTTGAAACTAACAAGGCCAGGAAGTAAGAAAGAAATGAGATCCTTCTTCGAAAGAATTAATTTTGTCAGAAAATTCATTGCAGGGTTTGCGGAAATTGTCAAACCCCTTAATGAGATGATGAAGAAAGAGGCAAAAATAGAATGGACCAATGAGGCCAAATTTTCTTTCTCATAGTTCAAAAAGTCAATATGTGAGGCACCTATTTTGACTAGCCTAGATTATCTAAAGCCTTTTTATATCTATTCTTTCGCATCTGACCATTTGTGTGCAACTGTATTAATGCAACAAAGAGGTTAGGGAGAGGAAAGACCTATCACCTTCATGAGATATCCATTTAAGAATGCATAAGTTAGGTACTCACCCTTGGAGAAAAGAGCCTTTGCATTAGTTCGAGCGGTAAAGAAATTCAGGCATTACATTCTTTGAAGTCAGGTAATGGCCATAGTTCCTGATCTAGCTATGAAATCTCTCATGATGCAAAGCGAATTGGGAGAGTGAATAGGAAAGTGGATGGCTATTCTACAAGAGTTTTAATTATAGATTCATCCAATGAATCTCGTTTGAGGGTAGGGTTTATCAAAGGCGATGCCAGATGTGGACAAGAATATCACATGTCAGTAGTACACTATGTAATCATTTACTAAGGATCCCTGGTACATAGATTTGATATTCTTCCTCCTTAACAATAGATGTCTAGAAGGGATGGATGCTACTCAGAGGAGAGCATTGAGGATGAAGAGTTCTCATTATATGCTTAAAGGGGGATCTATCTACAGAAAATCCTTTCAAGGAATTTACCTGTGCTATTTGGATCAGCAAGAGGCTAAGCACACCATTTATGAGTTTCATGGAAGACATGGTATAAGATATGGATCTGTGAATGCTTTGGCCCATCAAATTATTAGATCAGGCTACTATTGGCCTTATGTATTTTAGGATGCACACCAACATGTTAGGACGTGTCATGTATCCCAAACCTCTACACCTAGGGAAAGAAATCTGTAAATGCCTTTGCAAATAGTGTATGAGGTAAGACTGTTTGCTCAATGGGCATTGGACTTTGTAGGTGCCATTAACCCAAACTCTTCTGCAAGTCACAAATTTTATCTTGACTACAATTGGCTATTGTACACGCTAGACCGAGGCTCAGCCCTACAAAAATAACATCATAGAGGTGGTTATCAAATTTTTAACTGAGAACATCACCACCAAGTTTGGAGTACCATTTTCCCTAGTATGTGATAATGGCCCTATTTTTTCTTCAACTAGATTTATTCAATGGGCTTATGAACATAAAATCATTTTGAAATATTCATATAATTACTACCCTCAAGGAAATGGAGTGGTTGAGTCCACTAATAAAATTATTTTGGAAGTAATAAGAAAATTGTTAGAAAACAATCCTAGGGACTAGCACACCCAATTGAGATTTTCCCTATGGGCAGATCAAACCCAAATCAAAGCTTCCCTAGGAAATTCATGATTTAAGTTATTCTATGGCCAAGACCCAATCTTCCCGATCCATTTGCAAATACCTATCCTTAAATTTATGCAAGAATTTTATACAAAGGATGATAAGATCGAGGTCAGACTAATCAGTTTTCTCAACATGGAGGAACAGAGAGATGCTTCTTTGCAACAATTCTCTAAGCATCAGGTTGTCGTCAAATGTTGGTTTGACAGAAGGGCCAAGGTAAAGTCCTTTAGGATATCAGATCTTATATTAATATGGGACAAAGCCAAAGAGAAGAAGGGAGATCACCATAAATTTGATAGACTCTAGTTAGGTCCATATAAAGTAGCTGAGATACTAGGTGATAATCCTTTTCATTTGAGTACCTTGACAAGAGAACCTGTTCCATTGCCAATTAATGGTCATTTTCTCAAGCACTATTTTGGTTCATGAAAGGTCTGATGTTTTGAATAAATGTATTATAATGTATCATATGTACTTAATTTTTTTGGTTTGTTATTTTATTTTTGCTTGTTTCTTTGTCTTGTCTTGTTTCCTTGGGGATCTTCATTTCTATCCATCCCAAGAAAAGGGGTTGTTATTCAATGTATGCTACAGGCACTAGGAGAGAAATTGATTTAGGTATTTTCAACAAGCATCTTTGGAAGGATTTCATTCAGAAAATCATGTCTTATGACCATTCTAATGTTGGTCTGAAAAGTTATTAAGGGTAGAAGGTACACTGTGAATATCTCATGAATTATGATCAAAATCTGTCACCAAAATAGATAAACATCTGCCTAAGTAAATACATATTTATTTGAGGGTGGCTTTATCTCTGATTCAAGTGAAAAATCTGATTCCAAGACTGTTATGAAATTCATTGTAGTTCTCAACACACATTTCAGACCAATTGTATCTGAGTATTAAGAAAAGTTCATAAAAGGATTCTACAAGTGAAGCTTAAGTAAAAACAAAGAGAAGAGAAAGAAAGAAAAGGAAAGCTCAATACCAAATGGGTGAATCAAGTATCTCTATCGGGGCTATGGAAGCCTGTTTGGAATTAGAGAAATGCTTTGAGAGAGCTAGAGGTATCTCTGTCGGGGCTATGGATGCTTGTCTGGTAGTGGAGCAATGCCTAGTATTTCATTGAATGGTAGTTAAAGGACTCAACCTATGTAGCTTGAATCTTAGGTATAGTTGTTCAGGAGTAGAGAAAGTATCTATAAAGAATGATGCACAATATATGCACACACTTATATTTATAAATTTTCATGAGCACATACATCTAAGATTCCAGCTCAATCTTATTCTACATATTCGATCTTATTCAAGTTAGCATGCTTCATAAGCCAAGTAGTTTCTGGGTGACTGAATTTTTTTTGGGTGTCTTGAAAATAGGTAAACCATTTTCCTAGCCAAGTTCCCATTTGTTATGCCTTGCATAACCACCCCATCTTTTGCCTTGGTCAAAATGGGTCCCCCTTTGTGTTTTTTGGCCTTGGTTTTTTTTCAAAAAATTTTGGAGTTATTCTTTCTTCCAACACTTCGTTTTTATTTTTGGTTGTTCTATCAGAACTGAAACCAGAACGAAATCGGGTTTGAAACTTGTTTTGAGGATTCCATTCTCCCGGTCCCGTTTTTCTTTGCCAAAGTTGGAGCCAAGGTGGATATTAAGTCTGGGATTTATTTATGGTATCAAACTTTTTTCCATTCTTCCTTCGCCTTTTGGTTTGTTTGTTTTGACTTAAGATCAGTAATGGGTTTGCTTGTTTCGGTCTTGGTGTTTTTCTTTTGGTTATTTCTTTCCTTTTCTTCTTTGTTGGCAGAATTAGAATCAGAACTAGAACAAAACTCGAAACTTGGACAAAGTTTCTAAATCAACTTCCATTTTGATTCCAATCCCACCTTTCTTTTTCTTTGTCTAACTCTACTTCGGTCGTACAACAGTCTTGTGTTTGTTTCCTCCGTGGTTCCAACTCCAATCTACCACATTTATGGCATTAATTACAGGTTCCTTACACATATGAAGTTAGGTTTTTAACCTTAATTAAGGATTAAATTGATGTTATCATCATTGTTTAAAGATAAAGGATGAACCAGAGCTGTAGTGGAGCATTTGAGAGCATGATTCAATCGAAAGTGAGATATTTTCGCGCAATTCACATCAAAGGATTAGCCTGTTGGATTGCATTTTGAAGTAGGGTTTTGGTTCTTAATTTTGTTTGTTGTTCATCTTGTTTTGTTCGGTCACCTATTATTTGCATGGGTTCGTAGCTCTTGGTATTCTTTTGAATCCATATTGTTTGTTTTGGCTATCTTCTCTATTGTTCTATTTTGTCCTTTTATGTTTGGTGTTTTCTCCTTTGTTTTTTTTGCCACGGTCATTTTCACATTTTAGTCATGCCCATACCATGATGCCCTAGGTTTTTTGAGGGTGGGAATTGTCTACTACATTATGTTTATAGGGTTCTTTGATCTACATTTTTGGCTTGTTGATTCTTCTATGTATCGATTTGATTAGTTTCGGGTAGGGTTAACTTTGTGCCCTAATTAATTTGTGTTGAAGGGTTTATAAAATAGGGTTTTGTGTGCCTCTGTTTAAATTAGAAAATGATGCCCTAAGTTACTATATTTTCCTCTTAGTCATATGAATGGTTTTGGGCTATCATTTTTAGGCCCCTGTGTTTTTTCGGGTTACTTCATTTTCAGGTTATGATGTCATTCATTATTTTATTGAAATTCCTAAATAACGTCATGGTTGTTCAAACCAGAGTCAGAGTTGGGATTGATTTCCTTCTTGGAACATGGTTGGGAGTAAACGTTTGACTCCAACTCCGGTCCTGCTTCCGGTGAGTTATGTTTTATCAAAGGGTTGTTCGACACAGTCAGAACCAGAGGTAGACTAGGATATGACTTTGAACTTTCTTCATTTTACCAAATCAATGTTCATTCCGATCCTGGTTCCGATTAGCATGCCAACTCGAGTTCCAATCCCACCATATGGTTTATTGAAAGCACAAATGCCCAGTCTGGTCCCAACCCCGATAGTGTTTTAAAAGGGATTTTTAGGGATGTCTTCTACCTAGTTCCACCTCCAGTGTGTATGAAGTGTAATATCTCCAACCGTGTTTTTATGCTTCTTGTAGATCTAATCTACTAATTTTATTGTAGGGAATTAAAGAATGTCAGGAGCATCGGGTGAGGCTTCCTAGAGGAGTCAACCTGTAGAAACTTCAAAAGTAGCAACTAAGTCTAAGAAGATTAAACTTGAACAACTATCTTATACCTTGAGGTATAATCATCGAGGTCCTATTGTCACTGCTAGCAAGGTGGAGTCCAACTGGGTAGACATAACTGATACAAATCTGGGTTTGTTCCATTATGAAGAGTTGTACTCCAAAACATTTGTGGAGGAGGTAACAAGGAGAACCCAGAGGATAGTTGAGTCTAGCTTATCTCACATCACCATTTTTCCTCTATCAATCCAATGTCCTAAATTGATAATGACAGTAGTTGGAGCTTATAATCTAGCTACTAGACAATGTGTGGATTCACAAGGCAATGTCATCATAGATTTCACTCTCCAAATGTTCTGGTTTATGTTCAATGTATGTAATCCAAAGAATCCTAGGCAACTCAATGAGGCGGAGACTTTGGAGATATATAGCAATCATAAGGAGACCAACAAGGCTCATTTGAATAAAAAATGGTTAAGAATTGGGAAGAAGTCTCTAATAAAGCTCTCAGATCAGCCTAAAAGGGCCGAGTTCTACAAAGATCTTGGGGATATAATAATGATGGTATCCATAGTCTTTGGAAAGAGAGATTCTTTTCATTTTAAGGAAATGGATGTTTCCATTCTTTCAAACAATCTTGGATGGTAGGCAGCAATTTGATTGGCCCATGATTGTGTCAGATAGCATACACAATCAGATGGTGAGAGTTAGGGAAACTAGAGCTTCTTTATGACCTCTTATGTCATTTATGTTGCAGCAAGGAGAGAATTTTTCCAGGGTTAAATAGAGTGGGAGTCTTGGGTGAAGCTAAGGGACATAATAAAGTATGGAGCCATTATGACCAGCTATCCTTGTAGGTTTCTAAAATACATTATAGAAGAGTTAATGATGCATTTTTGTATGTTATTATTGATAAAATTAATGGAGATGCAAGGTATAGATTGAGTTAGGAGGCCACGACATTTATAACAAAGTTGGGATATTGGTTTATTCAATACCCCAAATTCACTTATTTCAAGCTGGCTGGGTTTGAAGGTCATCCTCACTTGCTCCCTAGATGTTGCAGCAACAAAATGGTCTTAATGGATTTTGTTTACCAAGCCTTAGGGGTCAATGCTAATTTTGGAATAAATCATAAGACCGGTTGTCACAAGTTCCCCATGCATTTGGGTGAATACAACGCCCCACACCTTGTGGGAGCTAAGGTTGTTTGTAATGAGTTAATGCAGCTGAAATTGGGCCTATATACCACTTGGAAGCATTTTGATCCAAAGAAGAAGATGAATGAATTGCTTTCTTCTTTGATAAGCATTTCAATATGTTGGAAGACTTCTGGAGTGATCTTCAGGATGAATATGATTTGAGGAAGAGGAACTATGAAAGATTGCCTATCCCACTCATGGTGGAATATGGAGTTAAAATAGACATTCCTAAAAAACTATCAGATGGTGGTGTAGTTTTGGATACCGTATATGAAGCACAAGATGTAGGTACTAGGAATTTAGATCCTATGGATTGGGAGGCAGAGGAGAAAATTGATATCAAGCAAATAGCAAGACCAGTTTTGGATAGAAGTATCTAATGGGTTGTACTGAGAACCAAGGAGCCTAGGGGTCAAACCTCCAATTGAAGAAAAGGTGAAAATACTACACAAGGGTACAGAAGAACGAAGAGGAGAGTTCCTCCAAAGGAGCCCTTGGAATTCTTCCCTCTGGACATAGAAGAATTTGAACTTGAAGCTCCAACTCGAGAATTGCCTAAAACACATGAGGAGGAAATCCCAACTGAACCTATGGCTTCAACATCAATTATGGTTAAGTTTCCATCTCAACTCCCTCGTACAGAGCAACAAAGTGGAGAAATGCCTAAGGGGACTCTCCATCAAGAAGTTTAGATTTTAAAGGGAAAGGAAGGAGAGATGGAAATTCATGATATAGAAATAGACTTTGATGGTACTTTGCTAGATAAGGAGACACAAGAGGAGATGCCTCTGGATAGAGCTGAGCATGTTTTGACAAAAGAGGATCAATGGGCATTATTTGAAGAAGCTAAGAAATCCTCGAATGCAAAAGCACATGATGAAGCTGTGGAAAAACAAAATGAAATGGATGCAAAGGCACAAGCTAATGCAATACTCCAGCAATAACAGTTGAAGGCCAAATAGAAAGCTGATGAAGTGATTAAGCAACAATAGAAAATGAAGCATGAGCTCAAAGCAAAGGAGGAAAATGACAGATTGGAGATGGTGCAAAAGATACATGAGATGGAAGAAGAAAATGCCAAACAAATAAGAGAAAGGGAGGCCCTTGAGGCTAAGTTTAAAATGATTCAAGAGGCCTATAAGAAAAGAGAGGAAGAAGAATGCCTACAAACAAGTAAGGATGTTGAAGATCTTGTTAAGTAGCAACAGAAAGAGAAGGAAGCATGGGATAAGCTCAAGAATTTGGAAAGTTAAAGAGACAAACTGCTTGAAGAGAAGAAGTTGGAGAAAGAATGATTGAAAAAGGAGAAAGCAAATAAAAATTTATAGGAGCAGAAGGATAGGGAAGAGGCAGAGAAGCTTGTGCAAGAGAATGCAAAAAAAGAACAACAAAATGTGCAGGAGATTGATTCTCAACCTAAAGTTAATTTTTTACTGCCACTATCTTCTACAACTCATGCCTCTTCTTCTACAGTAATGGCTACCACTCCTAGTGCTCCGACCTATTTAAAGGTTGATCTTGAAAAGGAACAAATAGCTCCACCACAACCTCTTAATTGGGAAGAGATGATGAAAGAGATTGAAAAGGAGAGACCAAAGAAGAAGGCCAAAATTCTTCATTCCATAAGACTCACTGAAGTAGGGCATATTATTGCAGAATGTGCAATTCTAGTAGTGGATAACTATAGTGGAGACATGCAGGTCACTAATTATCAACTGGGCACTATCAATTTAGGGAAGCCTACAAGGAATCAAGAGATGAATCTGATTGATGTTTTAGCTTCATCCACCAAGTCTAGAATGATGAAAGACAAACAAAGAAAGGATGAGCTCAAGACTCAGTTGGATCAACTACATACTTTCTTAAGGGATGTTTCCACTCCTAGGTCACAACAAGTCTCTTTTGTGGAAACACCTGTGTTTCTCAACAACAAGGAGGTTGATGGTTTGGTGCAAATGAAGAATAAGTCTGGGATGATGGACAGGTGGATAGATAAACTTAACCAGGAAGTGGGTGAGGTGTTAGTAAGTAGTTTTGAGGTTCATAAGACAATGCTGGAATTGATAGAGGAAATGGGCCACCAAACTGAAGCCTGGGGAAAACAAGAGGAGGAATATAGGGGGTATGTCCAGAAAATAAAGGATATAAACAAATTTCCAAAGTCAACTCTTCTTGACCAATCAATTCTCGAGGAAGACAATGCAGATTTCTTGGAAAAATCCTCTAGCATAATCTGGTTTAGATCTGATTTTATATACAAGCATAGGAATGAAATCCAAGATGCTAGTAAGGATTTGAATGAACAACTTGATGAACTAGAAGATGTTGTAGCCATTCTAGTTAATGTGGATATACTGGTTAAGGAGGGCATGCCTCTAAATCAATTAAAAGAGAAATGGGACAATAGGTTTCAAGAGGTTATACAGAAAGAGGATGATGGAGAGGATCTATTATTAGATAGATTAATGGATGTGAAGGAAGAAGTGAAAGCTGTGAGGAAAGAATTGACTAAATTAAAAGACATGAAGGGGTTTGCCTCTGCAGAATTGAAGAGAATTAAATTTGAGGACAGCTGGATTGATGGGCCGGATGTAGATATTCTTCAACAAGTCTTCGCCAGTTCTGATGAATACCTTCTAGAGAAAACTACACAAGAATGAGTTGGCATCAAGATGGTCTATTTTGGGCACATGACTTCCCCCCATTTTTCTCTCCTATTTCATAGGCCAATCAGCGTTGGAACTCGAGATCAACCAGTCTATGTTTTTGAGGAGGTTCCAATTCCTTGATTAGTGGATCTCAATTTTGATTGAGAGGGATTTGTGCTTAGCACACCTATTTGTATTTTTGAACTCCACATTGTAAAGGTCGACTGATGAAAGTAGAATTAGCCACCTGATAGTAGCAGATAGGAATTTCATAGCTTTAAAAGGATACTTTGTTTTAAGTTCTGTTAAATTTAGATACAGTTTTCATACAGTGTTATGTTTGGAATTGAGTGTATTGGATGAGGTTAATGAACCACAATCGGTCTCTATGCTAGTGAGTTTTTTGTGCATAAATGTTTCTTATTTGATGGGAATCAATAGAAGAAATGATATTTCAAAGATTATTACATTAGATTGTCTATGAATGGAATTGTTATATGTCTGTTGATCTATGTTATTAGCAATGAATGAAGAGTTTGTTATTTTAAATTTTAAGGTATTGTGATGAATGATTGTGATGGTTAGACTAAGCATTGTAAATGTATGCAATGGTGTGGATTGTTCTGTGAATTGCATCATGTTATGGTTTTCTTTATATGTTAAGAAGCATTCATTGTTAAGGATATATGTCTGGATGTTAGAGAATTTTGTTCATATTTTACTGATCTGTGCCTTGTTCTATCTTTTTCTATTTATTTAAAACCCCCCCATTAAATATAGATTGATGAATCCAATACAGTTTGTATTCCTTATCACCAACAAAGGCCCCTTGAATATTACTATTGAGAACCAACTACTAGCACCTTGGGAGTTAGGCTACTATATGTTTTTCTTTTTCAAGAGAAATAGAGTAGAAATATTTTATTTTGCGTTGTTTGTGTTATTTTCACCATCAACAGGGAGCAAGAGGAGCAAGTTCAAAAATGCTATGGGGAATCAACTCTACTGCCTTGGCAGTGGGCCTCTTCCCATTCACTAATTTAGAAGTGGAAATGGTAGGAGGTTGTGGGGTCTAGGGTATAGAAGATTTTGCACAGGGGGGATTTTTTTGTACCATACCAAACAAGCCTAGGCTCCATGGGTAGGACAAGAAGCTCAAATGCAAGATGCTTGACCTTTCACCAAGCAGGCACCACACAATTATTTTGCCTATGTGAGGCAGAAGTAGATGACACCATAGTAGAGCAAGCGGAAGAATTGGGCTAAAGAACGAAAGAGGAAGAAGGAGGATCTTGGGACTGCTTCTCTCCTTCTCTTCTACATGTTTTTGTAGTATCACTGTTAGCTTTCAAACAAGCCCTATGTGAAACAACATAAGGTGAAGGAGGGTATCTCACTTTCGACCTAGAATGCCCTTTCTTGTAATTTTGATATGTGCAATATAGAAGGTCCTTCCTAGGTGGGAGAGGACCAATAGGTGCAGGAAAAAATTAATCCAAGGTATAGCTACCATGTGCAATCGGTGCTCCATATTTGGTATCATGAACAACATGTACCGAACCCCATGAATGAATTTCAAGCACTTCTGCACAACCAAGGGAAATGCATTCACAGCTACTAGCTAGGGGATACCTAGCTTCACTCTAAAGAGTTCAGACCTTGGGATGATGTCAAACAGAAGGTTCATAGAATTAGGTACCACGAGGACCGACAGGGCAATACTAACTATAGGAGGTATGAAAATTCCATCATGTGTGTGGATGGTACTCTCAAGTGCATCATATCCATCCTTATGCAGGAATTTGATTAACATGATCTCCTTAGTTATGAAATTCACTTAAGATGTCAGATAGATGAGAACACCTACTATAGTGTTTCCATTTATCCTCGCAGGAATGTAGAGAGGAGATGTTTCTTTGTTAAAACCCATCAACAGGTCCTGTGAAGTGAAGGTTATACCAATACCACTACTCATAGGTTGTGCAAAGGGGATAGGTTGATTTAAGAAAGGGGCCATCACACACACTAAATAGTACTTCCACAGAGCCTCCTAATTGTTACATGATAAGAGAGTGACTCAATTCAAGTTTTGTTATTCAACACTTTTTGAAACTTCCAACTATGCCTACTAGGGATTGTAGGTTGGGTTGCAAGGTGAAAGCCTTACAACACTCCTAGGATACAAGGAAAGGAACTTTCAATATCACATAATGAAACCAAAATGGTTCACATCGGGTTCACCAAAAATGTAAGAGAGGGGGACCAACTACACTAAGGCCCCAGGTCATGGAGGGTTGAGAGAATTAGGCTGCCCTAACTTACCTTAGTTTAAAGGGATATTAGGATAGGCAGGATGAGAATGATGAGGACTATAAGATTCTATGATCACTCTGTAGACCCAAGAGTTGAATGGAGACTAGGTGATTTAGTTTTTAGGGTCAACTTTGTGTCTCAAATAACTCTCTATCAAAGGATAGAAGCACGGTTCTGGGATGACAGTGTGACACGCTAGCATCTCTTAGGTGCAATGACATATGTACAACCAGAGAACTAGGAAAACAAGGTATGACCACTAAAAAGAAAACTAATACCCTAGTTAATAGTTTCTAAGGGACAAAAATAACACTATAAAATATGAAACATATAAACAGATGTGATAAAACAAGTATATTACCGTAAGGCTGATGAGGATGATCTCACTCAATAACTTATTTGACAACTCACTCCAAGATATCTCCACCTACACAAAAAAGAGAGGGAAATTTTTGTGGGACTATTTAGGGGCCTACCTCAGTTAGACCTCCATTGTGGTGTTCCCACCTCCATGGGCAACCAAGTTTTCAACGATGTAGAAATAATATGATAAAGAAGGAAATACAAGCAAAGCACACTAAAACACTACCAAACAGTAATGTGCTAACTCAACCAAGTAATAGAGAAGATAGAGTAGAAGCTTACCACCTCCACCAAGAGCATGATGAGGGATAAATGTGTCTTTATTTTAATCATTTATTTTCCTTTTTACCTCTTTGTTTCCATAGAATTCCCTATAGTTCCTGTCACTATTTGTTAAGGAAGTAGGGATGTTTGATAAAATGCAAAGAAAAGATAGGAACTTAAGGATATATCAAAACCATTAATTATTTACTAATTATCCCTGTGATTATGGAGAAATAGGGGATGATTAGGTGGTTGATCCATGGAGGCAATGGGAGCATCGGTGGAGGGAAGACGAGAATCGTTTCATGAGTCATGAGTTGTTATTTTGTTTTTGGAACAATGTTAAAACTTTGAATCTATTGTTAAGAAAATTTTAAAGAGGCCATAACAACCCAAACAATCATATATCATTTTCATTAGCCTTTTGTAGACTCGATGGCATATAATCTCTATATATATGTATGCTAAGACTTGAGTTAGTAATCAATAATATATATCTACAAGCTATCATTTTGATTGAAAAGAATGGAGTTTGAAATCATTTTTTGTATAAGCATTGAATAGGGTAAAGTAAGCTTTTATTTCTTCACTGGAAATCTGAGAAGGCAAGGCCCACTTCCTCAATTGCCTAGTGACTAGCTGTAGTATCTATGTGTTATGTGGTAATGAGATTCTCTTAATTTGATTTGATCATTCAATCATTGTGATATTTAATATGTTAATTTATATTTGATGCATTGGTGATTGATGTTTTTATATCATGCTACAGGTGTATTCGATTTAGTAGTTCATTTTTTAACTAGATTTAATTGATGTGTTTACTATTCTATATAAATTCAATTTAGCAGATTATTCTAGATGAGTGTTAATTGGAGTGTTTAATAATATGCATGAAATTTATTTAGCATTTTCACATTCCATTATTTATATACTCCTGATAGCTTAGTGTTAGCAAGAACTATTATTTATGTTCTATTGATTAGTTTTAATCTATTTTGTTGGAAACTATTTAGTTCGGGTTCCTATCATATAGGTGACAGAAGGTATGAAAATCAGATTTATGAATAAATGCAATGTATGTGTAGCTGGATCCATCCCCGCTTGGATTTATAGATTCATCCCTTAGGCAAAAAACCCCAATATCTTTCACAATCCTACGCTCCTAAATTGGCATTGAGGAGTAAACTGGGGAACTTGCGAAATTCTTGAAGATTGATCTCAATCCATTCACCCATTTAAGATAGAATTACAAGAAAATTTTTACTCGAAACATCAACCATAGTTTAGTCCTATAATTTTAGTGTTGTTTCTAGGGAAATATATTAAAGGCCTAAAATCATAGCAAGCTGAGTTAGGACCAGTACATCTTGAAGAAAGCCTATAGAATTTTTGACCTTGTTTAGGTGAGTACTCTTGATTTGTGTTTTTTTAAGTTATTTAGGTGCATGAATCATAGTAGGGATAGTAGAGGAAGATTCATTAGAAAAGAAAAGGGAAGTAGTTCACAACCCGAAAAACTCAAAAATAAATTAAAATCATCCATTGAGGGTCCACAACCTGAAGAATCACAAGACAAGTTAAAATCATCCATTGAAGGAAGTAGTTCAACACAAGAAAAACTAGAAACTAAGTTGCAACCATTAGAGTTACCCGAACCTGATCTCAAGAAGTATGCTATTGAAACCACTATTATTGAGACACCTGCAAGTATTCGTCCAAGCTCTTCTGAGATATTATGCAAAAAGGTTGAAAAATTCTTCCAAGAATCTTACGGGACTAAAGTTGATCCATTTTTAGATACCCAAGAGCCATTTAAGACCTATTTTACCCCTTTGGAACTAGACGTCATGGATCCCAACAACAATAACAACAACAAAAATGATGAGAATGACAATCATAATAGGGCATTGGCCAACAATAATCTAATTACCTTTGAGTTTCCAATCACACATCCTGAACTAGATGCTTCTATGAAGAACATTCCTCATTCTACTTTGCCCATTTTTGGTGGTCTTTCGATTGAGGATCTTGATATGTTTTTGTTTGAATTTGATGTGTTGTGCCACAACTATAATTATTAAAGCGATGCCTAGAAACTCAAACTATTTCTAGCTACATTAAAGGATGCCACCCTATGATGGTTTATGAACCTCAAGAATATCAAAACATGGGAAGTCATGAAGGAATTATTCCTGACCAAGTATTAGGAGTATTGCAAAACAAAGGAGGTTTTGGATGAAATATTCCACATGACACAAAAGGAAGATGAGTCCATGGAGGACTACTCCAAATGCTTCATGTTTAGTCTTCAACAGTCTCACCAACATGGACTAAATGATGATGTTAAAATGTTGTTTCTTCGACGAATAAGAGATGATGTTATGGAAGCATTAGATTTAATAGGTAAAGGGAATATCTCCAAAATATAATTTGACAATATCTATGATATTTACAGGAACTATTCAAGGTATTAGTGTTTGGGAAGGAACTATCCAAGTAAGCCTTATATTAGAGGTAATGCAACAAGTATAAGGAAAGTGTGAAATAGGAAATTTACTTGAGGATCTTAAAACAAATTTTTTAAGTCATATGGGTAAACAAATAGACACCCTTTATACCTGTAGGAAGCATGAGGAAGTCAAGAAGGCCTTGGTTGTGTTTTTTCCGACATGTCACAAGAAACATGGTAGTGAGTATTTCCTGTACAATAAGAAAAACATCGCATCCCTAGAAGAAGTCGGTAGGAGTTCTACCTTGAGGCCTCTTCTTGTAGGTGTGCTTGACATGGAATATTATGAGGAACCCATTTACTACATAGCCCCTAGGTGACCTTTTCCACCTCGAGTAATGCACCCTAGCATGATGAATGATTATCTTTCCTCTGGACCTAGCTAACCCAATTATTTTTCCAATCAACCTAGATGGTATGGGGATTGGAAACAACCCCCACACCCTCAATGGATGCCAAAAAATCAGTATACTTCATAGCCATGGCAATAGGCATGGAGGCCACAATCATCACAATCACAATTTCCACCTCCTCCCATGATCAACCCAAACCATTAGTCACAAAAAATTATTTCATATTTGCCATCAACAATTGCTTAGCCAATCAATCGAACAAACCATCTAGCACAACCACCAAAAACTACATCAATTCCAACCATGCCAAACCCAAACCCCAACAATAAGGTAACCCAACCTATGTATAATAATGAGGCAACGGCTTACCCCACTTATCCTATAAACATAGTAGAATTAGATGGAGTTCAATTAAGATCGAGAAAGGCTCTTCAAGGGCACAACATTACATAAATCAATGAAGAGTGAGAAGCAGAGCCAGTCAAAGAGCCTCCCTTTCCCAAATGGTTTCAGTCTGAACCAATACAAAGGGAGGTCTCTCAACCTGAATTTGATCTTATTAATGAGTTACACAATGTTAACATCAAGATTCCTTTGTTGCAGGATATCAAGGGCATCCCTGTGTATACAAAAATAGTTCAAGATCTATCTACTCAGAATAAAAAGAAGAAACAAGACCTGAAGACCATCCAAGTTATTGGAAAATTAGTAGATCTTATGCTTAGGAACATAACCATTCCAAAGTACTCAGATCCAAAGAGTCTTGTCATTAAGGTATCTATTGGTAAAGTAAGTATTCCTAATACCCTTATGGATTTGGGCATTGCATTTAATGTTATGACAAATGAAATAAAGAAAAGATTGCCATTAAAGGGACCTATACCTAATCCCACATTTCTTCAAAAGGAAGGCTAATCTTTGGTCAAGCTCGAGGGTATGATTGAAGATGTAATCCCTTATATTGATTCATGGGAATACCCAACTAACTTTGTGATTTTGCAGCCAAAAATTAAGCTAGGGGGATACCCCTGATTTTGGGATGACCTTGGTTAGCAACTGAAGATGCATTTATCAATTTTCAGTTAGGAAACATGGTCATTTCTAATGGCGAGCACAAGAAACAATTGACTCTATACCCACAAGTGCAACCCTTGTTAGAGACAGAGGATTAAGTTCGGATTGATAGTGACTTAGATGAGTCATTGCCAATTCCGACAATTGAGAAAGCCTTAGATATGGAAGAACCTATTGAAGATAATATTATTGTTAATTTCCTTCAGAATAGGTATATGTTTAATGAAATTCTTTAAAGAATGGTTCTCCATTCAGGTATAAATACTCAATGTCATTTTGGGGACTTTCCATTGGTAGGTAGTTCATGATCTATTCATCACTTTGTCACATTGCATCAGTTGTTGCCCCATAATTTCTTGTATAGTTCATTTTTATCTTCTAGAAATTCTAGTGATATGTCATCCACCTCCCAAGTCTTAGCCATTAGCTCACCTACACAATAAAAAGCTATGGAATTTTTTCCTAATCGCACACTTAATATTAATCCATAATTAAATCTTAATCAAATCCAAGACCTTATCACCATGCTTAGAATGAAAAAAATGCATTTTCCTGGGAATACCAAGACATGTGTGGCATTCATCCTTACACCTGCACCCACCATATTTACATTAAAGAAGGTAGTCATCCAGTTAGGCAATCATGATATCGGCTCAACCCTGCCTTGCATGAGATAGTTAAAGAGGAGTTACAAAAACTGTTAATTGTCGAGTTTATATATCCTATTTCAGATAGTTAGTGGGTTTCTCCTTTAGTTTTGGTTCCCAATAAAAATGGTAAGTGGAGAATTGTGTTGATTATAGAGAATTAAATAAAGCTACTAAGAAGGATCATTTTCCATTACCATTTATTGATCAATTGTTGCACACTCTTGCAAGTAAGAAGTTTTTCTCTTTTTTGGATGGGTTCAGTAGTTACAATCAGATTCACATAGCGTCGGAGGATAAGGGAAAGACCACTTTCACTTTCCCTTGGGGCACCTTTTCTTACAACATCCCACTATTTGGTTTATGTAATGCCCCTGACACTTTTTAAAGGCCAGTTTTGAGCATTTTTGCGGATCTTGTAAACAATTATGCTGAGGTGTATATGGACAATTTTACTATCCATGGGAATACTTATGAAGAGGCTAAAAAAAATTTAGAAAAGGTACTTAGGAATTGTATAGATACCAATTTATCATTAAGCCTTGAAAATTCCAATATACGTATGACAAAAGGGATAGTGCTTGGTCATTATATTTCTGCTAAGGGTATTCTTGTTGATCCCAAAAAGATACAGATTATTTAGGACTTGCCTACACCCACTAGACAAAAGGATGTGCATAGTTTTTTAGGCCATGCAAGGTACTAGAAGAGGCTCATCCAAAATTTTAGTAAGATTTCCTCCCCCTTATTTTCTTTGCTAGCGAAAGATGTCCTTTTCTCCTGGACTCTAGAATGCCAAGAAGATTTTGAAACCATCAAGAATAAACTTGTCACCACACCAATACTCGGAGGATTGAACTGGGAGCTACCTTTTCACATCCACACAGATTCCTTAGATTCCTCCATGGGGTTTTTCCTTGGATAGAAAGAAGATAATCTCTTTTACTCCATTTACTACATCAGCAAAAATTTCACCAGGGCTGAGGTAAATTATACTATAATAGAAAAGGAGTTCATAGCTGTCGTTTATGCAATTAATAAGTTTCATCATTATATTACTAGATAAAAAGTGTTTGTTCATATGGACCATTTTGCAATTTGATTTCTAATGAATAAGCCTATTATAACTCGTAGAGTTATTAGATGGTTACTACTGCTCCAAGAATTTGACATTACTATACTTGATAAGCTTGGTCATGAGATAATGGTTGCAGAATTTTTGTCCAGATTACAACAACAAGATGAGGAACTAGTTCTAGTTTATGACACCTTTCTAGATGAATATATATTTTCCATATCCATAAAGATTCCATGGTATGCATACATTGAATATTATCTGGCCACGTGCAAGTTCCCACCACACTTCTCTCCAAGGGAACACTAGAAGTTGGTTGGACTTAGTGGATAATACACATGGATTAATGGATTTCTCTTTCATACTAGCATCAACAATATGATGCGGCAATGTGTACCTAAAGACAATGTATTTGATATACTTCATGCATGCCACATAGAGCCATGCAGGGGACACTTCGCCGCACAAAGGACCACTCAAAAGATTCTCACTGTAGGATACTATTGGCCTACAATCCATATGGATTGTAAGCATTATGTTCACCAGTGTGATAAATTCTAGCGTATGGATCACCCCACACGCTCAGATGAAATTCCATTGGACCCTCAGTTATTCATTGAGCCCTTTGAAAAATGCGGAATTGACTTTTTTGGACCTATCAACCCTCCATCATGGAACATGGAATACATCCTTGTGTGTACAGATTATGTCACCAAGTGGGTTGAGGTTGTTGCTTTGAAACATGCAAGGGACACCAAGGTAGCCGATTTCCTCTATACCGAGATCTTCACCAAATTTGGTGTTCCTTGAGAGATAGTCATAGATCAAGTCCCACAGTTTGCATCTGTCTTATTTCTTCTTTGAATTGTGAATACAAGATTCACCATTGCAAGTATTCATCATACCATCCACAAGATAATGGAAAAGTTAAATTCCCCAATAGAGAGCTCGAGAACATTCTTACCAAGACCGTTGCCCTCCATAAAAGAGACTGGGCCACGCAACTTCTTGAAGTTGTGTGGGCCTACCACACTACATGGAAAACCACCACTAGTTTAACACCTTATGAGATTATCTATGGTAAGAAGGTTGTTCTCCCTATCAAGTTTGAATTAAAAACTCTTTGCACAACACTTCAGCTTGAGATGAATCTTAGCGATGCTCAAAAGGACATTATTGCTCAACTTAATTCTCTTGACGCATTGCGACAAGAGGCCCTTTTTCATGTAGAGATCGTATAGAAGCAGTGAGCTTAGTGGCATGATCGCTTTATCCCATCACGAACATTCCAAACAAGGGATTGGGTGTTAGTCTATGATTCTTGATTCCAAGACTTCAAGGGGAAGTTCCATACCTATTGGCTTGGGCCTTATGAAATTCAAACCATCTACAGCAATGGTGTTGTTCGGTTGTGCACTGTGGATTTTGAACAAAGGACTCTTCTCATCAATGGGCATCGTGTAAAACTTTTCAAGGAACATTATTTTGTGATGTGGAAAGGAACTTACTATGGTTCCTTTTGGCTTGCTTAGAAATTAATTTCTTAATATATATATATATATATATATAAAGAAAAAATTGCAATAAAAGATCCAATAATGAAAACCTTTAGGCGTTGTTGGTCGACTGACATTTGAAAACCAGCTTCCGATGGGCATCAATTGCTAAATAAATCTTAGAAGTGAAAATCGGCCTCCTGGTGCTTCTAGGCGGTGATAGGATGAAAACCAGGTTACTAGCAATCTATCATTGAGAGAGAGAAAACAAAAACCTAACCTCATGTCACCTCTATGATAGGAGCTTCTTTCTATGTTCCACAACCTTTTAATTCTTCGGTATGTACAAGGAAGGCTCTTCATTCTCTACTACTTCGATGCCTTTTGAACATCTAGTGTTATTTATTACAAGGTCAACTATGTTTTTGGGTGCTTCATCTTGCTTGGTTGTTTCGATACTCAGCTCTTGTCACTTTCTAGATAGGATCTTCGGGTCAGTCTTTTTGCAGCCTAACACTCCCTGCTGGTTGTCTGCTTCTATTGTGGCTCTTTCACCTCCTTCCTCATGTTGCTACTTGATTGTACATTTTGCAAGATTTTTCATACTTCCATCTGGTTCCTCCATCATTTTTTGATGTACTTCCTTTACTTGGGTTGTTTGCGTGCCATCCTTGCTCACTTCTGGCCTTCCTTTTCCATGTGGCATTCTGGCATTAGTGGTAAAACTCTTCTCTATACCCATCCACTTAGGCAACAACTTTCATGATACACTGCTCATCATCACTGTATGAGGCCTTCTTATGTCACTGGTTCATTGGAATCCTCATTTTTGCATCATATGAATTGATTGGGTCCTTCTTCTATTTCATCGATTCCTCATGTCATCATCTCCATGTCATCTTCCATACACATGAGGTCTGGTATTGGTATATTTCACATTCCTATTTCTCTTTGTTATTTTATTTTATATCTTCTATTTTCATTAATAAATGGTGACGTGTCTCATGGGTGGGCCACATGCTAAGCTGGAGGGGAAAGCACCATCTAATCATACCATAGGAGCTGTCAAATCATAACTGTACCATACATTGTTATATTCATTTTGCCTTTGTTTTCTGCCCATTCTATCCTTATTTTCTAAGAAGTCATATATGTTTATCATATCAAAACTCTTTATTGTTTGGCCTCGACCATCTCATAACATTATTACCACTAATTACCCTTTCAAATTACCATCCAAATCTAGTTAACAACTTTCCATTTTTACTCATTGTCGATAATTTCTCTAAGTCATTCCCAACATATTTTCCTTACCAATAGTGGTTTTCTTTATCTGCTAACAAATTTTGTCTATATACTATTCCAGGTTGATGAGAGTGCCTTATTCTAGTTCGAGAAAAACCTCTTGGTAATATTATGGAGGGAGAGAACAGGAACCATTTTGAGCCCCTGAATATGAATGAGTTAACGGCTCTGACTATGGCTAAAGCATATAAAATATTCAAGTAGGCAGGATGGGATGTGTACTTCATAAGACTATGAGGGTATGATGAGAATATGGTGTGCGAATTCTCCATGACATGTCATAGAAAATGGGCACGGGTTTGAGGTTTGGAAATCCCTATTTTAGTTGAAGCCATAGCAGATGTCACCGACTTGCCACTATCTGGGGAGAATTACTTCCTTGATAACTCAACCAGGGCAACAAATATTAAGATCCTTCGCAAGAAATTCCTATGATGAGGGGAGTTAGATGAAGTCATCTCTAGAAAAGGCATGAATCTAGATTCACTTCCACTGCCTTGGAATGATGTGGCACGGTTTGTTATCCAATATATAACCTATGAAGGGAAGTATGTGTATGTCTATGCTAAAAAAATTTGGCTTTTGATACATTTGCATTAGGGTTTGTTCATGAATCTCTTGTTCTTTCTGTATTCTTCTATAATGCAAATGAGAAAAAGTGGTTCAAATGGGTAGTAAGAACTCACTCACTCATCACAGACTTATAAAATTGTTGATTGTGCAGACACCCCAAAATTTTTTGTAGAGGAAGACCTCCCTAACACCTTTGAACACTCTAAGGAAGAGGGCTCCGTTAATAAGGGAAAATATCCTTCTAATTTAGAGGAAGAGGGGTCTTGTTTGAATGAAGGAAATTAAAGTGAACACTCTTCTGATTCACCTAATGAGGGTTCTGAATTAGGGTACTTTCCAAGTAGTTCAAGGAAAAAGGATACACAAACCCCAATGTCAAGTGATAGGGAAGAAAAAGGTTCTAGTGTCAAACAGGCAAATGTTAAGACCACCACACCTGACTCTAGAGTCAAAAAGACTACCACACTCAACTCTAAGGGTAAGAATACAATACATAGTGGGTCAACCTCGGCTGTAATTTCTCAAGACAAGAAACAATCACCCACCATTCAAGTAGATAAGCTAGAAAATTTAGCCAATGTGGCTAGTGATATTTTGAACCCTAAGGAAACTAATGAAGTGGGTGATTTAACCATTCTAGCCACAATTTTCCAACAAAATAAGAAAACAAAAGCAATCTCTAGGGAACTTAGAAGGAGTAATAGAAGGAAAATTCAAGAAGAATCCAGGGCCACTCTGTTGGATCAAAAGGATCCCGAGTCAGACCTTGAAATACCTCCCCAAAATTCTCCAAATGTAGAGGAAATTCTAGTTTCCAATGAGGGTATTCGTGAGGAGAATACAGTTCAGATTGAAACCATGTCAACAAAGCAACCAAGTGTTGACAATTAAAAATTTGGACAAGAGTTATAAGAGAAAGGAATGGAGGAGATGAGTGCATTGGATGATCAAGAGTAGGAAAATGTTGAGATCCTCCACCATGAACAAGAAAGGGAACAAGAATTTGAGGCAGAAAAGGAATTCAAGGAGAATCCTCTGTTAAGTAATGATGAAATCCGTGATATGCAGAATCTAGTGACTAAACTGATTGAAGAAAATGAATCCATATAGAAGCAAGTTCAAGATGTAGAGGTTCTCAATTCTTCATAGCCAGCAAAAATTGATCGTCTTAATGAATCCCTTGAAGAGACAAAGAATGTTGATACTTCTCTTATGCCCATTCAGGAGCATAAAAATCAATTGCATGCATTGAGACAAATATGGGTCAAAGAAATCTCCAGTGTAGTACAAAGGCTATGTGGTGTGTATCCTATATTCCTTTTCCCATTAGGGCATGTAAAACCCTATGCTGGGGGGAAATGAAGAGGGATAAATGTGTCCTTATTTTCATCCTTTGTTTTCCTTTTTACCTCTTTTTTTTTCATATAATTCCCTATAGTTCCTATCACTATTTTTTAAGGAAGTAGGGATGTTTGATAAAATGAAAAATAAATATAGGAATTTAAGGATATATCAAAACCATTAATAATTTACTAATTATCCTTGTGATTATGGAAAAACAGGGGTTGATTAGGTGGTTGATGTGTGGAGGCAATGGGAGTATTGGTGGAATGAAGATGAGAACTGTTTCATGAGTCATGAGTTACTTGTTATTTTGTTTTTTGAACAATGTTGAAACTATAAATCTATTGTTAAGAAAATTTTAAAGGTTGTTGGCTGCAGGCCATAACAACCCAAAGAATCGTATATCATTTTGGTTAGTCATTTGTAGACTCAATGACATATAATCTCTATATATATGTATGCTAAGACTCGAGTTAGTAATCGATAATATATATCTCCAAGCTATCATTTTGATTGAAAAGACTGGAGTTTAAAATCATGTTTTTCATAAGCATTGAATAGGGTAAAGTAAGCTTTTATTTCTTCACTAGAAATCAGAGAAGGCAGGGCCCACTTCCTCGATCACCTAGTGACTAGTTGTAGTATCTGTGTGTTGTGTGGTAATGAGATTCACTTAATTTGATTTGATAATTCAATTGTTATGCTATTTAATATGTTTTTAATTATAATTTGATGTATTAGTGATTGATGTGTTTATATCGTGCTATAGGTGTATTTGATTTAGCAGTTCATTTTGTAACTAGATTTAATCAATGTGTTTACTATTTTGTATAAATTTGATTTAGCAGATTATTTTATATGAGTTTTAATTGGAGTGTTTAACAAATATGCATGAAATTTATTTAGCATTTTCACATTCCATTGTTTATATGCTCCTGATAGCTTAGTATTAGCAAGAATTATTATTTATGTTTTGTTGATTATTTTTAATCTATTTTGTTGGAAATTGTTCAGTTTGAGTTCCTATCACACAGGTGACAGGAGGTCTGAAAACCAAATTTCTGAATAAACTCAATGTATGTGTAGTTGCATCCATCCCCGCTTGGATTTCTAGATTCAACGCTTAGGAAAATAGCCCCAATATCTTTCACAATCCTACGCTTTTGGATTGACATTAAGGAGTAAACTAGGGAACTTGCGGAATTCTTGAAGATTGATCTCAATCGATTCACCCATTTAAGATAGAATTACAAGGATAGTTTTACATCAACCATAGTTTAATCCAATCAGAGAACTCAAGGCTAATGGGTGGAGAAAAGGAGAGGAACTCAATCCTTTGTTGCAATGGTGCTATCCTACACTTTCTCTATTGAAGTGATGGAGCAATGAGACAGCTTCTATGGAGTGAAAAATGTTGCTTCAATGCTTGAAGTGAATGTTGGAATGCTTGGAGAGATTGTGTAGAAGCTTCAACTAGCCTTCAAATGGATGAATGAGTGGTGAATATGAAGAAGAGAGATGAATAAATGACCATATTCAGGTTAGTTAGCAGAAGGGAGGCATTACAATTCGACTTACAATGGGAAGTGTAATGCCTCTGTAGACTCCAGTCGCAGGAATATTTCAAGGATGTAAGGGCATCGTGTGGACATCTACGCACTATATGGGTTTTCTCGAGAATTTATCCTCTATTGATGCTCAAAATAGGTGCCAAGTGGATGGGAGGCAGTGGGCTTAGGTGGAATTAAGCCTTCAAATTTGGTTTTCCAAAGTGGAGGAGGGTAATAGGGGAATTTTCATTAGGGGTGCAAATTCACTCCTATACAGTACTAATAAAATCCTGGAACAAATCCTCAAGAAGACTGTTAATCTAAACCAAAAATATTGGCATACACAATTCCAATATGCATTATGAGCCTATCACACAAGTGTTCATCTTCTATATGAAATACACCTTTCAACCTTGTCTAAGGTACCAAGGCTATGATACCTTTGGAGTTAGAAATCCCCACATTGTGGATTGCTCTCCAAGGCCTTGTCAATAATGACACCTATGTGCAACAATGATTACATCAGCTTGAAATTCTTGATGAACAACACATTAACACTCTCGAGCATATTCAAGCTTACACTAAACAATTAAAATGCAAAAATGATACTGGTTTCATTCCTCAAAAATTCAACAAGGGTGATTTAGTTTTATATGAAAATGAATAGAATAGTACTATTGATTACATTGAAAAATGCAAGTTCAGTCCTAATTGGTTAGGACCCTATGTGGTCAATACAAATTATGGATTTGGTGCTTACACCTTAACCGAGCGTGATGGCACTATTGTCAATTAGATTTGCACCCACCTGAACATGAATGTTTGGCAATCTATTGAAACATGGAAATGTTCTTGAGTTGTGGGTAGCTCACTATGAGAACGAATCTCCAGAGAAGGTCAGCTTCCTTGTTGATAAATCACCTACTCTATTGATTGGCCAAGAAAAGAGTTAGAAATCGATATTGTGAATGAAAACCTATGACTTAATATGATTAACCAACCTTAAAGAGATTCTGACAATTAAATCACTCAAAACACCTCTTTAAAACTTAACTCTCACAAACTCACAATACATATGACTCAACAATGATTTGTGCAAAGGTTCGAAATGAACACAAGGCACAACCTAATTCAAATGTAGCTCCTAAAAAACACTCTATAACAATGAGACAAGAGAAGAATTTGTTGGTCGATAGATTTTTCCCTTCAAGTAATATCCCCCTACCCATTTCCAAAGGAAAATATAGCCAATAGTTGAGTCACTCGCAACGATAGTTGTGAATGCTCTCTACTTATTTTAAAAGGCACATCTACCTTTGAATGATTTGTTATAAATAAAACTCGGGATATGCTTTTAACCAGAATGAAGGAAAGGTAACAACCATCCACTCATAACCATGAAAGTAGATGCAGAAAAGATGAAATAAAAATTACAGAACAATAACCTGAGATTCACTTATTACGAATTATAACCAGAAGGAGAGAGAGAAGTAAATCTTTCCACATATGGTTTAAACTGAATTCAAAGTTTCATAACTAAATGCATGCCTAGTCTAATATAAAAGGTTAAACATTGAAATTAATTATCATGAAGAAAACTCCATATAATGAAACAAAACACTTATAAATTCAAAGACTCAAAAATATTTCATTATTCCTTCAATGCCCAAAAATGCGAGTTCAAAGACTCAGTATCCTTATACAAATAGACTGAGTTTCAAAAAAAACATATTTTTTTCCCCTGGCCTTCCCTACATCAATTCCACTTTACCTTTCTATATTAGCCAGTAACTATTCATAACGGTCTTTGAAAATGACCCGTATCAAAACAGTTACCAAGAAACATGAACAGTTTCGTTATAACCCAAAACTTTGGTTATCACCCATAATTACAAAAGATTCCAACCATGCAAAAATAGGAGATTCAACTTCTCCTAAAGAAAACCATTTTCACCATCAGTTGCATAAAGAATTCATATCGCTAAACCACTAGTGGGGCCGAAAATCTAAATAGCTCCAATTGCATTTCCATAATCAAATCATTAAATTCAGCTCATTCTTCTTCCTTACCCAAGACAAAGATTACCTTGCAGTATTTGGCGTAACTAGTTTTCTCCTTCCATGCTAGTGAATGTAATTCAAAAATGATGTCCAACTCCTCTTCCTCATGCCAAATTAAATCTGGCTATATGACAGGCATGAGTTCATCTTCCCACTCTTTGATACTGCTTGGAAGTACCATTTTGGGAAACAAACCTTGAAAATGCCACCACCTTCGCTCGTATGAGGGCTCAATTTAAAGATGACGATATATATATATAAAGAACAATCATTTATTTGCCAGGAAGGACATGCAAATCCATTACCATATCTATTTCACCAACTCCTTATTTAAGAGCAGTCTTTTCAAGAAATTTAAAATATTACATTAAACCTTGAGCTAATGTTTCAAAGAATTTGAGAAGACATTCCTTAAAGACGTCATACAATTCATTGAATGAGTTAACATATTGAAAATTGTGCATCTAGCCAGATTTCCTAGTCATTGAGAAACAAAAACTTATAACCATTTATCAAAAGTTTTAAAGTTCTAAGAACCTCCGATGAACCGACCGTATAGGATAATCAGTAGACAAGACTTGACATAGCAAAGTTATAAATAAGTCATACAATCGAGAAGTTTTGGAACTTACGAACCCGGCGAATTGAGTTAGGGAATTGGACTAATTTGCGACAACCAACAAACTCATCTTTTAAAGGAAAAAGAAGTTTAAATTTTTGAGCAGCAAGAATTGATGTGTAACATTGGCTCCAATTGGGGACTCTATTTTCTAGTGAAATATAGAGAACCTCTTGAACCCTAGAGAAGACTAGTCTAAATCCATTGGGCAATGAAGTTAGTAGAAAACCGAGGAAAGGTGTAGCCTGTAGAAGGATAGAGGGGAACCAAACACAAGCCAAAAATGGGATAAGAAAACCAAACCAAAAAGAGAAACAAACTATCAAAGAACATCAAAAAGGCCTATTACATACATGGTCTTAAAGACCCTACCTTAGAGAAAAACCCGATATTGCTTATGCAAAGCCATTGACGGGCTGAGAGAAATAGGACACACTATGTAAAAGAGGTGTGCAACTATGAAACATTTGTAGATTCATCATATAGATCCAATGGAGACTTTACATGTGTACAATGTTGTGGTATATTAGCATGCTACCAAAAATCCATTCTTCATCATATATCCCATAGGTAAAATCGACCATACCTTCATACTTCATTTCAAATAGATATGAAGCATTCACTTCGCAGAGATTGAAAATACTGCCATTAGTATTGATAACCAAAAAGCCATTACTTATTGAGGGGACCTTGTCATCTCATTCAACAACTAGTTTTAATGGCTCATCATCTTCTTCATTCATTGAAAAATCATCATCCTTGGTCTACATGTTGGACATAATGGCTCCATTCTCAAATAGGCAATCACTTGAGATAATTTGATCTTTTCCTTTTTGTTTCTCATCAAAATCATTTACAAGAATGGATCTAACTTGTTCATTATATGAAGAATAGAGTAGGCCTGTCTCATCTGATTCATAAGTATTATGAAATTCAAAAATAGAATTCTCAAAAATTTCAAAATTTGTTGGTACAAATAATGCATCAGGTATGCCCCAACTAATCTCACTTTCAAGCTTTCCTAACCCTTTCTCTATCTTTATTTCTGCCATAATACTTTCCTCAAATGGAAGACTTTTCATTACTTCTTTTGAACATGCGAGAAAAGCATCAGGTGTCGAACATTATTTTTGCAGACTATAGAATGAATTAATGTCTGGGTGCATGGCTAATGATTGTGATGTCTGAATATCTTTTTCTATAAACATGGGATCAAATTTAACGGGAACCTTATCCCCTCTTTTTGCATAAATACTATCTTCGGTAAGGAAATATGAAGATTGTGAGATCCTATTGTTCATACCTTTGGTAGCTTCGGAAGACATACTTTTATGTGCATGCATCTCTTCTTTCTATCGCTTCTCCTTACTTTTCGTCGAGAAATTCTGGTAAACTTTTATCCCTTTTTCTATCAAAGGTCAATGCACTTACAACTAATTCTTCAACATGGATACTTTCATCTACAATCCCACGTAGAAAATAATTTGAACCCCCAGACACCATTTAGGAATGAGAACTATATTGGATTCTATAGACATGGAAAATATACATGCGCACTTGATCCTGATTACTAACGACATTTATTCCCGAATCACACTCCCAGCTGGTCATTTAAATAATTTATTTTATGTAAATTAAATCTCTAAAGTCCTCTTATTAAATTCAATAAATTAAACCTTATTTGATTTAATCTAACATTATCCCCTTTAGTTAAATAAATCAAATCATTTATTTAATTAAACCCTTCCTCTCAATTTGATTTAAATCAATTCATAAATTTAAGTCTAAATTTTCACATCTCCTAAATTCCTCATTAAATTAATTAAACTTTGATTAATTTAATCTCAATCACTAAAATCCTCTAGAGAATACAACTTGCGCAATAAATCAATTACTTTGATTTATTAAATTGCCTATTTTCTCTCAACATGGCATCAAAAGGGAATATTCCCTCAATTTGAATTCAAAATTCAAATGGGCTTGGTCCTTCCAACAAGGCATTCAATGCCTCTTACATGTCCTTGTGCATTGAGCCAAGTGACATTATCTCCATTCTTCTCTCCCCCCAATATGTCACATTCAAAATTCAAATTTGAATCCAATGGCATTTATCATGCACATTGACCAAAATGTGCTCATTCCTCAACCATTCACATCTTTACAAGTGGCACTTGACAATTGGATGTTGAATGATCCCACATTTCTTATTTTCACTCTCTCTTCCATTTTGGAAATCTATAAATGAGAGACTCTTCCTCTCATTCAATCATCCAAATTTGAGTAGACTTACTACACTCAACTTCATTATCATCCACAATTGCATGCAAAGTTACTCTCTTCACATTGAGAGCTAATTTTTCCCATTATCATTCAACCATTCATCATTTTCAAGATTTGTAACAAGGTTATGCTCAAATCTCTTTGGAGATTTGATCATTTCTCAATCATTCAACATTGCAACTTAGGAATTGGGAAAGGGCCAATTACAACATTCCATTGCAACCAATTCCCCCATGGGATCTTAAATCTATTGGCTTAATTAGGATTGACTCTCATTCATTTAAGTATTGTGTTCTTCATTTCCTAATTTTAGTTTAAATAGATGGATTTCATGGGGAATCTCTCATGCTTGTTTTCTTGCATTTGATCTAACAATTTAACATGTTTGTTATTCTTATGCATTTGTAGATTTAGGGGTTCACAGATTCATCTGCAGAGATAGAAACAAATGATTGTTCAATCTCATTCTTCTTTGTCTGAAGAGTCTTGTATTCACGATCTTTAAGAATATAATATCTGCAACACAAATATTTGAATAACAAAGTAGATTGATGGTCTTGAAAAGGGTGCAACCTTTTCTCTTCGGCTTTAGATATAATTTATTTTGGGACCATTCCATAATGAATGAATCATCCTATCTTCTTCAGCCAATATTTCCTCGATTGTTGGTATAAATTTTTTTCCAAATGAATTCCATTGCTTAGCTTGACCTAGAATCATTTTTTGAGATATCATTATTAAACAGAGTCACTAGCCTTAACTCTAAGAAGGAAATAGTTTGTATCCAAAACAATAAAACTATTGGTCCTTCAATTCCCAGAGCCTCTGATTCAATGTCCCCAGTGGAGTCACCAAAAATCTGTTGGTTGACAGATTAATATCCCCCTACTCATTTCCAAAGGACAATCTGGTCAACAGTTTAGTCACTCGCAATGATTGTTGCAAGTGTTCTCTACTTATTTTAAAAGGAGAAACTACCTTTGAATGATTTGTTATAAATAAAAATCAATATATGCTTTTAACCATAAAGCATGAAAGGTAACAACCTACTCATAACCATGAAAGTAGATGTGGAAAAGATGAAATAAAAATTATAGAACAATAACTTGAGATTCACTTATTACGAATTATACCCAGAAGGAGAGAGAGAAGTAAATCTTTCCACAAATAGTTTAAATTGAATTCAAAGTTTCAGAACTAAACACATGCATAGTCTAATATAAAATGTTAAACATTGAAAGTAATTATCATGAAGCAAAGTCCATATAATGAAATGAAGCACTTATAAATTCAAAGACTCAAAAATATTTCATTATTCCTTCAATACCCAAAAATGCAAGTTCAAAGACTCAGTATCCTTATACAAATAGACTGAGTTTCAGAAGAAAAAAAAAATTCTCCCTAGCCTTCCCTACATCAATTTTCCTTTACCTTTTTATATTAGCCAATAACTGTTCATAATGGTTGTTGAAAATGACCCGTATCCAAACAGTCACCAAGAAATGGGAACAGTTCCGTTATAACCCAAAATTTTAGTTATCACCCATAATTACAAAAGATTCCAACCATGCAAAAATAGGAGATTCAACTTCTCCTAAAGAAAACCGTTTTCACCATCAGTTGCATAAAAAATTCATATCGCTAAACCACTAGAGGGGCCAAAACTCTAAATAGCTCCAATTGTATTTCAATAATCAGATCATTAAATTTGGCCCATTCTTCTTCCTTATCCAAGAAAAAAATTACCTTGTGGTATTCAACGTAACTTGTTTTCTCCTTCCACGCCAATGAACGTAATTTGGAAATGATGTCCAGCTGCTCTTCCTTGGGCCAAATTAAATCTGGTTGTATGACAAGCACGATTTCATCTTCCCACTCTTTGATAGTGCCAAGAAGTACCATTTTGGGAAACAAACCTTGGAAACACCACCACCTTCACTTGTATGAGGGCTCACTTTAAAGATGATGGTATATATATATATATATATATATATATAAAGAACAATCATTTATTTTCTAGGAAGGACACACAAATCCGTTACCATATCTATTTCACCAACTCCTTATTTAAGAGAAATATTTTCAAGAAATTTAAAATATTACATTAAACCTCGAGCTGAAATTTCAAAGTATTTGAAAATACATTCCTTAAAGACATCGTACAATTCATTGAATGAGCTGACATATTGAAAATTTTCAATCCAGCCAAATTTACTAGTCGCTGAGAAACAAAAACTTATAACCATTTGTCAGAATTTTAAAGTTTCGAGAACCTCTAATGAGCCGACCATATAGGATAATTAGTAGACAAGACTTGACACAACAAAGGTATAAATAATTCATACAATCGAGAAGTTTTGGAACTTATGAACCCCATGACTTGAGTTAGGGAATTGGACTAAGCTGCGACAACCAAAAAACTTATCTTTTAAAGGAAAAAGAAGTTTAAATTTTTGAGCATAAAGAATTGACGAGTAACAAGATCCAATAGATTGAATCACAAAACACATCTAATCATTATTGCAAATCATAAACAAGAAATGAGGAAGGATATTATGTTATTTTTATTGAAATCAAGGGGTGAGAATTCTTAAAAAATAGAGTATGAAAGGAGTTTACAAACTCTCAAAATATGTGTAAGAGCAAGAAATTGATACCTGAACACCTAAGAAAATATAATTTCTTAAACTTATAGACCTTATATGACCTCAACAGTGCCAAGATATGATGTAGAAGCATCCTTGGTTCTTGGAAATCTTGCATCAACCAAAAATATTTTCTTGCAGTTTTGTTCATGTTCAGTTCTTGTTCTTGCTCAAGTTGGTAGATTCAGTATTTCATCATGTTTGCTCAATAGACCTTGCGGATCTATGTTTTCATTGTTGACATGTTCATTTTTCTAATTCCAATATTTCAACTTGATTAGATCTTTTTCTGACAAGTTATCGCTTTTGGATTAAGTGACAATTTGTGGAATTGGCCCAGAATAATTTCAAACCTAATGGCTAGTTTGATTGATCATGGATCTTTCTCGTCGCTTGTGGATCCCTATGAGGTATCTCAAATTTTTCCGTGGAGTATCCTTGACCTTAATTTTAGGTCCACACTTCATCATGTACACCTACAGTGGAGAAATTCAAATTTGAGGCTGACCTATTCATGTACACTTTACATTTCTTTCATCAAAGATTGTAATGATCTTTGGTCAATGTGAATGTTTCTAGATCTATGGATATGATATAAATCTTGCAATACATCATTAGGATAGAAATCAATCAGGATCAAGTAGATTAAGATGTATATAGAATTTGACCTGTAATATTTTTGCTCACATCAAGGAGCATAAACATTATACCAGGCCTGTGAGCTGAATCTGTAAGCCCAAATGTCGTCGACTGTATGTAATTGAATTTTTAGATAATGAGAATGTTTGAACCTGCATTTGCCTCCATATTTTGTGTCACTTTTGTTTTGTAACTCTTGTTGCATGGTCCAGATTGTTTTGTTTGAGGAACCTCCTACCGGGACTGTGCCAAATTGGTATCAAATCGAGATTCATTATGTGGAAGATCATCAGAGTTTGTGAAGTCCCATTGAATATTTGTTGTGGGGTGATAGATTGAGGATCCGACCTGTAGTTGTAGAGGACTTGTGAAAAGATGGCGAGAAGAAGAAATAGTAGAGGAAATGGAGTGTGTGGAAATGTAGACCTAGCTATAATGGAGATGTTGAGAGGAATGAGTGCTAGACTAGAAGCAATTGAAATGGCTCGAAGGAGAGGTCGACCAGTTGAAGATGTGAGTGATGAAGAAGTCGAAGAACAAGAAGAAATGGAAAGAGAAGATCAACTTGTCCTTGATCAGGGAGAAGAGAGGTTCATAAGATCTCTAACTAGAGTAAATATTAAACCACATTTCAGTCCACCAGATTATAGAGGTAAGTTGGATTTAGATGAATTGCTTGATTGGATAACACAGATGGAGAAGTACTTTGATTTTGAAGGTACCACAGAAGACAAGGTGAAATTTTCTTGTACAAAATTGAAAGGACATGCATCCCTTTGGTGCGAACATTTATAGATAGATAGGCAAAGAAAAGGAAAAGAGAAGATAAGATCATGGGATCAGATGGTGAATAAGTTGAAGACAAATTTTATGCCTACAGACTATCAAACCGGTTTGTTCTGGAAGTTGCAGAATTTGAAGTAGAAGGATTCAAGTGTGATAGAGTATACTGAGGAGTTCTACAAGTTGATTATCAGATCTGGACATTCATAAGATGAGACTGACCAAGTAGCCAAATATATGAATGGTTTGAGGTCATCTATACAAGATGAGATCAGTTTGATTAAGTTTTTGAATATGGAGGAGGCATATTAGTGTGCCCTAAATGCATAAGAGAATTTGAACAAAAGACACGAGCAGAGATAGAGAGGAATAATTTTTATTGGAGGAGGTAGAGGAGATTTTTTAGATTAGAAGAAAGATAAGGAAGTCAATAAGAATGATAATTCATACCATAGAAATGATGGAAGATCTTACCAAAGAGGAGGATATGGTGGTTACCAGAATGAGGGCTATAGAAAATTCAATAGAGGATAGGAGAAAATAATATTCAGAGGAGCTTGTTATAAGTATTGTGGAGAAGGGCATAAAGCATTTGAATGTAATCAGGGAGAGACAAATAGAAGGACAAAGAATAGTAGAAGAGCAACCTTTTTTGAGGAGGATAATGTTGGATCATCTAATAAACCGGAAGAGGGAGAAGTGTTGGTGAACAAAAGAGTATTGTTTTAAATTGGGATGGAGCAAGAATCGTTGCAAAGAAATAATTTGTTTTGAACTAGATGCAAGGTAGCTAGTAAATGTTGCAAAGTGATAATTGATAGTGGAAGCTTAGAGAACCTGGTTTATGAAGAAATGGAAACAAAATTGAAGTTGAAAAGATTGAAGCACTCGAAGCCCTATTCAATAGCATGGATTCAAGATGAGCATAAGATACTGGTAAGTGAACAATGTTTGGTGAAATTGAAAATAGGAAATTACCATGATGAATTTTTATGTGATATCATGCCTATGGATGTATGCCATGTTTTATTGGGAAGGCCTTGGTAGTATGATAGATAGGCTATTCATGATGGAAAGAAGAACATATATACCATTATTGAAAATGAGATGAAGTAGACTTTGTTACCATTGGAGGATGTTCCTAAAGTTGAGATTTTTACAAATGCTAGAATTTGTTTGGTTGATGGAAGGATATTTATGGATGGACTAAGACATGAGAGTATGTGCTATGCCTTGGTTCCTAAGAAGTTTGAAGACTTGAAGCATGTAGAAGAAAAAACAAAAGAGATAAAGGAATTTCTAGTAGAATATGAAGCTATCATTTAAGATAATGTACCTGATGGATTGCCACCTGCAAGGAGTATTAGTCATTGCATGGACCTGATCCTGGAGCTAGTTTTCCTAATAAATTAGCACACTGGAGGATAGCAGAAAAAAATGAAGAATTGAACAGACAAGTGTGAGAGTTGTTGAGAAAAGGTTTGATCAGAGAAAACTTAAGCCCTTGTGTAGTACGTACAGTGATAGAACCTAAGAAGGATGGAGAATGGATGATGTGTATAGACTTTAGATCCATAAACAAGATCACAATGAAGTATAGATTTCCTTTGCCCTAGATGGATGATGTCATGGATTGTTTGAGTGGAGCTAAATACTTTACAAAGATAGAGTTGAAGAGTGGATATCATTAGATCAGAATCAAAGAAGGGGATGAATGGAAGAAAACATTCAAGATAAATGAAGAATTGTATGAGTGGTTGGTGATGCCCTTTGGACTAACAAATGCAACTAGTACTTTCATGGGGTTGATGAATGATGTATTGAATAGATTCTTGGGTAATTTTTTGATTATCTATTTGGATGACATCTTGATTTTTCAGTAAGACTAGAAAAGAATATTTATTACATGTAAGACAAGTTTTGCAGAGGTTGAGAGAAGAGCAGTTGCTGATAAACATTAAGAAGTGTAGTTTCATGAAGGAAGAATTGGTATATTTGGGATTTGTGATATCATTGGATTGATTGAAGATGGGTCTTGGGAAGGTAAGAGAGATTATTGAGTGGCCTACACTGAAAAGCATTGGAGAGGTGAGATCATTTCATGGATTGGCTAGTTTCTACCGAAAGTTCATTAGGAATTTCAGTTCTATTTGCAGTCCCATGATAGAAATAATGAGAGGAGATAGGAAGGATTTTAGGTGGACATATAGAGAAGACAAGAGCTTTGACTTGTTGAAATAGAAGGTGACTGAGCAGCCTGTGTTGGCTTTACCATACTTTAATAAGGTATTTCAGGTAGACTATGATGCAAGTGGAAATGCAATTGGAGTAGTATTAAGTCAAGAAGGAAGACCAATAGCTTATTTCAATGAAAATTTCAATGATGCAAAAAAAAGGTATTAAGTGTATGATTAGGAGTTCTATGCCATAATTCAAGCTTTCAAGAAGTGGAGACATTACTTGTTGTCTAAGGAGTTTTTTTTGTATACAAATCATCGAGCATTGCAATATTTGAATAGTCAAGGCAAGTTGAATCATAAACACATGAGATAGGTGGAATTCTTGAAGAGTTATAATTTTTTTTTGAAACATAGGAGTGGAAATTCAAATAGAGTTGTTGATGCTTTGAGTAGGAGAAGGAATTTGTTAGCAGGGATGAGAGTGGAGGTATTAGGATTTGAGGAATTGAGGAACTTGTATGAGGAAGACCCATAGTTTGCAGAACCTTGGAAAGCTTGTAAAAAACCAGTCTTGGAAGATAGGAGTCAGTGGTTGGATTATTTTATTTAGGAGGATATGTTGTTCAAAGGGAATCATTTGTGTATACCCTAGAGTTCAATGAGGGATAACTTAGTGAAAGAGAAACATAATGGAGGATTGGTAGGACAGTTTGGAGTTGATAAAACATTAGCATTGGTATGTGAGAATTACTTTTGGCCTCATATTCATAGGGGTGTTAGGAAATTTGTGCAAAGTTGTAGAGTTTTTCAAGTTGCAAAATGGAGTAGTTTGAATGTTGGATTGTATAAACCTTTGACAGTTCCAGAAACACCTTGGGAGGATATTAGCATTGATTTCATACTTGGTTTGCCGAAGACACAAAGAAGTAATGATTTTGTATTTGTGGTGGTAGAAAGATTTTCTAAGATGGAACATTCCATACCTTGTAAGAAGACAAAAAATGCAGTACATGTAGCAGACATATTTTTTAGGGAAGTGGTCAGATTGCATGGATTACCTAGGAGCATTGTTTCAGATAGGGATACAAAGTTTGTTGGTTATTTTTGGAGGACACTTTGGAAGAAATTGAAAAAATGTTTAAAGTTAAATTCTACTTTTCATCCACATACTAATGGATAGATAGAGGTAGTAAACATGAGTTTGGGAAATTTTCTAAGATGTTTGGTTGGAGAGAAGATCGGAAGTTGGGATTTAGTCCTTTCTCAAGCAGAGTTTGCTTACAATAATTCAGTGAATAGGAGTACTGGAAAAAAACATTTTGAGATTGTTATTGGAGTTCATCCTAGAGGTATATCAAAATTGTGAGACATCAATAAGGAGGATAAAAGAAGTGCTAAAGAGGAGGAATTTACAAAAAATAGGAAGAAAGTGCATACTCAAGTAAAACAACAATTAAAAGATATGAACTAAAAGTATAAGGAACGAGCAGATGAAAAGAGGAGACATAAGGAGTTCAAAGTTGGAGATGAAGTGATGGTGTATTTGAGGAAGGAAATATTTTGATTTGGCACATACAATAAGCTCAAAATGAGGAAGTTTGGACCTTGTAAGGTTTTGAAGAAATTTGATTCAGGAAATGCCTATGAAGTAGAGTTATCAGATGGAATGGGTATATCACCTACATTCAACATCGCAAATCTACATCAATACCATGAAGTAGAATTTAGTGAAGATAATAAAGAAAAATTGGAAGAACAACTTCCCAAATAACAATTAGATGAGATAGAAGAAATCTTGGATGTCAGAGATGAGAGGAAAACTTGTGGAAGGCAATACAAAGAATATCTTGTGAACTAGAAAGGTAGACTAGTGGAGGATTCTTCTTGGATTTCTCAGGTTGAGATAGACTGTATTGGTTTTCCTTTAGCCCTAACAAAGTGAGGGACTCACTTTTCAAATAACCCTGGATGTCTGATGTAGGAGCATCCTTGGTTCTTGGCAATCTTGCATCAACCAAAAATATTTTCTCTCAATTTTGTTCCTATTTAGTTCTTGTTCTTGTTCAAGTTGGAATATTTAGTATTTCATCATGTTTGCTCATCAGACCTTGCAAATCTATGATTTCATCGTCAACATGTTCATTTTCCTAATTCCAATAGTCTAGCTTGATTGGATATTTTTCTTGAAAGTTATCACTTTCGGATTAAGTGACTATTTGTGGAATTGACCTTAGAATAATTTCAAACCTAATGACTAGTTTGATTGATCGTGAATCTTTCTCGTTTCTTGTGGGTTCTTGCAAGGTGTCTCAAAGTGTTCCATGGAGTGTCCTTGACCTTAATTTTAGGTCCACAATTCATCATGTGCACCAACCATGGAGAAATTCAAACCTATTCATGTACACATTACATTTCCTTCATCAGAGATTGTAATGATCTTTGGCCAACATGGATGTTTCTAGATCTACAAATATGATATAAAGCTTGTAATAGATCATTAGGATAGAAATGAATCAGGTTCAAGTAGATTAATATGTATATTGAATCTGATCTATAATAATTTTGCTTGCATCAAGGAGCATGTATGTTGTACTAGGCCTATGAGCCAAATCTGTAAGCCCGGATGTGGCCGGCTATATGTAATTGAATTTTTAAATAATGAGAATGTTTGAACCTGCATTTGACTCCATATTCTATGTCACTTTTTTTGTGTAACTCTTGTTGCACGGTCCAGATTTTTCTCTTTGAGGACCCTCCTTCAGTGACTGCGCCAAGATAGGAAAAATTAGGCCCACTGCTTCTCCAAAAACACAACCCATTATGCATTTTTTAGCTCATGAAAAAGGCTTCAAAAGATTAAACCAAGCAGCTCCAAAAATCACCAAAAAGATAGAAATTCCTCATCTCCAAAGGATCCATCCAGAAAATCCTCTAAATCAAGAAGAACTTGCGGGAGACTGAAAATGGAAACCTCTGTTTTCTCTCCTTACTCCAATTCGCCCAGAAAAATCAAATCTAAAAATCTTGGCCACCTTTTACTTGCCTAAACTGCATAGATATCAAATATTTAAAAGCAATTTATAAAAAAATTCTTTAAATACTGATTTACATGATTTGTAGCTTTATTATAAAATCAAGCCCATCTTTATCTTAACCCTTGTCAATTCGCTCTTATCCTAATTTTTGCAACTCAAGATTTTTTGGAAAATCTTTGCAAAAATAATAATATCGATCATCCTATTACAAATGGTTTTTCTTCAAAAACACATAAAAAATATTTGAGAAATACCTATGCAAAGCTCTATATTTTATTTCTATAAAATAAAATCAAAATAATAATACCTAAGGCATACAAATATTTGGCTATTCAAATATCTAGGCATTGAGAGATTGTTTGATTTTCATAAAAGAAATTCCTAAGGCATTGACCAACCTAGGCATATGAAGTGAAAATAAAACCTAAAATGGATGAACCTAAGGTCGACCTAGGCCAATGATGTTTTGGCCAAGGCATTAAAATTAGGGGTTGATATTTAGAAAAAATTCCAAAAATTCCCCTAAGTTGGATTAGGGTTATGAAACCCTAAGAACAAAACTTGCGAACCCTATGTTTTCACATTTTCATTTTTCCTTGGCTAACATGAGCAAGAGCTCTACAACCACCACCATGGGGAGATTAGGGTTTCGAATTTTGGAGCTTGATTCCACCATCTTTCGACACCATTCTTGATGATTCTCCTTTGGAAACCACTGGTAAGTCGCTATATCTTTTTTTCGAAGCTTCTTTGGCTCCATTCAATGAGAAAGAATAGCCTTTAGGCTATGGGCTTAGACTGTTTTTGATGCATTTCTTTGTGTTTCTTGTGTCAATTCTCTTTTATCATTTGATGTGGCCACCATGAGGGACTTTACATGAGAATTAGTGAAGCTTCGGGCATAGGCTTGAGTGAAATCCTCCACAAAACATTGAAGGTGAGCTCTGTTTTATGCTTTTAAAAGAATTTCCCTCTTAAATAAAGCTTATTCAAGCTTTTCATTTACAAAAAATATGAAGTTATGTAGATTGTTGAGCTCGACCATTATTCTAGCTGTGAACATACTATGTGTTCTTCTCTTCTTTGTAAAAAATGTTCTCTTGGGCTTGACCCATGATATGTAAATGAAAACATTTTCTTTATGCAAGATATTTTTTATGATCTTTCAAAAATCATTATGGTCATGGCCTGTAGCTTTGTTTCCACCATTTTTGAAGAGCTCGCAAGCTAAAAACTTTGTACTTTCCTAGTATTTTCTTCTAGACTCAAAACCCCAAGTGGGTTTGCTTGGAAAAGAAAGAATATCCCTTCTCGGGTCGTGGCCATGAGAGTATGCATTAGGGTTTTCTTCCATTATTTTGAGCTCAATTTATCCTTTTATCTCTGTATCCTAAAAATATACTCAAAAGCTTGAAATGGGCTCCAAGGTTGGCATGAGCTTGAGCCATGGTGATTTTCCTTTTGTATTTTGCATTTAGAGTTTAATACCCTAAATGGGTATCATCATTTGTTACAAGAAACTCTTTCACTTTCATTATCTTTGTGTAAAAATAATAGCTCCATTTGAGCTCAAATCATAAAATAAATCACAAAGACTTGGTATATTTGTAACTTTGAATAGAAACCCTATTGTAACTTGTTATTTTATGAAGAAAAATGCACCTTAGGCTGCCTCCATTGAAACATGGAACTGAGTATTTCTAAGACAAGTTGATATAATTAGAAATTTATGTTCATTCTTATTTTTCTGTAGCTCACCTGTAGCCATTTGCAACTCTAATCTTGGTGGAAACAACCTTAGTTTGGCACTCTTCATGCATTTTTTCTTTCTAAATTAAAAATGTTGACATGGAATTTTGATTTATGCATAGAAGACTTTGAGATGCAATACCATGATGAAATTGTTCTAAAACTGCTGAAATTGCTTCAGTTGTAAATGGCGACTTGCAAACAAGGCATTATGTATTCCTTTTCACTATCACATTTCATGACATTGCACTTGAGCAACTGATCATCTGCGATTTTCAATTCATTGAACATTGATTTGATTGTCCTAGATGATCACTTGTTTGAGCTCTTATGATATTTGAATTCACTCCTTCAAATGTATATCTCCTTGAGCAACATTTAATTGTTTCTTTTCTGGAAACCCCTTTATGGAATGTTGAGGGACAACATGCCAGGTCTCAACCCTTGTGGGAGCCCATTTTACACCACATGCTTTCTGATATTCAAAACAAAACAACATCATGACTTGTTCTATACCTACATAGAAAACAAACAATGTTAGATTAAAAAAATAAGTACAATGCTTCTTATGATGTTTCCTCCTTGGATCCACTTGTACTCATCTTTTGCTAAGTTGATTTCAATGCATCATTAGCAGTATTCTACATTATTGTTGATAGATCATGTATGAAGGCACATAGTCTGAGCTCTAACAAAACTTTCATCACTTGCAGGTTCACCTGGAGCACAAAATTAAGGAAGGGTGAACCACTTTGAAGGCAACTGGAAACCACCATTAGGCAATGACGATTATGTTCCTTCTTACATGTTCTTTTATTCCTTCTATCTTTTGTAGTGTAGAATACTCCTTTTTATTCACTATTTTAGCTATTCCCACAGCTTGTGTGGGACAATTGGTTCTTATTTTTGTCCAATGAATACAAAAAATAGCATTTGTGAAATACTTGTTCAATTATGTATTTTTCTTTTTGTCAACAATGTATAAAAAATTATGAATGAATATTAGAATGAAAGCATTTCTTTTTTTCATTTCAAATAGTACTTAATGTTGTAGATGATAATCAATAAACTGAAACACATTGCACTTAAACAACTAAATATTTAAATGTAGGCAATGGTTGAAGAATTTGTAGAAATAAAATGAAACTCTTAACCTTAGGATGAACTTTAATCAATCAGCTCTATCATTTTGAACTATGGTGAAAAATTTGTTGGATGTTGTGGTTGTGTTGTTGATATGTGGTTCTCATTGATTTCAACACTATTAGCATTGATATCTTGAAGGCTGTATATGTCGACGATATTGAGAAAATTATATTAAATATGTTGAAGACTGCCTGTGAAGCTATAAAGTTCAGTGTGATGAAAATTTTAGTATGTTGGTATTCAGAAGTTGTGCATTAAAGGGTTTGTTTCTGAGCCTATCTAATTTATCCTTCGAAAGTTTCAGAGGTGCACATCAAGACTGGAGCAAGTTGTGAGTTTTTGTGCTCCTACAATTATTTTGTTACTAGAAGAAGATAATGTAATTCTGGTAATTTGAGTTGTTGTGTATGCTCCTACGATGTGTGTTGATGTTTCTAGATCATGCTCTATCTTTGTTGCACATTCACATTGATCGGTGTGTTCGTGATCAAAGATTTTTCTTTGTGTTCTTGGTTGACATGGTGGTTGTAGCATGTTGTGGATCCTATTGGATTAATTTTTGAATGTGTGGCATGTTTGAGGATGTTGTTTTAGGTCTTCATTATGTTGTGACCGAATTTAGTTGGTACACATTGAGATTTGCTCATGAATTGGGCTGACAGTTTATATTCATTTAATCTTTTATTTTTGGCTGACAAAGTTGTTGATGTAATTTCATGAAGCGGCTATATAAGATTGATTGTCTTCTTCATTTGATATGTAGGTGTGTGAAGTGGCATGTCAAGTGTACAAGTGCTATGTGCAAATAAAGATCAGTTCATTTGATTATAGATCAGAGTTTGAAGAAGTTTATGCAAAGTGTGAAGAAGTATTTTTGTGCCTAACCGAAACTATCATCAGGATTTTGAAGAAGCTGCTTTCTTAGTTCAATCTCTTCAGATAGATTTAATCTGAAATTTCTATGTAGGACATTATGTCTTCTTTAAGTAGTGAGCTCTAGGAAATGTTCCTGAATGCATGTATATTCCTTATTCATTTTCCTTATACTTTTAACAGGGTATAACTTGTGGATTAACCTCCACCATGGTTTTTCCCCTAAAAGTGTTTCCACGCAAAACAATCTTAGTGTTATGTGTGTTTTTGATGTGTTGTTGATTCATGTTTTCACTGTTATTTATCAAATCTAAGATTAAAGGTTAATAAGGTTAAATAAGTTTTAAATTATGTGACAACTGATTCACCCCCCCCCCCCTCTCAGTTGTCTATCCTTGTTTTTCCAACAATTGGTATCAAAGAAGGTTCTTCTGAAGAAGTTTAATAGCTTGAGGTGATCTGAGATGGCATCATACAAGAAGGATAGTCCTAGATTCGATGGAAAAAACTACTCTCTATGGAAGGATAGATTGGAGTGTCATTTGAAGTGCACTGGTGAACCCTTCTGGAAGATTACAAAGAACAAATATGTTATTCCTCAGAATGGTCCCTGTACTCCTTATGAGATCAAAGAATATGAAACAAATATCAGGGCTATAGAAGCATTATTGAGTGCTTTGACAGATTCAGAGATGACAAATGTGATGGATCTTAAAAAACATACGAGATCTGGAAGAAGTTGGAAACATTGTATGAAGGAGATGCACAAGTGAATGTTGCTAAGCTACAAATTCTAAAAGGCAAGTGGGAAAACTTGAAAATGAGCAAAGATGAAAACATTATTTCTTTCATGCAAAAATTAAATGAACTAGTGATGGGTATTAGATGTGTCGGTGGAATCTTGGATGAAGAAGAGATTGTAGCTAAAGTTCTTAGATCATTGCCTACTTCTTACAAAATGAAAGCTCATACTATTGAAGATCTCAGAACAATAACAAATGTGACAAGAGATATGCTGATTGGTAAGCTTGTTACCTTTGAACTAAGTGAATTTGGTGAATCTACCCCTAAGAAAGAATCTACATTTAAAGCTACTATTACCAGATGAAACCAACAAAGATATGATCCAGGAGAGAGTTCTAGAAATACATTCAAGTATGAAGATGAGATGAAATAAATTGAAGATGAAGAAAGAGAGTTAGAAGAGCTAGAAGCACTGATTGTGAAAAGAGAAGCCAAAGGACAAGGTAAGTATAAAGGAAATTTTCCTATTAAATGTTTCTCTTGCAATAAGATAGGTCAGTTTCAATCAAGGTTTTCTAAAAGAGTTCCTAGGTTCAAACCTGACAAGCCTAGATTTCAAAAGAAATGTTATTATGCTAAAAAAGGTGTTACTAATGAAGAATATGATAAAGAAAATGGAAATGAAGATGGATGGGTATTCATTGCTATCAAGTAAAATGGTTTGGTGTCCATTGAATTTGCTAATGATAAGAATGTTGAGAAAGCTCTTGCAGCCATAATTGAAGAAAAGGATGAGTGGGTGATTGATAGTGGATTCTCACATCATATGATTGGTGAAAAAAGAAAGTTTGTAAGCTTGGAGAAATATCACGATGGTGTTGTAATATTTGGAGACAACAATGTTGGTGTGATTTGTGGCAAATGGACTATTTCTCTTGGTGGTAAATGTAATACTCATGATTTCCTTTATGTAGAAGGATTGAAGCATAATCTATTGAGTGTTGGATAGATGGTCGACAAGGGATACAATCTTCAGTTCAAAGATGGAAAATGAAAGATTCTGGGAAGTTCTTGAAATGTAATTGCTTCAAGTACAAAGATAAGAGGTAACATTTTTCACCTGAGTGCTGTTAGTTAAAGTTATTTAATTTCTCACATTGATGTAAGCTAGTTATGGCATAGGAGGTTGTGTCATTAGAATTTTGATAACATTGTCAAAGTAAGCTCCACTCAAGTAGTTAGAGTTTTTCCTAAGCTAGTGAAGCCTACTTACACCATATGCAAGGAATGCCAGATGGGAATGTAGACTAGAGTTTCTTTTCAAAGTAAACAACATAATTCTAATGGAGTATTGGAGTTGGTGCATACCGATCTATGTGGTCCCTCTAGAATCAGAAGTCTACAAGGAGAAAGGTACTTTATGTTGCTTATTGATGATTACTATAGGATGATATGGGTTGCTTTCTTGAGAGAAAAATATGAAGCATTAGAAAAGTTCAAAAGTTTCAAAGTTATGGCCAAAAATGAGACAAGTTTAAAGATTAAATTCTTAAGGCTGGATAGAGGTGGGGAGTTCACTTCCCATGAGTTCAATTCTTTCTGTGAAGAGCATGGAATCAAAATATAGTTATCTGCTCCCAAACTCCTCAATAGAACATAGTTGTTAGGAAAAAGAATAAAAAAATTCTAGATGCTGGTAGAAATATGATGTTGGAAGGTAATGTTCCTCATATCTACTGGAGAGAAGTTGTAAGAACTTTTGTATATACTATTAACCGTGTAAATGTAAAAAGATAATTTTGGTAAGAGTCCTTTTGAGTTGTGGTTTGGTTATAAGCCTACAGTTAAATATTTCCAAATCTTTGGAAGTAGATGTTATATCAAGAGAGATGAAGATATAGGAAAGTTTGATGCTAGGAGTGATTAAGGAATCTTTCTAGGTTACTCTACTAAGAGAAAGGCCTACCAGTGCTATAATAGAAGATTGAGGAAAACGATTGAAAGTGCAAATATTAGAGTTGATGAGGAAACTGCTAGATCATCCAGATACTATGGATATGATTCAAATGACCAACATGATAGTACTGATAAAGGAAAGAATTCTTAGACACATAATCAAGTTCAAATTGTTTCAGTGAATCAAGAAAGTATAGAAGGAGAAGCTAGTCGAAGTGCAGAAGAAAGAACAAAAGAACCAAAAGTTTGAGAGAATCCCAAAGCTCTAAGGTATGTAAAGCTAAATCATTCTAAAAATTAGATTATATGAGATAAGAACAAATGTGTGTAGAATAGAAGAATAATTTTAGAAGATTATTGTCTGATTTCCAAGAATGAGCCCAACAATGTCAATGAAGCATTTAAAGATGAATATTGGATGGAAGCAATAAAGGAAGAACTAATGCAGATAGAGAAAAATGATACATGGATTCTTGTTCCCAGACCTCGAGATAAAAATGTGATTGTAACCAGATGGGTCTTTCAAAATAAGTTGAATGAACAAGGTGAAGTGGTCAGGAATAAAGCAAGACTAGTATGTAAAGGGTACTCATAAATGGAAGGTATTGATTTTGAAGAAACCTTTGCCCCTATTGCTAGAATTGAAGTTGTAAGATTGTTTCTTTCTTATGTTGCTTTTAAGAACTAAAAATTCTATCAAATGGATGTAAAGTCATCATTTCTAAATGGTGAGCTAGAAGAAGAAGTATATGTTGAGAAATTGGATGGATTTCAACTGACTGATAAGGGAGATATGGCTTGCCAATTGAAGAAAGCACTGTTTGGACTCAAGCAAGCCCCTAGAGCCTTGTATGCTAGACTGGATAAATACTTGTTGAAGCTTGGATTCAATAAAGGTACTGCTAAAAATAATTTGTATTTTAAGATAGATCAGGATAAAGATTCAATTATTGAAATCTTTGTTGATGACATCATTTTTGAAGGTGATGATGACTTATGTATGAAATTTTATGATGAAATGAAAAGTGAGTTTGAGATGCCAATGATCCGAGATCTGAAATTATTTTTAGGATTAAAAATTACTTAGTTAGACAATGGAATATTTATATCTCAATCCAAATATGTAAGAGAGTTACTGAATTTTTTTTGCATGGAAGACTCAAATCCCATTGGTACACCCATGGTAACCAGATGCAAGTTAACAAAAAATGATGATTATCCTAAGGAAAATCAAACAAGATACATGTCAATGATCGGTAAATTACTTTATTTGACTCAGAACAGACCAAACATCATGAATGTTGTATGTATGGTTGCTAGATATCAAGCTGATCCGAAGGAATCTCATGTGACTGTTGTAAAGAAAATTTTCAGATATTTGAAAGGGACAGTTAATTTTGGCCTATGGTACCCTAAAGATGATGATCTTACTTTGAGTGCCTTTATTGATGTGGATGACAGGAAAAGTACTAGTGGTGGTGCCTTCTTCTTGGGGAAGTGGTGCAGAGCACCTTCACTTTTCATTTAGTTTGTTTAGGTATGTTTTTCCTTGAAATCAAGGTCTAGGCATAGGGAGTGGTATTTTGGTTTTGTAATAAGGCCTAGGAGGCCAATTTCATGACTTGGTATCTTTTTTAATTCGAATCTAGGGGGATTTTAATTTTTTCATTGATATTGCTTAGTTTGTTAGTTTTGGGTGTCCTAACTTTGAGGGAATTAGAAGACCAATAGTCATATCTGTTGGAATCCTTTTGTGAAAATGGAAATAAATTGAAAAGGCATGAATTGTGAAAAGGATACAGTGTGAAAATGATAAAAAAATGAGTTTGAATAAGAAAGAATGGGAAATACTGATTTTGTGGTGTGTTTTTTCTGAAACTATGTTTTCTTTCTACTCTAGTAACCCGTACTGTTAAAGATCAATAAAAGAATTTATATTGATGGATTGCATGCTGAATTAGCTTCATTTTGGTTCATTTGGGAAGGATTATCTTATAGTTATAATAGAGATCTTATTGTTTTCTTGAAACCCACTCTGTAGATAGGGTTTGTGAGGGTTTGAGTGAAAATGAACCAGTGAAGGCCATTCCACCATTGTTGCACATTGTGAGTGGGCGGAATGAGATTGTAGGGTTGTGTAATGGTGTGTTTTTACATGGAATGATAGGGTGGTGAACTGAAAACAAATATCATACCCAAATAAAGACTGGTAGTATGACTGCCCCAAGTGAAATTAGTGGTTTTTGGTGAGGACAGTGAGATTACAATCAATCTGGGCAAAGAAAACATTAGAAATGGTGTATTGGTGACTGGCACAGACTGTGCAAAAGGTTATTGAAGTCAGGGAGGAATTTGGAGTCATACCTCCTTTGTAAAAGAGGCCTATTCAGGCCATGGTGTAGCGAGGAAGGCCTAATTAGGAAGGTATTTTCCAAAACAACCTAGGTCAGGTTTGGGATATGTGTTAGGGTAGGATAAAGGGTATACAGAACTATGCAGTTAAATTTGTGAGAAAAATATTTCAAAATATATAGTTGAATAAGTGTGTCCTCAATACTACTAGCCTCCACAGCCTGTTAAGAAGGAAGATCAATAAATCAATGTCAGGGATTAGCCAAGCCAATCAAGAAGTCTTAAGAAGGCTCTATCATCACCTTATCTTGCATCATGAAGAAGTTGGTGTCTTGGTTAAGTAAAAAGAAAAATTACATTTCCTTATCTATTGTTGAGGCAAAATATATTGTTGCTGCAAAAAATTATACTGAAGTAATATGGATGAAGCAGATGCTGAGAGATATTAGAATTGAGTATGATGAGCCTATTTCTATATTTTTTAATAACTCAAGTTCCATAAACATTTCCAATAATTCGGTGTTGCATTCAAAGAAAAAATGTATATCTATCAAATATCACTTTTTGAGAGACAATGTGAGTGATAAAGAAGGCAGATTGGCGTATATGCCTACTAAGGAACAAATTGTAGACATATTTACTAAGTCTTTGCCTAAGGATACTTTTGAGTATCTCATATGGAAGTTAGGCATGATTTCCCCTCCTAACCAGAACTAAGATGCATAGTCTTTGCATCAGTTCGTGCATTTACAGTCATATCTTGTTTCAGATTGATGTTATGGTGGCTACTACTCAGGGGGAGTAGTCAGATGATTCAAATATGTGGTTCAAATATTTTTTACCTTTTCCATTGATTTCAAAGGGGGAGAAGATTAATGTGAAAAAACTTTGAGGAGAAGAGTAATATTGGAAAAAGGGAGAAGAATAGTGCAATATCCAAGGGGGAGATTGTTGGAGAAGAGCTAGTTGTGTTGATGGTATTTTTCACATCATGTGTTGCCATCAATTCCAAAGGGGGATATTGTTGGATTTTGTGGTTGTGTTGCTGATATGTGGTTTTCATTGATGTCAAAACTATAATCATTTCTATCTTGAAGGTTGTATATGTCGAGGATATTGAGAAAATTATATTAATATGTTGAAGACTGCTTGTGAAGCTGTGAAGTTCAGTGTGATAAAAATTTCAGTATGTTGGTATTTAGAAGTTTCACATTAAAGGTTTTTTTTATGAGCCTATCTAATTTATCCTTCAAAATTTTTAGAGGTGCGCATCAAGATTGGAGCAAGTTGTGAGTTTTTGTGTTCCTACAGTTATTCTGTTACTGTAGTTGGTGTTTCTGGAAGAAGATAATGTAATTCTGGTAATTTGAGTTTTTGTGTATGCTCTTGCAATGTTCATTGATTTTTCTAGATCATTCTCTATCTTTGTTGCATGTTTGCATTGATCGGTGTGTTCGTGATCTAAGATTTTTTCTTTGTGTGTTCAGGTTTTTCATGTTCTTTGTTGACATGGTGGTTGTAGACTATTGTGGATCCTCATGGATTAATTTTGAATGTTTGGCATGTTTGAGAATTTTTTTTATGTCTTCATTATGTTGTGACCGACTTTGGTTGGTACACATTGAGATTTGTTCATGAATTGGGCCGATAGTTTGTATTCATTTATTCTTTTATTTTTGGCCAACAAAGTTGTTGATGTAATTCCCTGAAGCAAATATATAAGAACGATTGTCTTCTTCATTTGAGATGTAGGTGTGTGAAGTGGAATGCAAATGGTACAAGTGTTATGTGCGAATAAAGATCAGATCATTCAATTGAAGAGAAGAGTGTGAAGAAGTTTGAGTGAAGTGTGAAGAATTGTTTTTGTGCCTAACCATAATTGTCATCAGGGTTTGAGAGAAGCTACTTTCTCAGTTCAATCTCTTTAGATGGATTTAATCTGAAAGTTTTATGTAATACAGTGTATCTTATTTGAGCAATGAGCTTTAGGCAGTGTGCCTAAATGCATGTGCATTCCTTATTCATTTTCCTTATAATTTTAACAAGGTATAAATTGTGGATTAACCTCCACTATGGTTTTTCCCCTAACAGGGTTTCCACACAAAAAAATCTTGGTGTTATGTGTGTTTTTGATGTGTTGTTGATTCATTATTTCACTGTTATTTATCAGATCTAAGATTAAAGGTTAATAAGGTTAAATAAGTTTTAAATTCTATGAAAACTGATTCACCCCCCTCTCAGTTTTCTATCCTTCTTTTTCCAAAAAAATTGATAACAATAACTTCTCTTAAAGACCCTATTAATGCCACACATTTGCATAGGTATTATGTCTAATCCCCTTTTTGAATGGTATGAATTATAAAGCAATGAACTTAGAGCTATTGAATTATATCCTATATGGTTTCTCATTGCTTCATTCTTGACAAATCATTATGTATGTGTCTTGAACACTAAAGTAATTATTTAATTCATTTTATAATTTCTTTAGATTTCATACTATTCAAATTTATTCTTATGTGTTATGTTGCTTTAAAATCATAAGTGCATAACATATTTACTCTTTATGTCGTATCTACAAGAATCTCTAATACATTTTAATTAGATCACATAAAGTTTTGTTAAATCATGGAGACATTAATTAAATAATCTTACAAAGGCTATTTAATTAATCACATTGTCATTTAACATTCACACATTAAAACAAAACATATAACATCAAAATTCTTATATATATCAATTTTTTTTTTGTACATGTCATCATAATATAAAATGTCACTGAGGACTGTGAATACCAAATCCCCCAAGATCTGGTACTCACACTACATCAGTAGTCAGACATAAGGAGATGGTCGTGTGTGATCATGATCACGATCCGCTGAATCTAATCACAAATTCCATCCCCTCCATCTGCGCAAGTGCCACCTGATGCTATTCGTCTATCTGATCCCTATCTACCTATAGTTGTGTCACCTCTCTCTCTAGTCTCTCAAACTCTATTGGAGTCTGTGATGACTATGCCTGTGATGCATTCCTAGCTCGTTGGACCTATCTCCTCAAGCTCTCATACATTGCCTGTAGTCTCGAAAAGGGTCTCAATGACTCTGGATCAAGCTCCACTATTGATGGGGGTACATAATTTGATTCCATCTCCTCCTTGTTGAAATATGCTTGAACTATTTATGTAGCCACCTTATGGTAGAGATCTTGCTAATCCTCTGTGGGCCTTGAACGATAGAAACAAAACCTAATCAATACCCATTGTGATATATATATGCATAAAAGTAATACATCCAAAACACAAATTATATGCATCAAATTAAATATCATCAGTTATATCTCTAGTAGGCTGAGCAATATCAACCTCATCTTATGTAGGGGGCATGGATGTTGTGCTAGCCTCTCCTCAATTTTGAGTACTGGTGCCTACTGGTGCCGCTGCTTAGGATCTAGTCATATGAATGGATGATGTCTCTCCCCACTCATGTTGATCCTCAACTGCCACCTCATTACTATCACTCAGATGTGGCTCCTTATCCTCATCACACTCCTCATCAATAATGTCAATAAATATGTCCATAGCCCTATAGCGTGTCTCCTTGGCTCTATTGTTTCCTTGGCTCTATCCTCTCTCTCATCTCCCTCATCTGACAATGGTTTTGCATCTCCTAAAAAGCTCATCAATCAGAAACACATGATTTGGTCGTGATGTTTTTCACCACTCCTCATAATCCCATATCGAATTGGCATCATCTGTGTTGGAGACTAGTGACTAATTATGATCAGAGTAATTGGAGTCACTCTAGATGACGTCATCTAGAGTAAACCGCATTGTATCACTAGGTCTCCGAGCACTCTGCATTGACCTCCTAAAAGATTACTATACCTTGGGTGGTATCTAAATCTATCCAAATTGTAGCATGACTCAGTCATAATAGAAGGGATGTACTGTGTGATCATGCCAACCAACCAGAAATCTATCTAACTAAAGTCTCCTCATCTTCCTCATGTAGTCTGGTGATAGGGAGGTTGGAGGGATCAATCACTGATCCCTACTCTAGGTCTTACCTGGGAAGACCTCTATGGTGTCTCACTTCACCACCTTAACCTAAGGACCTATTTCTAGTTTAGGTTCCCATGGTTCTCCTTGCAAACCCAAATACCACCACAACTCTCCCAACCAAGTCAACCTTGGTGCTTTGTTTGCAATTCTTCCCTTAGCCCTTAATCCACCCTAAAGGCTAACCTACTCCCAATACTAGATCTCAGCTTTGCAGGGGTGTGGAGATGTTTCTAATAGGTTCAAACCATCACATAGGGTTAAAAAGGCTACTAGACCTAGGAGCCCCAATTAGCCCTCCTTCGTCGAGAAAAAAGTTAGAACTCCAAAGTTTTCCAAAGAACACAAGATCTTTCCTTGGGGTTCCTGGTTCTCATGCCCACCACTCTAATATTTTAGTGGTCCTAACCCTCAACTGTTCGTACACAGGTTGGACCTTCAATTTAGCAAATTTGGCCTTTTTGAGCCCTTTCCCTGACCACACAGTAGACTGTCATGAGTTTCTCTCACCAAATTGATTGATGGAGCTTCCTCCTCCATGCTAGTTCTTTGCAAGGCATCTGGTTGCCCTCTCCACACCGTGACTTGACAGGAAATGATCACCCCTGCAAATCAAGTGCCATGCACTCCTTGTCTTCCCTAGCCATACACTTCTTAGCTCGCCAAGGAGAAGACTTCCATGGTGTTTCTTGAACTGTTAAAGACTCCTAATCCTACCATGTATACAATCATGGAGTCTAGTCACAATTCTCAAAGGGTCGTACATTATGTATAGAGGGAATGTGATCTAAACCTCCATTTATACAAACAAATGGAGGAAAATAAACTATCTACAAACAAAACTAGAAACCAAACTAAGAAACTAAATTGCTACCACATAGTGCTTGATTGACACTCACATTACATCCTACACAAGCTACAATCCCACTTTCAATCCATTAAAGCTCTACTTCTCATTAAAAACCAGAAAACTCCCATTAATACAACTGTTCACACTTAAATTTCAAATTTTCAAATATTCCAAATGCTTCCAACCTTGTTCTCATCTCGAGAGCACCCTTAAATAGGGTCTCCAAATTAGTTACCTCTCTTTAGGTCACTCCTATTCTACTTTTAGCTTTCATTAAGCTTTATTAGCAAAATTTAGAAAAACCAACACCTAAAAAGGGCTAAAAGTTCTAAGGCCTTACTTGTAGCCAAAACCTCAAGCCTAAGCAATGGTCAACATGACCTTTACCAACACAAGACATGATCACAAATGCCATTAAAGAAAAACATAAAGGAATAAAAAGAGATTGCTAAGTTAGGCCTAAAAAAATTGCCAAGTCATGACCTTCTAGACCACGTAAGGTATCTTATGGGTGCTCCTGCACCATTCTCCCCCTCTACACAAACACTAAGGAATGTGGGGAGGAATCGGTGATAAATCAAGTCCATGCTTCTTGAATTGAGCTTCATCCACCCATGTAGCCTCAGATTCAGGTTCGTCCTTCCATTTGATGAGGAGTTCCATGTATTCCTTATACCTGGTAGACTTCTTCACCCTTGACTCCAAGATCCTGTCTGCTTGTATCCTATCCCTAGTAGGTAAGGCTATGTTACCCACATCCTTGAAGATATCCCTACTATTTTGATCCATGTCAGTGACTATTCCCTTATACCTAATCAAATCAGCCACATTGAACACTAGTGAGATGCCTAAATCTGTGGGTAACTCTACCTTGTATGCATTCTCACCATATTTGGCTAACACCTTACATGGTCCCACTCTCTTCATCTGCAGCTTGGTTGATGTTCCCTTCTGCAACCTAGATTTGTTGAGGTGGACCATGACATAGTCTCCTACTGCAAATTGTAGATCCTTCCTAGATAAATCCACCTTAGCTTTCAGCTTGTGAGTAGCCTCTGTAATTGTCTTTTTCACTTGCTCTTGTATCTCCTTCATGGTCTGAGAGAAATCCTTAGCCTGGCCACTCCTATACTCCATAGCTCCTAAATCTCTAAGTTCACATGCACCTCTTGGATGCATTCCATACACTATTTCAAAGGGACTTCTACCTATGGTCAGGTTCACACTGTCATTGTAGGCATATTCAACTTATGAAAGGACCATGTCCCATGTCTATCCATTCTCTGTGGTTAGGCATCTTAGAAGATTACCTAACACCCTATTGATCACCTCAGTTTTCCCATCGGTTTGAGGATGGTAGGCTGATCCAAAAGACAAATTGGTACCCAATCTGCTCCATAGAGTCTTCCAAAAATGACTCATGAACTTCACATCCCTATCTGAAACAATGCTCAATGGCAATCCATGGATCCTCACAATCTCTTTGAAGAAAAGGTGAGAAATATAGCTAGCATCATGGGTGGTCTTGCAAGGAACAAAGTGACTCATCTTACTGAATCTATCTACCACCACATAGATACTATCAAACCCTATCTTAGTCTTAGGAAGTCCTACCACAAAGTCCATGCTAATACATTCCCATGGTCGGTTAGGAATGGGTAGGGGTTGATATAAACCTGCATTACTAGATCCTCCCTTAGCTTTCATACACACTACACATTGCTCCACATACCTCCTGACATCCCTTGGAAACTTAGGCCAATAGTAAAACCTCTGCACTAGTTCCATTGTCTTATTGATTCCAAAATGACCACTAAGACTACCATTATGCTTCTCCTGGATGAGATTCTCTCTCATTGATCCTCTTGGAACACATAACTAATTCCCCTTGAATAAAAATCCACTCTACAAAGTATACTCTGAGTATTGACTATTAAAATGATTCTCAAAGTTAGAACATACCTTGTATGCCTCCGAGAAGTCTTCATCTTCCCCATAGAGATCCTTGAAACTTTCTATTCCAATGCTCTTTACTTGTATCTCTTGCACTGTCAACAATCTCATGCTTAGTGCATCTGCCACCTTGTACAACTATCCCTTCTTGTGCTTAATGGTGAAAGTGAAGGCTTGGATGTACTCCATCCATTTCAAATGTCTATTGCTCAACTTCTCTTGAGTGTTGATATAGCTAAGTGCCTGATTGTTAGTAAAGACTACAAAGTCTTTAGGTAGAAGATAATGCCTCCACTTCCTAAATGACTGTACTAAAGAATAAAGTTCTAGGTCATAGGTGGAATAATTCTTCTTAGCTTCATTGAGATTTTCACTAAAGAAAGCTATAGGCCTGCCTTCTTGGCTTAGCACTCCTCCTACTACAACTCCACTGGCATCACATTCCACTATAAACAACTTATCAAAACTAGGTAACAAAAGAATGGGTTTAGTTTCCACTTCTTGTTTCAGTTTCTCAAAACCCTTCTCAACTTCTAGAGTCCATTTGAACTTAGTATTTAGGCCACCTTTGATTGTATCAAGGACTAGTGCACATATTCCACTAAAGTTCCTTATGAATTTCCTATAAAATTGAGCCAATCCATGAAAAATTCTTACCTTTGTCCCTGTGGTTGGTGTAGGCTAATTTAGGATAGCTTCCACCTTGCTTGGATCCATCTTCAATGATCCTTGGGATACTACAAACTCCAAATACACAAGCTCCTATTTGAAAAACTCACATTTCTCTAGGTTGATGGCTAACCTCTCTTCCTGCAATCTTTTAAGAACCAATTACACATGCTTAAGATGTTCTTCTGCTGTCTTGCTAAAGATGAGTATATCATCAAGATATACCACCACAAATATCCCTATAAAGTCTTTGAGAACTTCATTCATGAGCCTCATGAATGTGCTAGGGGCATTAGAGAGGCCAAATGGCATAACTCTCCACTCATACAACCCATCATTTGTCTTAAAGGTTGTCTTCCACTCATCTCCATCTTTAATTCTGATCTGATGGTATCCACTTTTGAGATCCAACTTGGTGAAGTACTGAGCTCCTCCAAGACAATCCATCAAGTCCTCAATCCTAGGAATAGGGAACCTATACCTGATTGTGATTCCATTTATAGCTCTAGAATCAGTGCATAATCTTCACTTACCACCTTTCTTGGTTGCTAAGACCACTGGTACTACACATAGACTGATTCTCTTCCTAATTGATCCTTGATCCAACAACTCCTACACTTTCCTAGCTACTTCTAGGTTCTGATATGGTGTAAGCTTGTAAGCTTCTTTGTTTGGAAATGAGGCTCCTGGTATGAAGTCAATCTGATGACTAATGGCTCTCTTTGGAGGTAAGGTTGCAGGTGTACCATCACTAACTATGTCCTTGAACTATTCTAACAACTTCTGCACTACTTCCAGTATGACTATTTTCTTGGCCTTGTCTTCTTCTTTGGGTAGCACCATGATCACATATCCTTCACCTCCTTGATGTAGGGTATTAATGAACTCCTTTCCACTGCTTAATAAGACACTAGGGGTCTTTGACTACCCTTCTTCCTCATCTGACAGTGACTACAATTTGAATGTCTTTCCATCCTTCTTGAAAGAGATAGTGTTCTCCTTACCATCATATATGGCACCTTTTTCATACTGCCATGGTCTGCCCAATAGAAGATGGCATGCATCCATGGAAAATACATCACATAATAACTTATATTTGTAACCTCCAATGGAGAACTTCACCGTTGTTTTCTCATTGACAAGAACACTCTGCCCTTTGTTCAACCATGTCACTTTGTAAGGGTTAGTGTGGGGTACTTTCTCCAATTTCAACTTCCTTACTGCCTCCTTTGAGATGATGTTATCAATTGAACCTAAATCCACAATAACCTTACACACCTTTCCAAGTATTTTTCATCTTACCCTGAACAAGGCTCTCCTTTGCTTTGGCTCTTCCTTGACCGGTTGTCTGATCAAAATTCTTCTAAACATTAGGTTCTCCCCCATTTCTGATTCAATGTGATTAACCTCAGGTGATTTGGTACTCGTGGTGTCCTCTTGAGCATATGCCACTCTCTTTTCTGCATTTGATGAAGATGCTTTCTCCAGGCACCTATAAGCTAGATGTCCTACTTGACCATAGTTATAACACTTCATACTAGCAAAGTATGAGTTACTCTTGCCTACTCCTCTTCCTCTATTTGATCCTCCTTGAGGTCCTCTACCTCTTCCATAGCCTCCTCTCGAAGGTGTTTCACTTCCATGCTCTGTGAGTTTAGACTCTCCCTAATTTCTTTGTTCAGTCCCTCTACCTTGGTAACCACCTCTATGTCCTCTTTGATCTCTACCTTTGCCTCTACTCTTAGAATCTTGATCTTGTTTTCTCTTGCTTCTTTCCTCAATCTTTATAGCCAATTGGTAACATTGGTGTACTGTCTTGGGACTTAGAAGAGTCATCTCCTCTTGAATTTTCCACTTCATGCTGTTAAGATACCTAGCCACCTTGAGACTTTCATCTTCTGAAACATTAGACCTCATACAAAGCTTTTGAAACTCCTCAGTATAGGAATTCACATCTTGGTCTCTTTGTCTCAAGCTTTGTCTCTTCTTATGCAATCGAATCTCATAATCATCTGGCATGTATGCTTCTCTCACTTTGGCAACCATACCCTTCCAAGTAGAAATAGGCTTCTTGCCTTCCTTTTCCCTCTTTGTCTAAATGAATTTCCACCATGTCAAGGCAGATACTCCCAATCTGATTTGACCACCTTCACTTTCTGTGCTTCAGTGACTCCATCACACTCAAAATGGTTTTCCATTCCCTCTATCCAATCCATGACTAGGTCAACTTCCAATTTCCCACTAAACGATGGTATGCCTTCAAGAATGGTTCTTCTTGTAGAATAGGGTCAGGTTTAGGGGTCTTTTCTTCCTCTGCAACCTCTTCACTCTTTGGTACCCTGCCTTGCAACCTATCACTGACCTCATCAGTCTTGGTTTGCACATTGTTCATTGCTTGCTCAAGTTGAGCTATTCTTTTTCTCAATCTCCTATTGTCTTCCTCTTGATCTTCAACCTTCTTGGACAACTCAATATTTGTCACCATGGTTGTAGAACCACTAGACTCAAGCTCAGACATACATCAATCTATCCCAAATATTTTGTTGCTTTGATACCAATCTGATAGGGAGGTTGGAGTGATCAATCATTGATCCCTACTCTAGGTCTTACTTGGGAAGACCTCTATGGTGTCTCACTTCACCACCTTAACCTATAGGACCTATTTCTAGTTTAGGTTCCATTGGTTCTCCTTTCCAACCTAAATACCACGACAACTCTCCCAACCAAGTCAACCTTGGTGCTTTGTTTGCAATTCTTCCCTTAGCCCTTAATCCACCCTAAAGGCTAACCTACTCCCAATACTAGATCTCATCTTTGCAGGGGTGCAGAGATGTTTATAACAGGTTCAAATCATCACATTATGGTTCTTGAGGGTCCACCTATCTTCATTTTCCCATCACTTCCACCAAACCCTCATATAAGGTTAAAAAGGCTACTAGCCCTAGGAGCCCCAATTAGCCCTCCTTCTCCAAGAAAACAAGTTAGAACTCCAAATTTTTCCAAAGAACATAGGATCTTTCCTTGGGGTTCATGGTCCTTATTCCCACCACTCTAATATTTTAGTGGTCTTAACCCTCAACTATCCATACACAGGTTGGACCTTCAATTTAGCAAATTTGGCCTTTTTGAGCCCTTTCCTTGACCACACAGCAGACTGTCTTGAGTTTCTCTCACCAAATTGATTGATGGAGCTTCCTCCTCCATGCTAGTTCTTTGCAAGGCATCTGGTTGCCCTCTCCACACCATAACTTGATAGGAAATGATCACCCCTGCAAATCAAGTGCCATGCACTCCTTGTCTTCCCTAGCCAGACACTTCCTGGCTCGCCTAGGAGAAGACTTCCATGGTGTTTCATGAACTATTAAAGACTCCTAATCCTACCATGTATATAATCATGGAGTCTAGTCACAGTTCACAAAGGGTCATATGTTATGTATAGAGGGAATGTGATCTAAACCTCCATTTCTACAAACAAACTGTCAGATCAACAAATGGAAGAAAATAAACTATCTACAAACAAAACTAGAAACCAAACTAAGAAACTGAATTGCTACCACACAGTGCTTGATTGACACTCACATTACATCCTACACAAGCTACAGTCCCACTTTCAATCCATTAAAGCTCTACTTCTCAGAAAAAACTAGAAAACTCCCATTAACACAATTGTTCACACTTAAATTTCAAAATTTCAAATATTCCAAATGCTTCCAACCTTGCTCTCATCTCGAGAGCACCCTTAAATAGGGTCTCTAAATTAGTTAACTCTCTTTAGGTCACTGCTATGCTGCTTGTACCTTTCATTAAGCTTTATTAGCAAAATTTAGAAAAACCAACACCTAAAAAGGGCTAAAAGGTCTAAGGCCTTACTTGTAGCCAAAACCTCAAGCCTAAGCAATGGTCAACATGACCTTTACCAACACAAGACATGATCACAAATGCCATTAAAGCAAAAACATAAAGGAATAGGAAGAGATTGCTAAGTTAGGCCTAAACAAATTACCAAGTCATGACCTTCTAGGCCACCTAAGGTATCTTATGGGTGCTCCTACACCATCTGGCCATTGTAGAGTAAGTTGATAAGGTCTCCAAAAGATCCCATCCTTCTTGAGTCAGTCAAACCTCACTCTCCAAAAGTGTAAATCTCCATACTTCCATAACCGTTGAAGAGGATAACCAAACACTCGAGAATACCCCATTGTTGTAGGACATGGGAAGCCAGTAGGCCTAGTGCAAGTGATATGCTCTAGGCACCAAACATGCAGAAGCGTATAGTGCACCATATTTTCTACCTCCTAGAATACAAAATGCCCCAAATCATAGTAAAAATTTTAAAGGATGTAGCATCCCCAAGCATATATGATCTTGTACTCTACAATCCCCATATTAGATGCACTAGCCCGCCCTCAAGGTGTGTTTCTCATCCATCTAGGAGTACCAATGCGACGGTATACATCATGATCTATCTCACCACTAGCGCTCATTAATAAAGTAACAGTGCCAGGTCAATCCATCCTGACACCCTATCATTGTGAACTAGTCCATCAAGGCAATACTATATATCTTCCCGTTGCTCATGAAAGGACCGGTCCCTCTAGAAGTGCACCTACTCCCCTTGAATAGGAACTCAGAGTTTGCGGTGCACATCCTCTAAGGTGATGGTCATCTCTCTAGTAGGAAGGTGGAATGTGCATGTATCTGCATTCCATCTCTCACACAATGCCATCAACATAGCATCATGGTACCTCATGGGGGGTATGAGGTATGCCCAATAAATCCCCACCTCCTACAAATGCTTTTTGTCTGACGCTGACAATGCAAGGGCTAGATCTCTCAAAAAGCTCAGTTGTCTCCACCCATACACTAGTGGGATCTGGTGGGTACCTATCAAAAACATCAAAATATGCTCTCTAAATCATCTAATATCTTAAATTTAACTCTAATTCATCATGCAAGTGTACAAGGACACTTTGCAAACAAAAGGGACACTTTGTGAACTTTTTTTCCAAGTTCCTAAATTAACCTAAATATGCATATAAATCATTCCATAATTGAAAAATAAAAAATCAAAGGTGACAAAATCGACTCACCTCATGGTGTCGCTCGTCGCATGCTACTTGGTCTCACAATGTACATCTAGTCTCGCAGGTGTAAACTCTCATCCGCTCAGCATATTTCACTATCTCCTCATCACTCTCGTGCTACACAAAGGTAAATAGACAAGTAAATGAAAAATTACTCCATTTTCATTCTTATTACTTTTTATCATACTCATGTAAGAACATTTATAATTTTACTATCTTAGACCTATTAGTGTGCTTTTCATTGAAAACAACAGATCGGGTGCTAGTGAACTCCATTTTTTATGATGTTTGTTGCCTTAGAATCGTGTTTCCACACCCTACATCATCACTCACATATTGTTATGTGGCATGGTACTTGGAAATTCCCTCTGATATGCATATCCTCATTCGATGTGGCTAGATTTCTACCTTGATTCCACCTACATAAAGCAAGCAGAATCAAGGGGGGGCATACATCTATCCTCGAATTTGATTTCTAGGAATTAGATAAGAGGATTTTTGGACTACTAATGTGTTTGTGTTGTAGGATGTTGTTCCTAACGTTATGGTTTTGCAGATAACTACATTGGGGGCTTCATTCTCCCACCTTTTAATGAGTATCCTTTTATAAGAAAAGTGCATTGTTTAGAGTCCTTTAGCTTACATATGCATGTAGAGTCATATGGGTGCTAAAGTGGAGGCTAAATGTGTCACAAAAAATTATATACCTTTGAAAAAAATGACAATTTTGTGCCTAATTTGGTCCTACTTTAGACACCCTTGCATCAATCACCCTTTAAAATAGCATTTATAGACCCCTAAGGCTCATTATCTTTGACTTTGAGGCCTATTTTACCTAAGGAATCATACAAGTCCCAAAAAATAGCACCAAAATCACTCAAATATCATAAATCCCACATCAAAAACCCTTGGTTGGACTAAGCCGCCCAAGGTGGTGACTTAGTCCCTTTTAGGGTTATTTGCATTTTTGATCGGGAAAATGTTCGACTTGCTAAAAATTCCTGATGGTTTTCGGCCTCTTAGGTAAAAATAACCGATAATTAGGTATTTTTTCTTATAAATACATGTTTTTAGGTCACTTTCAAGGACTCTTTTGGTCATTTTTCACAAGAAATCTCAAAAATCAAGTACTAAACTTATTCCACAAGAAGATTCATCTCTCTTTCTAAAGAAAAGTTGAAGCTTAGGGCAGGAAACTAGGGTTTTTGTAGGTCTTCAAGCTTACTTCTCACTCAATATATCACATTGAAAAGGATTGATCATGGATGTCTATGGAGAATCATGGAGAAATCCAGGTTGAGGAGATGCAACTAGCCATCAAATCACACCTAAAGACTTGTTTTTAAAGTGATTCCATCTTCCATTTTTTCTCTATCTTCAGACTTAAGGTTTGCATCTCATTTTCATTCATCAATGTTGTAGGGTTTCTTGGATTGAAGTCTTGCATCATTCAAATCTCACTTATGCATCTTATTCTAGCACATTAGAATAGGATTTTTTTTAATCTTACTTCAAATTTTCCTAGTTCTAGACACACTTAGGACTAGGGTTTATGCAAATTTCTTATCTCTTTCAAATTTTAAATACCAACTATGGGTTTGACCAAGGAAAACCACACATTAGAAACCAAAATTAATTTTGTTTTGTTGGTTATTTTGCAGATCTGAACCCAAATTTTGGTGAAAAAGAAGATTGTAGACCATATGCTTCCGACTCCACTTTCAAATTTATCGAAAAGTTGAAATGGACTAAGTTTCCAATAGTGGAAACTTAGTCCCATTGCATGATATTTTCAAGGATTTTGGAAGATTTGAGCACCCAGCTGGTTGGAACAAAGCTCAGTGCAATTTACTAGGACTGGGGCTAAGTTGTCCAGACTGGCATAAGTGTCCCATCTCGCATAAAAATCAGATTTTCTAGGTTTTCAGAGGTTCCTAAAACTCCACTTTGGCCCTCTTCAGTTTCTAGGTGCATTGGTTTTAGCTATTCTATTATCTTTCCTTGTATAGTCTTTATTTTATCCTTTTTACATAACATCATGTTTTTTCAAACAATGTAGATTTGATTAGCTTATATTCAATAGTTAGTTTCATTTATCAAATTATTGCATTTAGAGTACTTCATATAGGAATCTCAATCAAATTCAACCCCTAATATTGAATGAAACCCAAGTTTTGGGTGCGTGAAAGAGACCCCCATCCTTCTAGGTGAAAACCCTAGAAAGCTTTGAGGAACCCTCCTTTTACCCCCAAAATTTGTGGTTCACCATATTTATTGGCTTGAAACTAATGGAGATGTAATGCTAGTTAAAGGAAAGGGTTTAAGGCCCCCTTTGTTTCATGTGCATTGTGATGCTTTTAATTGTTGAAAAAAATAAACCAAGAAAATAAATCTTTTGAAATGAATTGATAAAACTTTAGATGTATCATATTTTCTCCAAGCATTCCAGCTCAATGAGTGTGAAAACTGTTTTCCACCAAACTCTCCATGAAGAGAAAATATCTTTTGATATCCATGGACAAAACTTACAATAATCTCTTAAGGAAGAAAATCAACTTATTCCCAAAACTTTTAAATAGAATGTGATCTAGTTAAATAATCCCTTTCATTATTTTGGAGAAGATTGTAGTAAAATTCTATAGGGTTTGTTGAAGAACATACATTATATTTCAACACCATTTTTTCTATTGAAAATAATAATGTTGTTGTTCAAGTTCTTTCCTATGTCACTTATGCCTATCATGGATAAAGACTAGTACATTTGAATTGTAAACAACCGATTCAAAGTACACATTAAGATTTTATCTAAAAACCTTGAAGATCCATTTTTTTGTCTCTCTTTGTCTTTTAAAATTTGATCATTGTTTTCAAGTGTCACTTATACTATCTTGTCATGAGCTTGAATACCATATAGTCTATCCTCTTGAAATTTGTCTATTATCTACTCTTCATAATTTTGTCTAGTTTATGCATTTTATTCTTGTTCAAAGAGACCTTTCATGCACTTACACTTCAATTTTTTTTCTCTTAGAACTTATTTTTGCTTTAAGACTATCATAAAAGGGATCAAAAACCTTGCCCCATGACTATCAACAAATGAAAGTGCACCAAAAAAAAAAGAATACATGTTCTCATCTTGATATTTGTAGAGAATAAAAATAAAGAAATGGATATATAAGGTTTGATTTAACAAAACTTGGATATGAATCACATAATATAACAAACTTCTTGCTCTCATAGTTACTAAAAGGTTTGATGTGGTAGAAATATCACAATATTGAATGAATAACTTATAACCCTTCTCTAAGTTTTACAGTGGGAAGATTGTTATGGAAGCATTTCATATCCACTCCCCAATATTCAAAAACCCTACTATCAATATTATTCATTAAGAGAGACTCTCATTTTAACATAATAAACCGTATCAGCCTAGAGACCTTGAAAAATTAATAACAACAAAACACAACAAAGGTTTTGAATACTTACTAGACAATATTCAAGACATCTTTAGAAAAATATAAATGGGATTTTATGTCTAATGAATAAAACCTTCAAAAATATTGAACATGAAGATGCCAAAAACTCTCAAAACCTTGAAGATGCATTGTTTTGTTTATATCTCTTTTAAAATTTGATCATTATTTTCAAGTGTCACTTATATAAATCTTATCATGAGCTTGACTGCCATCTAGTTTTTCCTCTTGAAATTTGTATATTATCTACTCTTCATAAGTTTGCCAAACTATATGCATTTTATGCTTGTTCAAAGAGACATGTCATGCACTTAGACTTCAATTGTTTTTTCTTGCTAACTTATTATGCACGTAAGGCTATTATAAAATGAACCACAAAGCCTTTTCCTATGAGTTTCAATAAATGAAAGTGGATATAAAACCATAGCTATACATGTTATCATCTTGGTATTTCCAGAGAAGATAGCTAAATTAGTGGATGTATGGGGTCTAATTAACAAAACCTGGATATGATTCACATAATATGAAAAACTTATGGATTTGGTTCCCATTATTTCACTCACTCTTTTAATTTCCTACATATTAACCAAAAAACATGATGAAATTATTAAATGAAAAAAGCTACTCACCCTACGGGAATTTGGAATAAAGAAGAGACCCAAGACCAAAATAGAATAGGGGATAAGTATTGAAAATACCATTCATGCTAGATATAAGTGGACCAATATTGAGTTTCCTCACATGCAAAAATACAATTTCTATGTATTTATGATACTAAGCCTATATATATTGTGATTTTTACTAGAATTCAACCTGGATGGAGAATATTCATTGCTTATTGTGATGTTTTATTTGATGAAAACATGTCAAGTGGTGTCGTATTGGATTTTATTACCTATAATAGAAATTTTGTGCCACGTCACCAACATTCCAAGAAGGTATACTACTAGTATACCACTAGTTATTAACAATTGTTAGAGGAGTCAACAATGAAACTCATATTTACAAATAGGAGCACCTTATTTTGAGCATAATGAAGTGAAATGATGCTTCTTCTAACTTTTAACTGATATAATTTTATCTATTTTAATCATGTTCTCACCTATCTAATGACAAAAGGATAAGGTAGATTAAAGATTCTGACTTGATTTGTATTTGTGAATGCTCCTCTCAAGTTCTTTGGAGTTATTTCAGCTATGTAGATAGGAACCTATCCAAGTATTTTAAAATAAGGGAATTAAAAGAAATGCCAAAAAACAAACATAATCAAGCTTTTTTAGACCTCAAAATGCTATATATGCTATAAAAATGAGTCATTGTTAGCTATATTATATAAATATTGATGTTGATTCACCCATATATTCAGAGGATAAACATCACCACTTTTAATATTATATAGAAAGGAGGCATATTGTATAGGAAGTAAGGCTAACCCCATATCCCACAAAAAATCTTCCAATATCCAGTGGTATTGCAACTTGCACAAGATAAAAATATTGTTTTTACAAACTATTTTTGAGTATAAAATGCAACCCAAATTTATCTTATGATCTACTCTTTCAAGACGTCCATATTATACCTATAAACACTACTAAAAAAACAATACTCAATAATCTAAACAAGTTTCACATCATGTAAAAGGAGGGAGAAGTGACTAAAAGTACAAAAAGGTGATGCATCTATAATAGGAGAAGCCCTAGACTTGCTTATTAGGTGCAAAACAACCTCAAGGATTTGATGTGCATTCAAACAAACTCATGGAATACTGTCACAAAGGTTAGGAGGAGAAAGGTGTAGCTATGAAAGGAACTGATATCCACAAGGGAAACCTACAATTATTTAAGAAAACACAATGGAACCATAAAATAGAAAGGAAATGATAAGTTCTTTTATTGATTGTGAAGGCTCAAACATGTGTTATAAATTTGATATGCAGAAATTTATACCAAAATTCTAGTCACTCCCCATCTTCTGCCTAATTACAAAAAGATATAAGAGAAAACTAACTGATTGTGTCAGAGAAACATGGAAGATGTCTTCAAAAGGAGAACAAGGAGTACAACTACTTCTTCAATGCTTCAATTGGCTTCACCTTCTTCTAGGCATAGAAGGGACAAACATGTTGATTTCTCTCATTGAAACTCCTTGATAATCTCAACTGATGTCTTGGAGTAGTTAACTAAATATTCTTGCATGAAAATCTCTTAGAGGGGCTCAATAACTTCCACTACTCATTCAAACAATTACTTTTTTTCATTCATCATTTTGTGCACTCATTGGTGGTGTAGAAGGATATTTCTCTTTGCTAAATTTTATGCACTAAAATCACCTCCACCTATCATACTTGCTCAAACCTCATGATGCCATTCGAATTCAATGCAAATAAATGACTATTATCATGTTATAATTAAAAATTGATTTCCAACAAAAACCTACTTTTATGGCTCAAAAATTTGAGGTTTAAATTTTTAGACTCAAAATCTGGACAAAATGGTTTGAATCTAAATACCAACATTTTCTACTACAAGTAAACCTGTTAATATGTGTGCTGAAGTAAACACTAGAATGTGAGCTAAAAATAACTAAATCTAAAGCAACTAGAACCTAAGGATTTAACCAAAAGGCTAGAATCTCAATTTCTTCTCTTTTCAAATAGAATCTATAGCTTATGAAAGAGATCCAAACTAATCAAACAAAAATAGAAAAAAACAACAAAAACTACTGAAACCACATAATAATACTTATCTATAATAAAAAAGAACAAAATAAAACAAAATATAATGCAAAAAGAAACTTTATTAAGGTATGAAAAACTAATTTAGGTTTAAGAGCCGCTATGATTTTGCTCCTAGTAGAGGTCTTGAATTTTTTTGAAGGTTTGTGGTGTGTCTTGCCTTGTCTTAGTTCCGTGCTTCTAAGTTTATGGGTAGGGTTTAGGGTTTTAGGTGAAAAACCTCTTTTAAAATTTCATATGGTCATAACTGTTGAACATTATAATTATTTGTTGACTTGAACACCTGGTTACTAGTCACTTAAGTCATATCTTGAGCCATTTAAATCATTATCCACATCGGTCCCTTGAGTTAGGTCTATCGATCACCATCTGCAAATTAATCATTTTTATTTTTCCATGGTCAGGCTAAGTAATTACATGCTTAAATACTTATGTATAAAGTTTTTCTCCCCAAGGTTTAAGTCTCATTGACCTAGTAGTGGCTCTATTTTAAGAAATAACAATTTTGGCAAGTGCAAAGATGAAAATTTATGGTGGTCATTTAATAGTCACAAGAAGATCTTGAATGTTCCCAGCATGCCCATTCCAATTTATTGCTTATTATTTTATTCACATGGGTTGGCGGGCTTAATCCATGTTTCTTGTGCTTAGGTGGGCCCAATTCCTTTATTGAATATGGGCATGTGCAAGATCATCATGGAAAAAATAGGCCCTTAAGTGGCAATAAAATTTAGGAAATTAGAGTTAGGAAAATTGACATAAACATTTGAATAAGTTATCTATATTATTTCAAAAATATGTAGCAATAGAATCTGTAGAAAATTGAATTTAGTTTCTAAACTACTAGGTTTTTTTTTTTTTTAAATTCTATTTGGTGAAAATTTGAAATTTCAATGGAGTAGTACTTAAATTTCAGGGAAAAATTAAGAAGTAGGTGTCTATCTAACCACCCTAAACACAATAAAATGATAATATTTTTTTATAATATTTTAGATATAAGTAGGGGACTCATGTCCTGATGTGATGCATATTTTTTTGTAATTTTTTTCTAAGTAAATAATTAATTATTAATTTTTTATTACAACTTTTAAAAAATATAAAAACTCGTATGTCTGACTACCTTAACTTGGTCAAAACTTCATGAAATTCAATTTTCTTTTTTAAATCCTATATTATGTGAAGCATAGAATGTGGCACATGTTTTGGATTCAAAAAATGTGATACTATTTTAAATCTATAGATTTTTTTCAATTAGTCTACCAATCAGGACTTTAGTTGTAATTCAAATAGAAAATCAATTATAATTATTTATTAAATTCAAAGTAAAGCTTAATTTATATTGGTGGAAATCTGAGAATCACCTTTAAAAACTCTTTTCATTTCATCAATTTTGGGTTAAAAAAAGTCATCAGCCACAAGGGGCCATCATATCACTTAGATATCGCCACTTATTGGCCCACCATGATCCTGCACATACCCATACTTAAGACGGTATCAAATGATATCAACGGTGGTCGATTGATCATATGGTGGCATCTCGACCATTCCTCACTGCCCGTTGATGTTTATTCTTCATTAAAATAATCTAACGAGCTGGCTAGCAGTTGCCACGTGTCAAGTCTGAAGGTGGGCCTAACCTTTCCAAGAGGTCAGCAAGACGAAATTTGAAGAGGATTAATGTTCGATAGTAGTTGATGTGGGTCAATCCTGACCACTCCCCACTATCCCATGCGGGTCCCTCCTTTGTTGATAGGTTCTCAACATTGCAGTGGGCAATTGCCTCATGGAGTAATCTAGAGGACATGGAAACATTGAAGCAAGGGGTGAATATTAATCAAATATTTTCACAAGGGACATGAACAATAAAGGATGCGCTACTAAATGGAGGTATAGTGCATGTGTTTTGAGATCTCTTAATCTAGGTCGTTGATGGTGTAGGAGGAATAAGGCCACAAGATGTGAGTAAGTGGAAGTTGTGATATTTAATCTCAGCCCTTCCCTATCTACCTACTGATAAAATGTGTGAATGTTTTTGAACCACCAAAACTATATACAAGAAAAAGGAAAGAGGATTCCCCAAATAGGCCCCTAGGGTTTTTCACCTAGGAGCTTGGATGGAAGAATGACTCTCTTTCACCTAATAATATTCTTTTTGGGTGAGTTCATTCAAAATGGGTTAGGGGCTTAAAGTGATGTGTGTAGAATTCCCTAAATGCTGGAAATGGAAAAATATAAACTAACTAATAATGTAAAAACCTAAGAAATGTAAGGTGCTGGAAAAAACACTATGATATGCAATGAACTAAGAAATGTAAACAAACTATAACATAAATAAAGGGGAAGGAAGATGTACACCTGGAATTTGAAGAGGGATGGCATGAAGACATGGAATCATGGAAAAATTGATGCAAAAACCGAGGACACTTATGCCATTCTGGGCGACCTAGTCCTTTTTCTATGAAAATCTATTGGAACCCGTTTCTACCAAAAGGGTACTCAGATCAATAGAAAACCAAGAAATGCATGTATGGTGGGACAAGGTCACCACTAATGGTGACCTAGTCCTTTTCAACCTTTCGAGAAGTCTAAAAGTGGAGTCAGGAGGTCTTAGTCTGCACTTTTTGCTTCTTGAGGTACTTGGATCTGAAACTTTGATTCTCGGCCTATAAGAGACTTTTAATGGATGTTTTTCCCTAGCCAACAAGGAGGTGTATTCAACAAGATTACAATCTAGTCTTGAAAGATCTCCAAGATTCCAAGATGCCTAAACCTACAAAACACACAAGGAAAGAAAGATAAATGTTGATTGTTAGGGATTGGGGGTTTTCCTTGGTCAAACTCCTTTGTAGATAATTAAATCTAATGAAGAAATAAGACAATAAAGGATGAAATGTAAGAAAAATGGACTTAGTACCTTGTCTTGATGAGAGGTCTTGAGTTGTAGCAAAGATTCAACCCTTGAATTCCTTGGAGAGATGTCTTGGTGACTTAGTATGCATAAACCCTAGCATGCTTGAGAAGATTGAGTGAGTTGTGAATAATGAGGAATTAGGGTTAGAATGAGGAGAAAAACCCTTACTTATAGAATTTATGCCCTAATTTTCTCGAAATAACACCATACAGGCCGACCTTAGGGTTTTAGAGACAAAATCTCAAAAGAAATTTAAGTTAAATTTGTAATTTATGCCACATGGGACTAGGTCACTCAAGGTGGCAACCTAGTCCACTTGGGAATTTTTGATTGATTATCGAGGGTTAAGAGGTGATTATTGTTGTTTGTCAGGATTGTCTCACAAAACACACTAAATTAAGGCATGTATGTTCTTTAAGGGGTCATTATAGCATAAGAAAGGGTTAATTTAGTGATGACAAGCCTAGGAAAGTGTGAAAATGTATTGAAACACCTAACAACACTTTACACTAAGGCTTGGAAAGGAGTAAAAGGAGGCTGAAAATGGTCCAAAATCCATAAGCAAGGGTCCAAATGAGTGAAAAGTGTCAAAGGCTACAGTTTTTGGAAACACACGTTTAAGAACCACGGGGTGAGGGGAAGAGGACACATGGATTATGGCTACAATGACAAAGGAATGGTGGGGCCCATGACACATTAGCAAGTGGTTCCATATGGCTTATTAGCATTTAATGAATATAGTGGCTACATATAGTCAAGTTTTTTAAATCAAGATGATTAAATCTGGATCTCTGATTAGTTAATGTGTCCATGTGATCAATGTATAACATTTAAAACTATATTTGAGGTCAAGTGAGTCATTCTAGTTCATATGAGTGAGCCTTAATAATGGAAAGGACATCGAGCTCCCAAGGTAGAAGATTGCATGACTATTAAAACCTGTCTTAAAAGCATATTTGAGTATTGTGAACGATATTCTGCACACTTGGAGAGCTCATATTGCTATTTTCAGGCTTCTTAGATGTCAAGGCTAAGGTTATCAACTTGAGAAAGAACCAATAAGTAGATTACTACCTCCTCATTAGAATTATTGATAAATTGTGTTTTCCCAAAACTTTGAGTCAATTAGGGTTTTTCTTGGTTCTACATTTTAAGGTTTTACGTTCATAAAGAAGAATTGGTTAGTTTTGCATTATGGGTATGTGTAGGATCATGATGGGCCAAAAAGTGGCGATATGTAAGTGATATGATGGCCCATGCGGCTAACGACTTTTTTTTTAACCTAAAACTGACGAATCGAAAAGTGGTTTAAAGGAGATTCTCAGCTTTCCACCAATATAAATTATGATTTACTTTGAATTTAATAAATAATTATTATTCATTTTCTATTTGAATTACGACTAAAATCCTAATTGATAGGTTGATTAAAATTTTTTTATAGCTTTCAAATGATATCACATTTTTTGAATCTGAAACATGTCTCACATTCTATGCTTCACATACTATAGGATTAAAAAGAAAAAAAGTGAATTTCATGAAGTTTTGACCAAGTTAAGGTGGTCAGATATACAATTTTTTATATTTTTAAAAAGTTGTAATAAAAAAATCATAATTAATTATTTACATGGAAAAAATTACAAAAAAATATGCATCACATCGGGACAGGAGCCCTCTACTTACATATAAAATATTATCATTTTATTGTGGTTAGGGTGGTCAGACAAACACCTACTTCTTATTTTTTCCTAGAAATTTAAGTACTACTATATTGAAATTTCAAATTTTCACCAAATAGATTTTTATTTTTTTAAAATAAACCTAGTAGTTTAGAAACTAAATTCAATTTTCTACAAATTATATTCTTACATATTTTTTATATAATATAGATATTCAAATTTTTACGTCAAGTTGCCTAACTCTGATTTTCTGAATTTTCATCGCCACTTAAGGGCCTATTTTTTCCATGACGATCCTACACATACCCTTATCATAATTAGTGTCAAACCCTTATATAAGTAGTAAGTTTTATTCCAAGAATAAAAAATCCCTATTTTGTATTACCTTTTGTGTCATGGCTCCCAAGGCATAGTTGAAAGCATCCTCATCTAAAGGGGAGAGTTATGTACCCAAAAGGCCTTTGAATAAAGACCTTACAGACTAGTTGCCACCCCCAACCAATGAAAAACCTAAGGGTCATCTACTTCTCGAAGGTCTGCAAGTAGTTGAGGGTTTGATTGACAATAAAATTCTATTAAGGATGCCAAATTACCTTATACTAGATGTGAATTGTTCTTTGGATGGTTTAGAAATAGAAACGTGGGTATCCCAGTTGGTAACCCTTGGAATTGTGACCTAGCCAAGTTTATTGTACCAAATTTCTACATGGATGTTGACTTGCTCAAAGCAGTAGCCAAAAATTATGATCTAGTAAAAAGGACCATAAGGACATATGATGGGAAGTAAATGGTTAAACTTACCAAGGAGGAATTTTCTCTTATGTTCAAACTCAGTAGGTGGAATGATGAAATGCCTAAGATTAATGAAAGCATCCTTAAGTAGGAATATGATAAGAATAAGATTGTATTCAGAGTCCACATCCTACCAAGGTATCTAGCTAAAATTGGAGGCTGAAGGATTACAATAGGGCAATATCATAAGGATCATTTCCCTCTCAATTATTTTATTTCCTACTTCCAAAAAACCTTTTACTCCATTTGCTAGACAATCAGTTATGATCTAGTCACAAGAATGATTGTGATATGGATGTATATGGAAGGCCATATTCAGCACCCCCAATATTTTACTGTATGTGACTATGCAAGGTTTCTTGTAGAAAGTATTCATGAGGCTTTGATAAGGTTGAAGAAAGGAGCAGATGGAGTAAGGTTTAGCTGGTATTCATTGTTGATGCATATGTTTTTTGTTCAAAGGTGAGCTTTACTTTGGGCAGAATATGTAATGCTTCGCCACACAACCCTAGAGGAAGTTGCATTTAACTACTTAACAAAATAATTTTTTTTTTAAAAGTATAATTAATAAGCAAGTTCGCTAACTAATGCCAACAACCTCTAAGGTTACGGGACATAGGTTAAATAGAACCTAAACAAAAAACATGATTTAAACCATGTCATTTAATTACTAAATAAATTAAGCACATACATTCCAATAAGATGAATTACATCAAAGCATAAAGATAATTTTCCATTTCATTAATTCATAATTAACAATAAGATTACAACTCTCATTCCTCGAATGAGGTAAGCCATCAATAATATTACAATTACAACAATCCACCTCGATAACAAAGAGGGGTAAAAGATACAAGATAACTGAAATAAAATAAAGTATGAACTAATACTGAAACCAATGACCTCTCCAACTAGAAGTCTCGTCCACACGATCATGAAGAAAGAACCCAACGGATTTAGGTGCACTCCACCCAACCAAGTGGAACCCAAAGGCCCACCCCCCATGCTAGGAGATAGTAACCAGGAATCCTAGTCAAGACCATCTACCTCTAGACACATGTTAACATAAACTGAACCAAACTAAAACAACCAACCACAAGAACCTCACAAGTACATCCCAAGGTACAACTCAAATACAACATAAGTACAACATAAGATCAACACATGTACATCTTAGATACCATGCAAGTACAACACAAGTACAACTCTACAAGGTCACAATGCTTCCAGAAATAAAGCAGGACAAGTATGTTAAGGGAACCATACACACAAAATCGAACACCAACCATGGTCACACAAAGTGCCATCTCCCAGCACATCATGAGTTACCCAACAGATCATTAGGAAGGTGACCCAAACCGATCATCAGACCTCATACTACTAATGCAAAACCAAAAGATAACTATTGTCCTAGACAGAGTGTCATCGCATAGCTCGTCATGAGTTACCCATGGTGGATCGTCGGATGGTGGCCCCTACAGATCCCCGGCCCTCATACTTACTAATGCGGAAACAAATACCTTTCGTATAGACAAGATAGATGACCTTGTCGTTATCGACCTTCCCACCCATTCCCAAACCTAACCGAGCACTTGGGTCCATGAGTGAGGCATTAATATATTTTTTTAGTGTGAAGTTAGTCCTAAGCTTCTAAGTGTTGCATTTAATTATCACTGGATTAAACCACTTATAACAAGTTACCCTGGCACCACTTTGTGCACTGGCCCTCGTTACAAGCCACTCCTCTACTCAGCAACACACACACACCATCCAAACGTCAATGGTACCAAGGTGCAATAAACAAGACATCACGACCTCTCCTTTCTTAGGAGGCAACACAAACCGAAATGCACTCCAACAATGGAGACAACAACAATAGCAAAACTGCTCCTGACCGCTCTTGACAAGGAGACACACATTACAAAATCACTCCTTACAAGGAGGCATGGATCCCATAATCCACTCCTAAACCAAGGAGGCACACATTACAAAATCACTCCTTACAAGGAGGCACGAATCCCATAATCCGCTCCTAAACCAAGGAGGTACAAACATTCCCGCTTGTGAAAATCGGGTGCCAACATAGACACAACCTCATGCACTATCAAAAGAAATCACAACAGGTTGACATCACAAAATGACAACCCAAAATTGGAAATCCCATTTGGAAGACTTACGAATAAAACACACCTTTAACCCATTTCCCAACAAAAGCACGAAGAGAATATTCACCGAAGGCACATGAAATAAACTACCTTTGGATATTCTAAATCCATTCCTCATTGACGTTCAGTAATCTATCACAATGATAAAACTGAATTAACATTCATCTTTTCAGATAAGGGAGAAATTAACACTAATATTTAATTCCCTATTTGCTCATAATAAAATAATCATTTTCAACTATGACACAATACACCTCACTTTAAAATAAATAACCGATTGCCCTTGCAAATTAAATCATTATAAAATATATCAGATTAATTTCGTTATTAACCCATTAATCACAATCCCAACATTTGTCCTTTTCAAACCTAGTGTTTCAATTTCACAATTATATTTAAATTAAATCAATGATTGGCCCTTTGACATCTCAATTTAAATTAAATTTAAATCGAGCATTCTCTAAGTCAAATATTTAATTTCCCAATTAAATTTTAAAACATGCCACTAAAGAAATAATTTCCTTATACATTTTTTTATAATTTACCCACAACTATAATTATATATATTTTAACCAAAAAAGTATAAAATATATTCTCTCATTTTCCAAAATGCCAAAACATTAACCTTATATTAATATATAATCTTATGAATACAATTAAAATAAATATTAATATATAAATTAATATTATAATATAATAATAAACATATTATATATATTATAATATTAAAATAAATATTATTATTTATTTTATTCTCTTATTATTTTTATACTTTTATTATTTTTCCCCCTTGGGCCGCGTGCCCATGTTTTAGGGTTAGCTAGGCGGATTGGTTTTGGGCCATGGTTTACCCTAAGGCCTGGTCGTGGATCAAATGCAGGGGTGACGCTCATTTTAGGGGCGACGGCGGTTTGAAGTGGGTGTCGGCCGGGTGGAGCTGGAGGAGGCGGCGTTGGCTGTTACACAGCCATCCACCACCAGCGATGGTGGCTGTGTGAACAGCGGCCACGGGTGGCTGCTGCGGGGGTCATGCTGGGTGCGGCTCCCCCCATGCACCTCCCATGGGTGTGGTGGGGGTTGAGCCCCCAGCCCCCCAATAAAATTTTTTATTTTTATTTTATTTTTATTTTTAAATTTTATTTCCATTGCCAAAACCTACGGATTTCTCGAAATCCGTGCCTTTTCCAGATGCATAAAAAGAATATTTTAACACCAAAAATTGCACAAAAGAATTTTATAATTATTTAGACAACAATATCTTCAATATATATATATATATATATATATATATATTTCCATACAGAAATTGCAATTGAAATAGAGGAAAACCAAGTTGAAACAACTAGCTACAGCCAAGAACACCCTTCTATTTTCTTGAATTTTCTAACATAATAATCAACAACAAAACATATACAATTTATAATCTCACAACAACCAATTACTAAAAACATGAACTTGATTCCCTGAGTTTGAGAGGAGATGCAGACGATGCTCAGCCTCCAACTTCAGCTCCACCAATTTTCACAACTCAGACCCAAAAACCCATTAAATTTAAACATGCTTCCTCTCTCAAATTCCAACTTTTTTCCAAACTTCATTATCCAAAAAATTGAGAAAAGAAATTCAATAAAAATGAAATTCCAAAAATATCTCAAAATATCTCATTCAACCACTGTAATAAATTTCAGAAAACAGAAAATGCAAAATATCCTAATTTTCAATTTTTCAATTCAAATTTCCAAATTGACTTTTTAAATTCATTTTTCAATTTCAACAAATATGCAATAATTTCCAAAATGAATTTGATTAACTCAATTTAATTAATTCAATAAAATAAATCTAATCCAAGATTAAATTATTTTATTAATTAAATTAAATAAACTTAATAACTTTAAATAAAATTTTCCACATAATAACCAATTAATTCAATAAACAACTTAAATACATTAAGCCATTTAAATCACCCAATTTAACTTGCAATTAAATAACAAAGAGAGGGCACAGAAACCAAAGCAACACGACCTGACATACAACTGATGACATACAAGGACTAGGGTGATGACTTGGCACGAAAACCTAGCTACTATCTCCCAATCGAATACCATTGGGTATTGAACACGCTCTCACCTGTGAAATCAGGTGGAGTCGATGTCCTATACTTGTCAACTTGCAAATAAAGTAAACAACAACATATAATCTAAACAACATAGAATACACACCGTGAAGAGGAAATCACGAGATCGTAGGGCACTCGCAAGTGAGTGATGCGATACCGTCCTCCTTCACCAATACACTGCAAATAACTGACAATTCTAACATGCTTGTATAATCTAAAGCATAATCATCTTAATTTAATTAACCACTATGCTAATCCAAAGCATGGAATAAAGATAACATCTGAATAACCAGAAACACATCACAGCAACAACCCACACGAGGATACATTGTCCAACCATAACATAAAACAGAGGGGTGTTACATCCTCCCCCCCTAGGGTTAGGCTTACTCCTAGAAGCCTACAAACACGTAGGGATATAACTCCCACACACATAATGCACCAAATCAAAACCTCGTCTACACACCAAGGTATTAAGTGAGGTACACAACTTAAAATCCTACACAACAAAGCTTAATGGCTCCATCATAATCCCAGAGCGCCCAGTGTTTAAACCTAGGCTCTGATGCCATGTGTAACGCCCCGCCACACAACCCTAGAGAAAGTTGCATTTAACTACTTAACAAAATATTTTTTTTAAAAAAAGTATAATTAATAAGCAAGTTCGCTAACTAATGCCAACAACCTCTAAGGTTACGAGATAGAGGTTAAATAGAACCTAAACAAAAAACATGATTTAAACCATGTCATTTAATTACTAAATAAATTAAGCACATACATTCCAATAAGATGAATTACATCAAAGCATAAAGATAATTTTCCATTTCATTAATTCATAATTAACAATAAGATTACAACTCTCATTCCCCAAATGAGGTAAGCCATCAATAATATTACAATTACAACAATCCACCTCGATAACAAAGAGGGGTAAAAGATACAAGATAACTGAAACGAAATAAAGTATGAACTAATACTGAAACCAACAAGCTCTCCAACTAGAAGTCTCATCCACACAAACACGAAGAAAGAACCCAATGGATTTAGGTGCACGCCACCCAACCAAGTGGAACCCAAAGACCTACCCCCCGTGCTAGGAGATAGTAACCAAGAATCCTAGTCAAGACCATCTACCTCTAGACACATGTTAACATAAACTAAACCAAACTAAAACAACCAACCACAAGAACCTCACAAGTACATCCCAAGGTACAACTCAAATATAGCATAAGTACAACATAAGATCAACACATGTACATCTTAGATACCATGCAAGTACAACACAAGTACAACTCTACAAGGTCACAATGCTTCCAGAAATAAAGCAGGACAAGTATGTTAAGGGAACCATACACACAAAATCGAACACCAACCATGGTCACATCAGGTATGTTATGGAAACCATACCCATGAAATTGAACACCAACCATGGTCACACAAAGTGTCATCTCACAACACATCATGAGTTACCCAACGGATCGTCAGGAAGGTGACCCAAACCGATCATTGGACCTCATACTACTAATGAAAAACCAAAAGCTAACTGTTGTCCTAGACAGAGTGTCATCGCACTCGTCATGAGTTACCCATGGTGGATCATAGGATGGTGGCCCCTACCGATCCCCGACCGTCATACTTACTAATGCGGAACCAAATACCTTTCGTACAGACAAGATAGATGACCTTGCCGTTACTAGCCTTCCCACCCATTCCCAAACCTAACCAAGCACTCGGGGTCCATGAGTGAGGCATTAATATCTTTTTTAGTGTGAAGTTAGTCCTAAGCTTCTAAGTGTTGCATTTAATTATCACTGGATTAAACTACTTATAACGAGTTACCCTAGCACCACTTCGTGCGCCGGCCCCCGTTACAAGCCACTCCTCTACTTGACAAAAAACACACACCATCCAAATGTCAATGGTACCAAGGTGCAATAAACAAGGCATCATGACCTCTCCTTTCTCAAGAGGTGACACAAACCAAAACGTACTCCAACACTGGAGACAACAACAATAGCAAAACTGCTCCTGACCGCTCCTGACAAGAAGGCACACATTACAAAATCACTCCGTACAAGGAGGCATAGATCCTATAATCCACTCCTAAACCAAGGAGGCACATGTTACAAAATCACTCCTTACAAGGAGGCATGGATCCCATAATCCGCTCCTAAACCAAGGAGGTACAAACATTCCCATTCATGAAAATTGGGTACTGACATAGACACAACCTCATGCGCTATCAAGAGAAATCACAATAGGTTGACATCACAAAATGATAACCCAAAACTGGAAATCCCATTTAGAAGACTTACGAATAAAACACACCTTTAACCCATTTCCCAACAAAAGCACGAAGAGAATATTCACTGAAGGCACATGAAATAAACTACCTTTGGATATTCTAAATCCATTCCTCATTGACGTTCAGTAATCTATCGCATCGATAAAACTGAATTAACATTCATCTTTTTAGATAAGGGAGAAATTAACACTAATATTTAATTCCCTATTTGCTCATAATAAAATAATCATTTTCAACTATGACACAATACACCTCGCTTTAAAATAAATAACCGATTGCCCTTGCAAATTAAATCATTATAAAATATATTAGATTAATTTCATTATTAACCCATTAATCACAATCCCAACATTTGTCCTTTTCAAACCTATTGTTTAAAATAAAACAATAATTGACTAAAACCTAATGTTTCAATTTTACAATTATATTTAAATTAAATCAATGATTGGCACTTTGACATCTCAATTTAAATTAAATTTAAATTGGGCATTCTCTAGGTCAAATATTTAATTTCCCAATTAAATTTTAAAACATGCCACTAAAGAATTATTTTCCTTATACATTTTTTTTATAATTTACCCACAACTACAATTATATATATTTTAACCAAAAAAGTATAAAATATATTCTCTCATTTTCCAAAATGCCAAAACATTAACCTTATATTAATATATAATCTTATGAATACAATTAAAATAAATATTAATATATAAATTAATATTATAATATAATAATAAACATATTATATATATTATAATATTAAAATAAATATTATTATTTATTTTATTCTCTTATTATTTTTATACTTTTATTATTTTCCCCCCTTGGGCCGCACGCCTTACAAAATCATGAGGTGATTGCCTCAGGCCGTGCACCCACGTTTTAGGGTTAGCTGGGCAGATTGGTTTCGGGTCGCGGTTTTCCTTAGCCATGGTTTTACACCGGCCACGATTTACCCTAAGGCCTGGCTGTGGATCAAATGCAGGGGCAGCACTCATTTTAGGGGCGGCGACAGTTTGAAGTGGGCGTCGGCCAGGCAGAGGTGGAGGAGGCGGCACCTACAATTGCACAGTTGACCACCCCTGGTGGTGGCGTGGCTGTGCTTAGCACAACGGTCCACCACCTGCGATGGCAGTTGTGTGAACAGCGACCACGGGTGGCTGCTGCGGGGGTCACATTAGGTGCAGCTCCCCCCATGCACCTCCCATTGGTGCGATGGGGGTTGAGCCCCCAGCTCCCCAATAATAATTTTTATTTTATTTCCATTGCCAAAACCTACGAATTTCTCGAAATTCGCACCTTTTCCAGATGCATAAAAAGAATATTTTAACATCAAAAATTGCACAAAAGAATTTTATAATTATTTAGACAACAATATCTTCAATATATATATATATTTATTTATTTTTCCATACAGAAATTGCAATTCAAATAGAGGAAAACCAAGTTGAAACAACTAGCTACAGCCAAGAACACCCTTCTATTTTCTTGAATTTTCTAACATAATAATCAGCCATGAAACATATACAATTTATAATCTCACAACAACCAATTACTAAAAACATGAACCTAATCCCTTGAGTTTGAGAGGAGATCTAGATGATGCTTAGCCTCCAACTTCAGCTCCACCAATTTTCACAACTCAGACCCAAAAACCCACAAAATTTAAACATGCTTCTTCTCTCAAATTCCAACTTTTTTCCAAACTTCATAATCCAAAAAATTGAGAAAAGAAATTCAATAAAAATGAAATTCCAAAAATATCTCAAAATATCTCATTCAACCACTATAGTAAATTTTAGAAAATAGAAAATGCAAAATATCCTAATTTTCAATTTTTCAATTCAAATTTCCAAATTGACTTTTTAAATTCATTTTTCAATTTCAAAAAATACGCAATAATTTCCAAAATGAATTTGCTTAACTCAATTTAAAAAATTTAATTAATTCAATAAAATAAATCTAATCCAAGATTAAATTATTTTATTAATTAAATTAAATTAACTTAATAACTTTAAATAATATTTTCCACATAATAACCAATTAATTCAATAAACAACTTAAATACATTAAGCCATTTAAATCACCCAATTTAACTTGCAATTAAATAATGAAGAGAGGGCACAAAAACCAAAGCAACACAACCTGACAAACAACTGACGACATACAAGGACTAGGGTGATGACTTGGCACGGAAACCTAGCTACTATCTCCCAATCGAATACCATTGGGTATTGAACACGCTCTCACTTGTGAAATCAGGTGGAGTCGATGTCCTATACCTGTCAACCTGCAAATCAAGTAAACAACAACATATAATCTGAACAACATAGAATACACACCGTGAAGAGGAAATCACAAGATTGTAGGGCACTCACAAGCGAGTGATGCGATACCGTCCCCCTTCACCAATACACTGCAAATAACTGACAATTCTAACATGCTAGTATAATCTAAAGCATAATCATCTTTAATTTAATTAACCACTATGCTAATCCAAAGCATGGAATAAGGATAACATCTGAATAACCAGAAACACATCATAGCAACAACCCACACGAGGACACACTGTCCAACCAGAATGCAAAATGGAGGGGTGTTACAGAATATGGCTCTGGATAGGAAAGAGGGTAACTTGGATTTGACTGTGCAATGTTGGAATACTGTCTTAGATAAAGATGATAGGACATATGACTTTGTGACATTTTAGAATTTTTTGGCTTCATAATTGAAGAGAGCCCTAGTTGTGAATATGCCTAGGATTCCCAAGGCCCTCCATGACTTATTTAGACCCAAGGAAAGAAGGCCTAGCTGGGGGTTGTTCACAATTGGGGAGATGTTATCCCATACCTCAATTATACTATTTTAAGAGTATATGGTTCCACTGTTTCACCCCACCTACTACCAAGATATGTGTAGACATTGAAAAATGTCCTAATCAATGTCATACACTCAAAATAGGTTTATTAACATGATTTAATCTTTATCCATCCTCTTTTTTCTTAATTAATTCAATTAGCCTAGCTAGTTAGTTAATTACATCATTTTCATCCATTGGCCTAATTAATTAAATCTGGTTAATTCACCTCTTTTCACACTAACACTGTTGGAAAAACAAGGATATACAACTGAGAGGGGGAGTGAATTAGTTGTCACATAATTTAAAATTATTTAACCTTATTAACCCTTAACCTCAGATCTGATAACTAACAGTGAAAGCATGAATCAAAAACACATCAAAAGCACACATAACACCAAGATTTTTGTGTGGAAACCCTATTAGGGAAAAAACCACGGTGGAGGTTAATCCACAAGTTATACCCTGTTAAAAGTATAATGAAAATGAATAAGGAATGCACATGCATTCAGGCACACTGCCTAAAGCTCATTGCTCAAAGAAGACACACTATCTTACATGTAACTTTCAAAAATTAAATCCATCTGAAGAGATTAAACTAAGAAATTAGCTTCTTCAAAATCCTAATGACAATTTTGATTAGGCACAGAAACACTTCTTCACACTTCGCTCAAACTTCTTCACACTCTGCTATGAAATCGAATGATCTGATCTCTATTTGCACATATCACTCACAAAATTAGCATTGCACTTCACAAACTTACTACAAAATTAAGAACTAATTGCTCTTATATATTTCCTTCATCGAATTGCATCACTAACTTTGTCAGCCAAGAATAAAATAATAGATGAATACAAACTGTCAGCCCAACTCATGAACAAATCTCAATGCACACCAATTGAAGTTGGTCACAACATAATGAAGACCTAAAACAACATCCTCAAACATTCCAAACATTCAAAATTTAATCCAAAAGGATCCACAACACACTACAACCACCATGTCGGCCAAGAACATAAAAACCCGAACACACAAAGGAAAAATATTCGATCATGATCACATTGATCAACGCAGACGTGAAACAAGAATCTAGACCATGATCTAGAAACATCAACTAACATCATAGTAGTGTATGCAACAACTCAAATTACTGTAATTACATTCTCTTCTTCCAGAAACACTAGATATAGTAACAGAATAATTGTAGGAACACAAAGACTCACAACTTGCTCCAATCTTGATGGGCACTAGTGAAACTTCTAAAGAATAAACTAGATAGGATCAACAAAATATCCTTTAATACACAACTTCTGAATACCAACATATTGAAATTTTCACCACATTGAACTTCAAAACTTCATAGGTAGCCTTCAACATATTTATTATAATTTTCTCAGTATCCTCAACATATACAACCTTCAAGATATCAATGCTAATAGTGTTGAAATCAATGAAAACCACATATCAGCAACACAACCACAACATCCAACAATCTCCCCCTTTGGCATTGATGGAAACACATGATGTGAAAAATACCATCAACACAACTAACTCTTCTTCCAACAGTCTTCCCCTTTTACACATTACTCTTCTCCCCCTTAGTTCTTACAAAGTTTTTTGCATTAATCTTCTCCCCCTTTGACATCAAAGGAAAAGGTACACAAGCTCGAAACCACATATCTAAATCATTTGACTACTCCCCCTGAGTAGTAGCCACCACATCAATCTGAATCATGATATGACTATGAATGCACATAGTGATGCAAAGACTTGCATCTCAGTTCTAATTAGGAGGGGAAATCGCCCCTAACTTCCCTCTAAGATACTCAAAAGTATCCTTAGGAAATGGATTAGTAAAGATGTCTACAATTTGTTCCTTAGTAGGAACATATTCCAGTCTGACTTCTTTATCACTCACTTTGTCTCTCAAAAAATGATATTTGATAGATATATGTTTTATCTTTGAATGCAACACCAGATTCTTAGAAATGTTTATGGCCCTTGAATTATCACAAAATATAGCAAAAGGCTCATCATACTTAATTCTAATATGTCTCAGCATCTGCTTCATCCATATTACTTGAGTACAATTGTTTCCAACAACAATATATTCTAACTTAGTAGTAGATAAGGAAATAAAAATTTTCTTTTTACTTAACCAGGACACCAACTTCTTCCCCAAGAAGAAGGCACCACCACTAGTAATGTTCCTGCCATCCACATCTCCTACCCAATATGCATCAGTAAAGGCACTCAAATTAAGGTCATCATCTTTAGGATACCAAAGGCTAAAATCAACTGTCCCTTTCAAGTATCTAAAAATTCTCTTTACAACAATCACATGGGATTCATTTGGATCAGATTGATATCTAGCAACCATACATACAACATTCATTATGTTTGGTCTATTGTGAGTCAAATAAAGTAATCCACCAATCATTGACATGTATCTTGTTTGATTTTCCTTAGGAGAACTATCATTATGTGTTAACTTGAATCCGGTTACCATGGGTGTACCAACTGGCTTTGAGTCTTCCATGCCAAATTTTTTAAGTAACTCTCTTACATATTTGAACTGAGATATAAAGATCCCATTTCCTAACTGAGTAATTTGCAATCACAAAAATAATTTCAGCTCTCCAATCATAGACATTTTGAATTCACTTTTCATTTCATCAGCAAAATTCATACATAAGTCATCATTACCTTCAAAAATGATGTCATCAATAAAGACTTCAACAATTACTGTTAGCAATACCTTTATTGAATCCAAGCTTCAACAATTATTTATCTAGTCTAGCATACCAGGCTCTAGGGGATTGCTTGATTCCATACATTTCTTTCTTCAATTGGCAAACCATATCTTCCTTATCAGTTAGTTGAAATCCATCTGGTTTCTCAACATATACTTCTTCTAGCTCACCATTTAGAAATTCTGACTTTACATCCATTTGATAGACTTTGTAGTTCTTAAAAGTAGTATAAGCAATAAATAATATTATAGCTTCAATTCTATCAACAAGGGAAAAGGTTTCTATAAAATCAATACCTTCCATTTGTGAGTAACCTTTACATACCAATCTTTCTTTATTCTTGACCACTTCACCTTGTTCATTCAGCTTATTCTGAAAGACCCATTTTGTTCCAATCACATTTTTATCCTGAGGTCTGGGAGAAATAATCCATGTATCATTTTTCTCTATATGCATCAGTTGTTCATTCATTGCTTCCATCCAATATTCATCTTTATATGCTTCATTGACATTGTTGGGCCCATTCTTAGAAATTAGACAATACTCTTCTGCAATTCTTCTTCTAGTCTACACACCTTTGTTCTTATCTCCTATAATATTATCTTCAAAATTATTTAGCTTTACATACCTCAGAACTTTGGGATTCTCTCGAACTTCTAGTTCTTCTTTTCTTTCTTCTATACTTCCACTAGCTTCTCCTTCTAGACTCTCTTGATTCACCAAAATAATTTGAACTTGATTATGTGTTTGAGAATAATTTCTATTATCATTACTATCATTTTGGTCATTTGAATCATATCCACAACATCTGGATGATCTAGTAGTGTCCTCATTAACTCTGACATTTTCACTTTCAACCATTTTCTTTAATCTTCTATTATAGCACCGATAGGCAATGCTCTTAGTAGAGTAACCCAGAAATATTCCTTCATCACTCCTAGCATCAAACTTGCTTATATCTTCATCTCTCTTGATATAACATATACTTCCAAAGATTTTAAAATATTTAACAGTAGGTTTATAACCAAACCACAACTCAAAAGGAGTCTTACCACAATTACTATTAACATTTACTTGGTTGATAGTATACACAATAGTGCTTACAACTTATCTCCAATAGATATGAGGAACATTACCTTCCAACATCATAGTTCTACCAACATCTATAATTGTTATGTTCTTTCTCTCAACAACTCCATTTTGTTGAGGATTATTGGGAGCAAATAACTATCTTTTGATTCCATGCTCTTCATAGAAATAATTGAACTCCCGAGAAGTGAACTCGCCACCTTTGTCCGACCTTAAGAATTTAATCTTTAAACCTATCTCATTTTTGGCCATAGCTTTGAAAATTTTGAACTTTTCTAATGCTTCATGTTTTTCTCTCAAGAAAGCAACCCATATCATCCTAGAGTAATCATCAATGAGAATCATAAAGTACCTTTCTCCTTGTAGACTTCCGATTCTGGAGGGACCACATAGATCAATATGCACCAGCTCTAGTACTCCATTAGAGTGATGTTGTTTTCTCCTAAAATAAATTCTAGTATTCTTTCCCATTTGACATTCCTTGCATATGGTGTTAGTAGGCCTAACTAGCTTAGGAAGATCTCTAACTTCTTGAGTGGAGCTTACTTTGACAATGTTATCAAAATTAACATGACACAGCCTCCTATGCCATAACCAACTTACATCAACTTGAGCAATTAAACAACTTTCACTAGTAGCACTCAGGTGAAAAATGTTACCTCTTGTCTTTGTCCCTGAAGCAATTACATTTCTAGAACTTCCCAGTATCCTGCATCTTCCATCTTTGAACTGAAGATTTTATCCCTTGTCTACCATATGTCCAACACTCAATAGATTATGCTTCAATCCTTCTACATAAAGGAAATCATCAATATTATATTTACCACCAAGAGAAATAGTGTCTCTGCCACAAATCACACCAACATTGTTGTCTCCAAATCTTACAACACCACCGCCATATTTCTCCAAGCTTATAAAATTTATTTTGTCACCAGTCATATGATGTGAGCATCCACTATCAATCACCCACTCATCCTTTTCTTCAATTCTGGTTGCAAGAGCTTTCTCAACATTCTTATCATTAGCAGATTTAGAGGACACTAAACAATTTTCCTTGATAGAAATGAATACCCATCCATCTTCATTTCCATTTTCTTTATCAGATTATTCATCACTAACACCTTCTTTAGTATAATAAATTTTTTTTTGAAATCTAGGCTTGTCAGGTTTGAACCTAGAAACTCTTTTAGGACACCTTGATGCAAAATGACCTATCTTATTGGAAGAGAAATATTTAATAGGCAACTTTCCTTTATACTTACCTTGACAACTAGATTCTCTTTTCACAATCAATGCTTCCATCTCTTCTAACTCTCTTTCTTCGTCTTCAATTTGTTTCATCTCATCTTCATACTTGAATGTCTTTCTGAAACTTTCTCCTAGATCATATCTCTATTGGTTTCTTTTAGATATAGTAGCTTTAAATGCAGTTTCTATCTTAGGGGTACATTCACCAAATTCACTCAATTCAAAGGAAACAAGATTACCAATCTACATATCTCGTCACACTTGTTATTGTTTTGAGCTCTTTAATAGCATGAGCTTTCATTTTGTAAGTAGGCAATGATCTGAGCACTTTAGCAACAATCTCTTCTTCATCCAAGATTCCACTAGCACATCTGATACCCATCATTAGTTCATTTACTTTTTGCATGAAAGAAATAATGTTTTCATCTTCGCTCATTTTCAAGTTTTCCCACTTGCCTTTCAGAATTTGTAGCTTAGCAACTTTCACTTATGGATCTCCTTCATACAATGTTTCCAACTTCTTCCAGATCTCATATGTTGTTTTCAGACCCATCAAATTTGTCATCTTTGAATCTATCAGAGCACTCAACAATGCTTCTATAGCCTTGATATTAGTTTTAGCTTCCTTGATCTCATTAGGAGTAGAGGGACCATTCTGAGGAATAACATATCTTTTCTTTATAATCTTCCAGAAGGGTTCACCAATGCACTTTAAATGACACTAAATTCTAGCCTTCCACATAAAGTAGTTTGTTCTATCAAATCTAGGACTATCCTTCTTGTATGATGCCATCTTGAATCACCTCAAGCTATTAAAATTCTTCAGAGGAACATGATCTGATACCAATTGTTGGTAAAACAAGGATAGACAACTGAGAGGGGGGGGGGGGTGAATCAGTTGTCATAAAATTTAAAACTTATTTAACCTTATTAACCCTTAATCTTAGATCTGATAAACAATAGTGAAAGCATGAATCAACAACACATCAGAAGCACACATAACACCAATATTTTTGCGTGGAAACCCTGTTAGGGGAAAAACCATGGTGGAGGTTAATCTACAAGTTATACCCTATTAAAAGTATAATGAAAATGAATAATGAATATACATGCATTCAGGCACACTGCCTAGAGCTCACTGCTCAAAGAAGACACATTGTCTTACATAAACCTTTCAGATTAAATCCATCTAAAGAGATTGAACTGAGAAATTAGCTTCTTCAAAACACTGATGACAATTTTGGTTAGGCACATAAACACTTCTTCACACTCTTCTCTGCAATAAAATGATCTAATCTCTATTCACACACAACACTTGCACAATTTTCATTGCACTTCAAACACTAAATTCAAAATGAAGAAACAATCGCTCTTATATATCTGCTTCATGGAATTACATCAACAACTTTGTCGGCCAAAAATAAAATAATAGATGAATACAAATTGTCAGCCCAATTCATGAACAAATCTGAATGCGCACCAACTGAAGTCGGACACAACATAATGAAGACCTAAAACAATATCCTCGAACATTCCAAACATTCAAAAGTTAATCCACAAGGATCCACAACACGCTACAACCACCATGTCGACCAAGAACATGAAAACCCAAACACACAAATGAAAAATCTTCGATCACGATCACACCGATCAATGCGGATGTAGAATAAGGATAGAACATGATCTAGAAACATCAACAAACATCACCAGAGCATACACAATAACTCAAATTACTAGAATTACATTCTCTTCTTCCAGAACCACTAGCTACAGTAGCATAATAACTGTAGGAACATAGAGAATCACAACTTGCTAGAATCTTGATGTGCACCACTAAAACTTGTGGAGAATAAACTAGATAGGCTCAACAACAAACCCTTTAATATACAACTTATAAATACCAACATACTAAAATTTTCACCACACTGAACTTCACATCTTCACTAGCATCCTTCAACATATTTATTATAATTTTCTCAATATCCTCGACATATACAACCTTCAAGATATCAATGCTAATAGTGTTGACATCAATGAAAACAACATATTAGCAACACAACCACAACATCCAACAAAATATTCATCTCATTAAATTTAATAAATCAAAATATTTAATTTAATCTCCTAATTCATCTTATTTAATTAAATAACCCTAAGCTACTTAATTAAATATCATTTCACCCTTCCCCTATTTATTAAACCATCTAATAAATAATAAATATCTCTAATTCCTCTAATCCCCTAATTGCATCAATTAAACCTTGTTTAATTAGCAATTAAAAAAAAATCCTCTAATCAAAGGGAATGTTCCCATGGAATATCTTTATCCTTTTGCATAGTTAAAACTTTGTTTTAATTTGTAAATTAACCTTTTTCCTCATACAAAAAGAATATTCCCTCTCCTCCAATCAACTCACTTAGCTTCAAAAGAAATTTAACCCTTCAACCTCCTAAGCAAGTTACCTTTGACCTGTGTGAGCTGGTCAAAAGTGTGTTTGTTTGAGGTAATTGTGAGCCTTTGATTAACTTTCATCATGCATTCTCATTCATTGATGAGAATCCATGATCCATGCCTCTCATCCTCTTCATCTTGAACCGTTGATTAAGATTTTTGATCTTAACCACCCATTCCTCATTTGCTCTCTTATAAAAATATCACTATTTGGAGACAAAATGAGGGATCTTTGATTGCAAACTTATGTTGTTAAATTTAATCACATCCATACTATGAATTTTCACACATTTAGCTTATTTTAGTTTATTTTAGTTACATAAAAGTTTAGAGCATCCATTAATGGCCTCCATGCATTCATCTTAGTTTATAAATAAATTAGGGTTTCATCTTTTAGCATCATTTTAGCTTAAATTAGCTTAGATTAGCTTAGAATTAGCTTAGAAATTATATAATTAGATCATTTATAGCATAAAATCATGGTAACTTAGCTTGCATCATGTTCATTTTTAGCATAATTTAGGTTTTCACAAATCAAACACCATGGTTTCATCGATTCTCTTCCATAGAATCAATTGAAACAAGCTTACTATCATGGCATTGGAAAAGGGTTGTTGTTCCACATCAACGTGACACTAATTCCACAACAGGATAAATTTCAATTGATTAGAGTAGATGTTTTCTTTAAAGCTTTCATAAATTTAGCATGTTATATTTTTTGATAAAATGTTTACTTTCAATTTTGATTGATTGATCCTGTTGAGATTCGAGTACTCGTGGCTCCATTATGCTTCAATTCTTCATGGATCAAGTGTAATTAGGCCCATACTGATATCCTCACATCAAAATTTTGGTGCTAGAAGGAGGGAAAACTGATCATTTAACCATATTTTAGCTCAAAATCCATGTTCATGTTGTTTTGTAGGTTGTAGTGACACTCAAAACACAAACAACGACGCTATTTCAATAGTGTTCCCATATAGCAATGCTTATTTAAATTTGAAGTATCATGGAATGTAAATGGTGACACTCAACTTCACCTGACCGATTATTTCAAATTTCAAACCTCGGCACATTTTTTTATAGCGACACCCATCAAAACAATGACGTAATCATGCTCACTAGTCTTTCTATTGATTGATGCCCAAATTTCAAATTGTGACGCCAGATTCATGTGTAGTGATGCTCAACCAGGGTAAGAAACTTCACATTTGTTTTTCGACATGTGACTTAATTTCTTTTGATTATCTAATCACTAAGTGATGTTTGACTATGTTTTCATTTTTAGACTAACAAGGTTTTGCAAGTTTAAAGGCATGGAGTGAAATTGAATAAATTCTCTTCTATCTGAACATTTTATAATTGTAACTAGAATTCAACGCTTTGGGGCAATTATAACCCAATTTCATGCTTTTTTGCTTTTAGTTTTAGGCAACACACTAGTTTTCCATTAGGTTTAAAATGAATGTTCAAAATTGGATAAAAAAATGAACCCTCACATCACATCTTTCAATTGGGCTTAAAATTGAACAAGGCAAACTCATCCTTCAATTAGTGCTTAAAATTAACTCATTATTGCTTTGAGGGATAAAATTGGCAACTGTTTGCTTTGTTTTGTGGTTTTCAACTTTGCTAGTGAATGCATATACAATTCTCTTGTGCCATTAGATGATCTTGAGAAACATAAACATTATCTATCACGTTGCAAAATCACCTCCATCTTTCAATTTGGGTTTAAATTTGAACAACCATGCTAGTGTGAGAAAAGGCATAGTGAGTGTTCTCTCTTTGTGCATGCAAACAAAGATGATTGAACTACAGATGTACTTACTCATTATTTTTCACCTTTAGAGGGCCTATCTTGGTGGGAAAAAGTACTCACCCCAAGGGAATGACCCAAGTGATAACGAGCTATTTCCAAGCTCTTCCAAACCACTATTTAAATTTGTGGTTTCGATGAAAATCATAATCAATGGGAAGCAGTGCATGATAGCTCTCCCCCAGTATATTTATGATGTGTAAAGCCCTTTTTCTAAGGGTTGGGAGACCTCTCATAAGAATTTTATCATTGTACCCCCTAAATTGGATGACCTTATTATGAACATTTGTGTAGTAGCCAAAAATCCCTAATATTTGTTGATGTCAGGAGGTTGGACCTCCGAAGTTGTCCCACATATTTGTGGTTCTTAGTAGAGATGAAATTTTTTTCATGGGAGATTCCTGAGAACTTGAAGCTTGGTTGACCCATAGAAGTGAGTTTCATGGAGGGGAGCTAGTGTGGTCAAGATTCTAATCATTCACTTTGAATAAGCATAGTTGGAGAAATCCAAGTGGAAATGAAAAAAATATATCCATTTCCATCCTAGGGTTGTAATGCTTGTGAGTTAGTTTAACACTTTGCTTGATTTTGAAACAATCCAAAAACAAACATTTACTATCCAATATTTCAAACACTTTGGCTTAAATATGGACTTCTTGAGTTAGCCTTGATATTATTGGTTATCATAAGGATTTATCCTTAGCAATTTCTAAATATCTTGACATTAACCTCAAACCAATATTTACCAAAGATAACATAGGAAATTGTGGCTTTAATCTCATGATTTTCACAAAATGGACATTGTGAAAGTTATGATGTTTTTGACATAAACATCTAGTTTGAAAACATAATCAAAAGACAAGTGTTTGTGGTAAAATCAATTCATTTAAGCAAAGATAAATTGACAAATGAGCCCCACATGACCATTTGGAGACTGAACGCTATTGTTTTACAATCCAAATTTCTAGGTGTTGTTGTTCAACCAAAATTTGAATGCATTAATGGAGAACAAATGGATATTATCAGCAATTTGAGAACCTTTACTTTTGAAACTAAAGAGACATCCAATCAGTGGAGAATTTCTGCAACTATCTTGGATAAAGAAGAACGAAGAGAAAATATTTTAGGTAGAAGGCCCATATTACCACCTCCGGCGTGGAAATAATTATCTTCTTCTTCTTTAATGATCTCACACAATATTAAAATCCTCAAAACAAGATCTACAGGTCAGCATTCTAAGCTCAAGCATCTTAAACCAAAAGTTTTCAAAAAAAACCTTTTGGGAATTCACAAGAATATAAACAAGATAGTGGAAAAATTTTATAGACACGCTTCAAGGTATAGTCCAAAATTATATTCTTTCTTTTGGAGTCAAAACCCTAGTCTTTTTCATGATACTAAGCTTCTCTTATACAATCCAGGTTTGTAAAGTGAAACCTACATCTCGTCATTTCAGACATAGAAATCATAACTCAAAGTGTGGCAGGAAGTAAGCTTCAATCTTTTACCACAATCATTACACTTTGATGAGAAAATTTTATGCATGAGCTAGGAGAGCTAGAATAGGTTTGAACATTCCCATCATTCCTCTCATTTTCTAGGACTTAAACATTTTAGAGGTCTAGCATCATTTTCACTACCTTGGTCTTATCAAAACAAAAGCTCACTTTACCAAATGATCTCACGCAAAGTAAAGATCCCCAAATGAAATTCAACTTGTCGTCACCATAAACATAGACATTGTAGTGAAAAAGCAATCAACAACCACATTGAGGCACTCTACAAAAGCAGAAGAAAATTGTTGATAAAATTTTATGATTACACTATAAGAAGAAATCCCAACCTATACACATTCTTCATAAGCCAAGACATTCAAATTTTTGAAGATCCACAAGTATTCTAAAAAATCATTGAGTCTTTAGGATTTGAACATTCTAGAGGTCTAGCATCATTCTCACTACCTTGGTTTTGTCAAAACAAAAGGTTCACTTTAGGTCAACATCGTGTCCAACATTTCATTCAACCCTTCATCACATTTCATCCTTCACCTCATCTATCTTTGCAAAATTTCAAATACAGCAACACTTTGGGACTTAAAACATCAAACCAACTTGCTACCTTAGTTACTTTGTATGTGAAATGTATCATTTTCCATGCACTTAGTTAAGATAGTTATCATCTTTGAACTAGTTTATCTTGAAGGTCACAAGTCTACCCTAAATATTTCTAAGTTCATTATCATCCTTTATTCCAACATCACAACATCAAACTTAACTCAAAAGTGTTGTCCCCAAACCCTTGCAAAGTTCACTTCCCACATCACCCATATTTTTATCCCACATTATCATTATTGCTCCCAAAATACTTAGAGCATCCCTTTTACCTAGGTTTCAGTCAACTAGAGAGTTCAAACATTACAAAACCCAACACAACTCTCCCATAACTGACACCAAATTTATGGTAAAAATGAGATCACAACACAAGAGAATCATGGAAAAAGAAAAAGTTACATTTACCTCAGGTGATCCAAATCCTTTAGAATTTGATCCTAGAAGTCATGTTACACCATCACAAAAACCATCATCTCCTTCAGGACCATACAAAATTGAATACGTCACCAACAACCTGTTTGACCTCACTAGAGAAAAAAAATTAGAACATCAATCTTTTGAAAGTGTAGCTCCTATCTCCCCAACGTTTGTAGCATAGAATTTCACACAAGATTTCACAACTCCATCACAAGGGCTAAGTCAAACTTACATACCTAGTCTTGCAACCAACCTTGTTAAATAATTTGGTCACACCTTACCATTCAAAAGTAAAACACTTTTAGGTACTCTTGAAACCAATCCTCCACCTCCAAACATCATTTGGACACCTACCTTTGGTACTCCTCCTATTCTCGAGGATCTAAAATAGCTACACACTCCGCTTGAACTTCACTATTCTACCACCACTTCAACATTTCAGGGACACCCTTCTTCATCCACACCTATGAGTAGCACAAGTGTACCTACCATAACGCAAAGTGGTATAGACAAAAAATACCAAAACAATACACAAGGTCATGTCAATACTATATCACAGAATCAACCCTCAACGCAACTAGGGTCATCTTTACCCAACCCTCTGGTGGGTTCATCCATTCCATCTACCATTACCGCATCATATCCTATCAATCTACCTCAAAGCAATCCCTTGGTTACAAGTTCTATCAATCTTGGGAGTACCTTGATCACGAATCCTTTGTTTACATCTTTTGCATAGGGAAATCCTCCAAACATAAGACAAGGGAATATTTTCAATCAATGGACTCAAGGTCCTAGTGTGTCATTTCCATTACAAAATTTAATGACATCATCTTTTCCAACAACTCCCTTTTCTATACCAAATCAATCAGGATTTGAAACATACATTCCTCCACCTCATTCTACTATATTGCAAGGAATGTTAAACCAAGGGAATCCTCCACCTTTCACTACCAATCCACTAACCACTCAAAACATCAATATATCTAGTCCTTTGTAGATGTATCAAAAACCACCTAATCCCACATTGCAAGCACATACCTCAACCTTACAACAAGCACACCAAACTTACCAACAAGTCATAGAACAACAACAACAAGCAGTGTTAGCCCAACAACAATAGAAAGCACAACAAGAAGCCTTCGTAACTCAACAACATCAAAAAAATTAAGCTCAACAAGTAGCCTTAGCACAATAGCAATAGCAACAACAACGGCAACAAGTGGCCATTTCCTAGCAAGCTCGGCAAGCAGCTTTAGCAACACAAAAATCCGCACAACAACAACAACAAAAACAAGCAACTTTATTAGCACAACAACAACAAGAAGCCCAACAACAACAACAAGGTTCCTATTTTCCTCATATGAACATCATCAATCCAAATGCATCAGGAACATATTCATCACTTTCATAGAATCTCACACCTTCATACACCCCATATAACTCATCTCTCATCCCACCATATGTTCCTCCACCCAATCTACAAGATGATCTCTCATAACAATTAAAATCACTCTCATAATAAATGCAGAACCTTTGCATGGGAAAGACAAAGAAACCTCATACACAGAACTTGTGTCCTTACCCATTTGATTGAAGCATGGCATTGATACCATTCTCTCCTGGTTTTTAAATCCCCAAATTTGACAAATACAGAGGGAGAGGAAGTCCTATAGAGCACATCAAAGAATTCAATGTCATGTGTATGGAAGTGGCTTACATTGATTCATATCTAATGCACCTCTTCCCTCAAAGTTTAACAAGTACTGCTATGGATTGGTTTTCTCATTTGTCTTCTGGTATCAAAACTTTTCAAGAAATCACTGACAAATTCATTGATCACTTCTCCTTCAATCTTGACATGGACGTTTGTCTAGAAGATTTGTACACTCTCAAAAAAATCCAGGGGAAACCTTCATAAATTTCTTACAACAATTGAGACAAAGAAATAGTAAAAGCAAGTGGCCTCTTCCAGATGAACAAAAAGTGGGAATCATTATAGCCAACCTTGATCTAAATCTATCATTCCACTTTAAAATGCAATGCATCACATCCTATTATGAGCTTGTTCCAAGAGCCCTTAACATTGGAAGAGCCTTAATCTCACAAGGAAATACTCAAGCTTACAAATACAACCATCCTTCAACTAGTTCAAATGAGAAACCTTATGTACAGGATAAAAACAAAAATGTAACAAATGACAGTGTAGTGGATGCTAAGGTCATACTAAGTGCTCCTAGACCCAAAAATAATTAAGTTGCTAATATCCAGCTAGCCATTCAACAAATGGTACCACCTCAAAACAATCAGATCAATAACAACAACATGCAACCAAGGAAAACCTATAATAGGAACAACTATCCCAAATGAAAGTACATAGTTATCGGAACCTATCGAAACAATCATGAAGAAATTGGTAGAGTCAAATTTGATAACAGTTCCTAACTTTGAAAACTACCAAAAACCCCAAGAAAATCCATCTTGGTATAAAGAGCATGATCTCTGTGAATTTCATAAAATCAAAGGACATAAAACAAAAAATTGCATTAAACTCAAGAATATCATCAAAGATCTCATAGAAAATGATACAATATCTATTGAGGTACCCACTGGAAACCAGGATCTCAAGATACACAAGAATCCTATGCATGGTCATAACAAAAAAAACAATAATGGTAAAGCTAAGGATTACACCAATATTTAGCATACTTATTCCAATGTAGTTGCTTCCTATGATAGTGTTATCACTATTGTCACCATTAAAGGAGATAGTACAAAATGTGGAGTCACCACACGACGTAGCAAAATAACCATTCAAGGAGTTGTCCCAATTCAATCTAAGACATAGCCCACTTTTTCCTCATCTTATCCTAGCATGTACAATCTTGTAGATTAGCTTAAGAAAACCCCCACTCAGATATCAATTTTGGAACTCCTAAAATTATCTCTTGCACACATGAAAATACTAGAAAAATACTTGTCTGAGTCATATGTTCCCAAGAAAATTAATACCAATTAGTTTCAAGCTATGATAGGGCATATTGCCAGCCATCTTCTCACCTTCTCTGAACAAGATTTACCATCACAACCATCTCATAACTGTGCTTTAAACCTTGAGGTTTTCATTTATAAAAACAAGGTCAAAAGAGTCTTGGTAGATGGAGGTGATGGTATAAAAATTTGTACCAAGTAGTTGATCAAGCATCTAGGCTATTCAGAAGATACTATTGAGAAGAAAAAGAGTACCACCATCAGAGAATACGATGATCAAGAATGGGTATCACAAGTAATCATAGCACTCCCTATGAAACTAGGACCTCTTATTGCAGAGGCTACATGCAAAGTACTTGATCTTGATCTTCCCTATAACATTCTACTTGGTTGACCTTGGATCCGTGCTTTGAAATACATAGCCTCAACCTATCATCAGTGTGTGAAGTTTCCTTTTGAGGGCAGACAAATCACTATCCATGGAGATTCTGAGCCTTTCTACTATTGCAAGATCCTTGAAGCCAAGTTTTACAAGATCCCACAAATACCCAAAAATGATGAAGGACCTACACCATCAAGCTCATTTGTTGACCCATCATCACAAGAACTTATTGTAATTTAGCATACCCGATGTCAAAGCAGTAATCCAAGATGATGGTTGTGGAAGCTAAAAAATATTGAAAGACACCTTTGTCTTACGAGAGTTACCAATTTCTCCTCAAACACATAGGAAACCAACATCTAGCACCAAAGAACTATAAATTATCAAAATGGAAGCTACTACCTTCACCAAATGGGGAGATTTGAATCAAGAGGATGTCCATGAGAAATACATCTCTAAAATCCTCCATCAAGGTGAATGACATGTTCCTATTCTTCCCATAGAAGATGAAAACAAATTTCTATAGCTAATGCTGAGCATGGGGTATAACAAGAATGAGAAGCTAGGATAGAATGACAATGGTTTACTAGAACCCATCATTTTTGAGAAACAACTAAAAAATATTGGCTTAGGTTGTACTACTGGCAAGGTAACACTCATTGGCAAAGGTATTGATGGTAAACAATTTGAGGCTTCCTCTTGGTCACCTACATCACATGATACTACCTTAGATGGCTTTCCCCTCGATGTCATTGACCTATTTGAGAACAACACCCTCTTCATGTTATCCATAACATCCATGGTCTCAAATAACCAACCAATCGAAATACGCCTGGTATACTCGTAACTCATTGACATGGACCAACAAGGACCATTGGTTCTAGATTTATTAAAAAATGATGACGCAATCTCAAAATTCATGGGACTCTGAGAGAACTTATCATGGGCATATCACAAATCAAGGTTTGATATAGAGCTTGATATAGGGGCATACTATGGGGAGATGATTAAATCCTTCAGTCACAAAATAAATGAAATGCAATGAACTTGCAGATCCTTGAGTGAAAACCACCTTGTGGCACTCTCTAGTCCTAAAATAGTGAAAAAAAGGATGCATCTAATGATGAAAACCTCCTTGAGGTACCCAAGGATGAGGCATTCAATCTCCTCCTTAGTGAAATGCATCTAGAAAAATCAGTAGTACTAGAAGAAAAGGCTACACCAATCAATGTGGGAACAAAAGAAGAACCTAAGATAACCTTCTATGTTGAATCCTTGTTAGGCAAAGAACAAAAGAACCTTGTAGCATTCCTTAAGGAGAGAGGAGCTAACTTTGCATGGTCATACATAGATATGCCAGGACTTGATCCAAAAGTGGTTGTACATCACCTAGCAGTCTATCCTGAAGCCAAACCAGTCAAGAAAAAATTAAGGAATATGCACCCTCAGATAGCACTCTTGGTAAAACTGGAACTACAAAATCTTCTTGATGTTAGATTCATCGGATTCATAGATTATCCTGAGTGGTTTTCAAACCTAGTACTAGTCTCAAAACCCACTGGGGGCATCGGAATATGCATTGATTTTAGGGGTCTAAACAAGGCATGTCTGAAGGATGATTTCCCTCTTCCAAACATTAATCTCATTGTGGATTTAATAGTTAGGCATGAAATGTTGTCGCTCATGGATGGATTTTCAGGCTACAATCAAATCATAATCACCAAAGAGGATCAACATAAAATTTCCTTTACTTGTCCATAGGGAACCTACTACTAGAATGTGATGCCATTTGGGTTGAAGAATGCAAGAGCTACCTATCAAAGAGCAACGACCCTTATCTTTCATGACATGATCCATAAAACAGTTGAAGATTTTGTGGACGATATTTTGGAAAATCCAAAGAAGATAAGTGAAAACATACAAGTCTTGGGACCTATCTTTGAAAGACTTGAAGAATAGAAAGTATGATTGAATCCAAAAATGTGTGTTCGGGGTCACATCAGGGAAACTTCTTGGCTTCATTATTTCACAAAGAGGGATAGAAATTGATCCAACAAAGGTAAAATCTATCTTAGAAATGGAACTAACATAGACATTGAAATAGATGAGAGGATTACAAGGAAGGCTATAGTCCATTAGAAGCTTCATATCTCAGTTATCGGATAAGACTCACCCCTTTTCACATCTTCTCCATAAAGGGATGACAAATGTGATAAATCTTTCCAATAGATCAAGGATTATCTACTAACACATCCTATGATCATGCTATTGATACCAAACAAGCCATTGATCCTATACATATCAACAACACAAGAAACATTAGGATCTCTTTTAGCACAACATGATGAAAATAGAAAAGAAAGAGCCATATACTACATCAGTAGAACCTTGGTAGGCTATGAGATGAACTATTCACCCATTGAGAAATCATGCCTAGCGATAGTTTTTGCTTCACAAAAATTCAGACATTACATGTTGTCACACAAAATCAATCTCATCACAAAGATTGATCCATTAAAATATCTATTATCCAAAGTAGCCCTCACGGGACGAATGGCTAAATAGGTAATGATCTTGATAGAGTTTTACATAGAGTATGTGGAGCGCAAGGAAATCAAAGGACAAGTTATCATAGACCAGCTAGCAAAAGAACCTATATATGATGATAACCCTTTAATATTTGAGCTCCCTGATGAATTAGTGTTCCTTATTAATCTAAAAACTTAGTGGAAGATATACTTTGATGGATTGTTCACCCAACATGGATCAGGAGCCAGCATTCTTTTCATCACCCCCCAAGGTGATTGCATCCCAAAGTCTTACAAGCTATCATTCCCATGTACCGATAACATTGCTATGTATGAAGCCTTCATCATAGGTCTTAGGATAGCAGTTTAGTGGAAGATACAAGAGATTAAATTCTATGGAGACTCACAGTTGGTTATCAACCATGTCAATAATGATTATCAAACCAAAGATGACAAGATCACTCCTTACAAGAAGATGGTGGAGAATCTCAAAGATCTTTCTATAGACATAACTTTTGAGTAGATTCCTTGCATGAATAATAAAGTAGAAAACGCCATGGCAATAGTTGGATCACTACTAGACATGTCGAACAACATTCTTCAATGTGAATTCTTGGTAGAATAACTTCTCATACCAACTTTTGAAATCCTTGAATCTGAATTTGCATGTGTCATTATTGGTCGTAGATCCCCTTGGTTCCATGAAATATTTACTTACCTTAATAGAGGAACCCTTCCATAGGATATCACCCCAAAATTTAAAAAGACCTTCATCAAAAGGCATCTCGATTTGTGACCCTAGGTGATACCCTTTACCGTCGAAGCATTGAAGGGACATTACTATGATGTCTTAACCAAGAGGAAGCCTTAATTTCCTTAATAGAAGTGCACGATGGCATATGTGGGTCACATTCTAGCAGTATGACATTAGCTAAGAAACTGTTGAGGATGGGGTACTATTGGCCAACCATAGAAAAAGAAGCTCATCAATATGTGCAAAAATGCATCTAGTGTCAATAGAATGGAGATCTCATTCATGCTCCAACACAGGAATTGCAGCCGATGATCACATCATGGCCTTTTTCATAGTGGGGACTTGACCTCATACACAAAATCACTCCAACCTCATCCAACATCCATAATTTTATCATAACTGCCACTTATTACTTACTTAGTGGGTTAAAGCCATTCTTATTACCTACATAACGGGGAAGAAAATAACCAAGTTTATCTTGAATTACCTAATTTTTTGTTATGGTATTCCACAAACCCTCATCACAGACAATGGAACCCCATTCAAAAATTAGGATGTGAAAGAGTTGTGCCAAAGATTCAATATCCAACACCGATTCTCTACACCATACTACCCCAAGGCAATGGCCAAGTAGAAGAAATGAACAAAAATATCCTAAAAATTCTAAAGAAAATAGTTAACAAAGCTAGTCGTGACTGGCATCTGCAGCTAAATCTCACTCTTTGGGCTTATCGAACCAGTATCTGCACACCTATAGGAGCAACCCCTTTTTCCCTAGTCTATGGATCAAAATACATCTTGCCTATTGAGGTTGAGCTCCCATCATTGTGAGTATCATTAAAGAGTTTGATAACTAAGGAAGAGTACAGAGGGTCTCGACTGAATGAGCTAGAATTTATGGATGGACGTCATCTTGGCGACCTTAATCATTTGCAAGTGTGTCAAAACTGACTAAAATGAAGCTATAACAAGAGAATCAAATTTTGGTCATTCCAAGTAGGTGATATTGTCTTAAAGAAAATTCAGAAGAACCTTCTAGATCAAGACAACAAAGGAAAGTTTGAACCTAACTTGTTGGGTCGCTTTGTCGTCACAACAATCTACAGAGCATGAACATACCAACTATCAACCCCTAAAGGTGAACCCTAGCAGGATCCAATCAACAAATTGCATCTCAAAGAGTTTTATGCCTAAAAATGAAGGGTGTCAATAAGAAATATAAAAAATTAAAAAAATGATCAAAATCCAAAAAAATGAGAAAAAGGATTGAAAAAAAATAAGTAAAGAAAAAAATCGCCCTCTAGTGAAAACCACTTCAGTGGCACTTTGGGCAAGTACCTCGGTGAAAACTTGGAAAATATGAGCCTTGTGTAAATAAGGTATCTCCATATATTCTTTGGCTCGTTTAACCTATCATTCTTTACATCGCCATTCATCCCCCATCCATGTCCTTATCATGGCTTATCACTATAAGGTATGATGAACTCTTTAGCACTACTTGGCATATTCCCAAGGTTAATTTGTCTTGCCTTTATCAAGTAGGCTAATATATCACACTAGGGGCATTTTTTTATGCATCATAGTTGGGTTCTTGTATATCTTGAGGTCATAGGACATCTGATCAGAAAAAACCAAAAACATTTGCAAAATCCTATATAGCAAAAATCCAAAAATATTCAGAAAATTGAAAAGGAAAAATCCAAAACATTTAGAAAACACTAAAATCCCTAAAAAGGTCGAACATCGAAAAAATCCAAAAAACAATGTCTCTTGTTGAACTACATTGTCTCTGAGCTTGAATGTAGGAAAGGCCATCATTAATGTGCCCCCAAGACACCTTAGGTTAGTCCTTTATTAGTCCATTGTAATTAGATGGCATCTCTTGTCTGTTCATATCTTTGTCATGTAAATGGGTCAAGTCAGTCAAACCATGTGGTCTTTGCATGTATAACATGGGAAAGGCTAATCTTTGATCAACCCCCGAGGCCCCTATGATAGGTCTTTAGGTTAGGTTCTTGGCCGAAACTCAGAAATTCAGAAAACCCTAAAACATCCAAATATCTCAAAAATTCAAAATCATCCAAATATCTTGAAAAACCCAAAAAACATCTAGAAAATGTCCAAAAGACCTAAAAAGCCTCAAATATTCAAAAAATCCTGAACAACCTCAAAAATTTGAAAAAACCTAAACATTCATATAAACTTTCGAAAAGACCAAAAACAGCCTCAAAACATTTCAAAACACCAAAAAAAATTAAATATTCTAGAAAATCAAAAATTCCATCCATCACATCTCGCTTTCACCCGTAATAAACTTCCACCCATAATAAACAATCATCACCTTCACCCTTTTGCGAAACAAGTAGAAAACAAACATGACAAGTTCTAAAGTGAGAACTCAAAAGTCAATTTAATCTAAAGTTTAAAATGATAGGTAAATGTGTCAGTGAAGTTTACGGTAACAACTCATTTTAGCATCATCATCCTAACATCAAACAACCCTCTAAACAACATATCCTAGGATGTATCCTTCCTGCAATGGACATCAACATCAGATATCACCAAACCTAAACTTAAACTAGGCAGGACCTATAGATAACACTGGTTGTTTGTCTTTGATCTTTTCTTATGATTTATCTTAACGACCCATTCCAAGGACCTCTTGATGATTTCATTGATCATTATCTTTCATTTTTTGTGTTTGTGGATACTCTTGTAAAATAATCTTGGTGCATACTTGCTTAGTTATGTGTAGAAAGGTCATTTGGAGTATGTTGTTGACTATTGTGTATGCTTTGGTATAATATGTTCTAAACTTCTAACTTACATTCCAACAACATTTTTGTATGTCAACGTGTGAACAAGAACTATCCTATCTGCTTGTCGAGTCAAATTCCATTACACTAAATACAACATCATCCTAGTTATCAATACCTTGATGCATTGTTTCTATGTGTTATATCAAACAATAAGGAACAATGGAAAATCCCAATCCTAAACTATAAGCACCCATCTCGCATTTCATCTTGCATTCTTTTGAATTGTCTCATCACTATCTCTAATAAAGTCTCGATGGATCATAGACTTGTTGGATATTTTGAAGCAATCATCATTGGAAATGGTTATTCATTCTTTATTCTTCTATCTTCTCTTCATCCTAACCTAATATCATGACACTCAAAAACATCATCATTGCATCCACCCTGCATCCACAAAACCATCAACATTAATGTACCTCATAATCATATCATAAGCATAAAACATCCATCAACATAATCGTTTGCATATCACATCACACATTTTGCATTATCATTAAGTTGTGATGAATAATATAGATTTGTTATTCTAAGCATCTTAAATCATTGCATATCATAGGCATTTTCATTCATCCATCTATATTCATTCATCATCATAACATGCATAGAAAATATACAAAAATAAATGCATCCATAACATCTACATATCATAAACATCCATCCATATCATATCATGAAAAGATAATGAAAAACAATATAACATTGCATCCATCCATATCATATCATCGCATATCACATAGGCATAAAAGTAAATGCATCCATGTCATATTCATCCATACATGAAATTAAACCAATACATCATAGCATGAATCATCTGTATCCATATCATATATATATATAAAATGTGTCATGGTACAAAATCTGGATCAGTGTATGTATATCGATAATAAGTACAATATCTACGAGGCTATTAAAAAGGATCCCATGAATGTATATCAATATAAAGAATGGGGAAAAATAAAAAAGTGTCTATACATAAAAAATGCTAGCCCTAGTGGCTACTACCCTCTCCAGCCTACTACTCAAGTTGAACCTTGACATGGGGATGCACATCACTGTGCTGTGAAAAATTGGGCTGTCAAATAGCCACAAAAACATCCATGTGATAGTGTTGCATTTAAGATGTAGCCCTCATAACAACCTCTTGATATAATCTGGCCAAAACAATCTGACCATGTGTGGTTGTTACCATAACCTCTATCTACTACCATCTCGCAACCTCCTGGTCTCTCTCCTTGGTAACAACTTGAACTCTCTAAAGAGTTTCATCCCTCTCAGCTGTCACTATGACCACCTACTATCAAGCCTGGTCTCACACATCAGTCAAAAACAAAATATACTGGTGGGCTTGGTCTCGCTCACCTGTCAAATCCTACACCTGCTGTTGTAGCTACTATATTTGTGCTTGTCTAACATTTGGTGGTCGTGGTTGTGGTGGTGGAACTAGCTGTTAATGCACTACTAGAGGCTACTGAGGAGGCTTTTGTTTGATTGGAGGAGCCCCTAGAACCTGTCCATCATGGCCATCCTAGCCTCCCTTTCCTCTATCTCGTGGCCTCCCTCTAAGAGGAGAACCTGCAGGATCTGTAAGTCATCGTGGTGGCACAAACCATGCATCATAAGTGGGATTGTTCTGAGCAATGGGTTGACCCTAATCATATTCCCAAGGCTAGGCAACCAACTGGCGAAAACTCTCAACGACATCTAGTGCCAGAATCATCGGTCCCCAAGTGGGAACCTCTCTAGCTGATCTCACAAAATAGCCCTATAGCCATCATCAAGCCTATCCTGTACCTCTCCAAACTGTTTGGCCTCTGTTAGGAAGGTACTACTCACCCATGGTATGCTCTCAACATTGCATATATTGGGTATGGTAGGAAAAGTAAAGTTATTGTATATCATCGAACCATAGTGGCATCTAAAGCCATGACCGCCATTGAAACATGGTCATGTCATCAATCACCTGTCGCCACTATGGGAGTCCAATCTATCCTATGTGCCTTAGTGTGATGAAACCATGGTATCTCCATACGACAAAATCATCTGGCTCCATGTCCACCATTTTGTACAATCAGCTGAAACACTACAATGTGCTCCCATGCCCGGATATGAAGAAGAGTCACACCTGCACCAAGGGCTCTCCCATCGTAATACACAAAGTCATGTAAATCATGGTATAAGGAAGCCATCATCAGGGTCCCCCCACACAAATAGGGTCCTCTTGTGGGCATTGTAGGATCATCATGGAAAAAATTAGGCCCTTAAGTGGCAATAAAATTCATAAAAATTAGAGTTAGGAAACTTGACATAAAAATTTGAATAAGTTAACTATATTATTTAAAAAATAGGTAAGAAAAAAATTTGTTGAAAATTGAATTTAGTTTTTAAAATACTAGGTTTTTTTTATTTAAAAAAAATCTATTTGGTGAAAATTTGAAATTTCAATGCAATAGTACTTGAATTTCAGGGAAAAAATAAGAAGTAGGTGTATGTCTGACCACCCTAACCACAATAAAATGATAATATTTTTTTATAAGATTTTAGATATAAGTAGAAGACTCATGTCCCGATGTGATGCATATTTTTTTGTAATTTTTTCCAAGTAAATAATTAATTATAATTTTTTTATTACAACTTTTAAAAAATATAAAAACTCGTACGTCTGACCACCATAACTTGGTCGAAACTTCATGAAATTCAATTCTTTTTTTTTTAATCCTATATTATTTGAAACATAGAATGTGACACATGTTTCAAATTCAAAAAATGTGATACCCTTTGAAAGCTATATATTTTTTTCAATTAGACTATCAATCAGGACTTTAGTCGTAATTCAAATAGAAAATGAATAATAATTATTTATTAAATTCAAAGTAAAGCATAATTTATATTCATGGAAAGCTAAGAATATCCTCTAAAAACCCTTTTCATTTCATCAATTTTGGGTAAAAAAAGTCATCAGCCACATGGGCCATCATATCGCTTACATATCGCCACTTTTTGGCCCATCATGATCCTGCACATACCCTTGTACAACATCTACAGCCAAGTCAAACCCCATCCTAGACTGAAGAATCATCCATGTCTATTTGGAGCCACCGAACCTGAAATGATTGCCGCAATAATCAATCTAAAGGTGGGCACGTGACCTCTATATGTCTCTAAATCAATCTGCGAGGTGACCAACACAATTTGGTCCATATCCACCACCTCTAGGCAAGCATAAAATCTAGCATATGTATCGTAGATCATGTGATCACCATGGATAGGCAACTACAATATCTACCACACATCCTCTAAGGTCACTTTCACCTCCCCTGTCGAAAGGTGGAAGGACGAGGTCTCATTCTGTCGTCTCTCGCACAACGTTGTCACCATAGCCAAATGTGTCCTCACAATAGGAGCATATTCAATATACCACAATCCAATCTCTCCTAGATGCTCCTGGCGCAACTCTAACAGATCACCCAAACTCTATAGTACTGTAGGCATGTTCTCTCTCGACATCAATGGTGGGAAGACCTCCTGCACCCATGAGGTGCATGACATTAGGAAATCATCAAAATTTGAAGTTATTTATAATTTCTAGCTCAAAAATCACAAATGTGTTGCTATATTAAAAATCCAAACAATGGCACCTGATGCATTTCGAAATTCAAATTAATAAATGCATCGCCATACAAGATCATGTTGCGATTTAGAATTTGGCCTAACCTAACCCTCACTTTCAAATCGACAAGTGTGTTGTTGGACAAGCCTATGTCGCTATTTAAAATTTGAAACCCTAAATTCAAATCTAGAAAAGTGTCACTCTAGACATATTCATCTCTATATATTGTTTGGGCATCACCAATTAAGGTTTGGGAATTGCAATATAGCGACACCCCCAAATTCTTAATTCTAATGCCTAATAAATGAATCAAAATTTCTAATTTTTAATCAATTTTTGAATCACATACTGGTGGTCCTATGCCTAGAAGCTATTGGAAGAGATGTGTTCTAGAAACTCACAACATGCCATTTCATCGAAGATTCAGAGCTCAAATCGTAAGAAATATTTAAGTGTGAATGCACAAATGAATTGAAAATGACCCTTCTTGGCCTATTTAAGCTAGAAAATTAGGGTGTTTTTGCCCTAATTTAACCTTATTAATAGGGTTTATTATCATTTTCATCAAATTTTCCAATTTGCACCTAATTTTGCATCATTTTTTGCGTTTTGGCATTATTCTTGCATCCCAAAACCTTTATGAACCCTTGGGGGTAGCTTTTGAACCTTTATCGAGAAATCAACCCAAAATTCAAAATTTCTACCTGATTTCTTGAGGGGGCAGGGATTCAGTTTTATTCTTCCATTGGGGCATCTAAAAAATTAGAAAATCTTTATTTTTTGATTTGGGCAGCATTTTTTTATCTGAAAAGTGTTGTTCTTTGAACTGAAGCAGTAGGTACCTCACTTCAAAGAGGGGAAAAATCTAGACATTGAAAAATATCCTAATCAATGTGATACACTCGAAATAGGTTTATTAACATCATTTCCTCTTTATCCATCCTCTTTTCACTTAATTAATTCAATTATCCTAGCTAATTAATTAATTACATCATTTTCGTCCATTGGCTTAATTAATTAAATCGGGTTAATTCACCTCTTTTTGCACTAACGCTTCATCTCATTAAATTAAATAAATCAAAATATTTAATTTAATCTCCTTAGTCATCTTATTTAATTAAATAACCCTAAGTTACTTAATTAAATATCATTTCACCCCACCCCTATTTATTAAATCATCTAATTTAATAAATATCTCTAATTCCTCTAATCCCCTAACTGCATAAATTAAACCTTGTTTAATTAGTAATTAAACTATTTTTCCTCTAATCAAAGGGAATATTCCCATGGAATATTCTTTATCCGTTTGCACAGTTAAAAATTTGTTTTAATTATTAAATTAATCTTTTTCCTCATCCAAAAGGAATATTCTAAGCAATATTCCCTCTCTCCAATCAACTCGCTTAGCTTCGAAAGCATGTTAACCCTTCAACCTCCTAAGCAAGTTACCTTTGACTTGTGTGAGTAGGTCAAAAGTGTGCTTTTTTGAGGTAATTGTGATCCTTTCATTAACTTTCATCATGCATTCTCATCCATTGATGAGAATCCATAATCCATGCCTCTTATCTTCTTGATCTTGAACCATTGATTAAGATTTTTGATCTCAACCACCCCTCCTCATTTGCTCTCCTATAAATAGATCACTATTTGGAGAAAAAAGGAGGGATCTTTGATTGCAAACTTATGTTGTTAAATTTACTCACATCCATACTCTCAATTTGCACACATTTAGCCTATTTTTTAGTTTATTTTAGCTGCATAAAAGCTTAGAGCATCCATTAATGGCTTCGATGCATTCATCTTAGTTTGTAAATAAATTAGGGTTTCATCTTTTAGCATTATTTGAGCTTAAATTAGCTTAGCATTATCTTATCAATTGCATAATTAGATCATTTATAGCATAAAATCATGGTAACTTAGCTTGCAACATGTTCATTTTTAGCATAATTTAGGTTTTCCAACATCAAACACCATGGTTTCATCAATTCTCTTCCATAGAATTGACTGAAACAAACTCACTATCATGGGATTGGGAAAGGGTTATCAGTCCACATCAATGCAGCACCAATTCCACAATAGGATAAATTTCAATAGATTACAGTAGATTTTTTCTTTAAAGCTTTCATAAATTTAGCATGTTAGGTTTTTTGATAAAATATTTACTTTCAATTTTAATTGATTGATCTTGTTGAGATTTGAGTACATGTGGCTCCGTTATGCTTTGATTCTTCATGGATCAAGAATAATTAGGCCTATATTGGTATCCTCACATCGATAATATGTACTAGAGAGAATTGGTTTCCCGGAGGTAATATGGCAACTAGGAAGTGTAGAAAATGTCCATCTATTGAATCAAGGAAAAGGAGCATTCTTTCCTTTGTATACATGTTTTTTCTAATTTTGTGATGACAAAAGGAGGCTGCAATAAGATAATTGATTTTAAGGCCTATTACATGCAAAGAGCAGTAGAGAGGATCGAATATGACCTAGATGGCTTTATGGCTTGGTTGAAGGAAGAGAACAAAATTTATAAATTTGTGCACATCTTCCAATTCTTGGAAGATGTGATAAGAAATTATTTTGATCATTTAGAACAAGAAATAAAAAAGGAAAAATATATTTCTTTCAAGAAAATGCAAAGAAGGATAAAGAAGGAAAAACTTGATTTCATTATTCTTCCTCAGATTGATAGTGTTATATAAAAGGTGAAGCATGTGTCCCATAATTTTGAAAAAACGGTTGACATCACTAGGCTCAATGGAAAAGACGATATGTGGGTAGAGGCATGCACAAAGTTTTTGGATGATGATTCATTTGTAAAGTCTCAAGCCATTCTAGAATTTGCATACAGGGCTAAAAGAGATGAACATTTTTTTATCCTAGCCATAGAAAGGATTCTTCATCAAAAATTTCTTGATGCTACCATTCAAAGAAAGGTTTTGAATGAAATGACGGCTAAGTTCCAAAATATGACTGCAAAGGAAGGTACATAATTGGTCAAAAATTGTGGTATTTTGTTACTTCCAGAGTGGGATTTGGCTTCTACTATAGCTTTTGATACAATAAAGAGGTGTGATAGGCCTCTTTACAATTCAGAAGAAGAAGTTATGATTGCATTGCAAGGGTCTACTTTTAGTGAACAATGGGATGCATTGGCTATTTGGTCTTTGGCCCCAAGTACAAGAAAACCTAATATTGTTGAGCCTGAACCTAACTATAAAAGAGGTCTAATAATAAAGAGGGTGTCAAATACATCAACCCTAGAAGCAAAAAATATGTCAATACATATTGTAGAATTCACAAGGGCCACAATAGAATCAGTAACTGCGGAGAAGGAGAAGCTCAAAATAGAAAACAATAATTTGTTAGTTCAATATGGAAATATTGAAAAACACAATATGTAGTTGAAAATAAAGGTTGCATTATTAGAGGAGAAGTTGCAAAACTTGCAACCATAAAAGCATGAACAAACTAGTGTTGATTCCCCTACCACCTCTCATGAAGTTGCACCCCTTGAATTTAACACTGAAATAAGTTCCTCATGGACAATTGTTCCATATAACATGAGAAGTGTACCCATTTCAATAATAGAGCCTAGTACATCAAAAATGCCACAAGCTAAAGGAGATATTAGTAGGGAGGAGTTGCTTAGGTAGCTGAATGAATATACAAGAAAATGTGATGATCATGATAAGGAGATTTTCAGTAGCAATATGAAGATTGTCACTAAATATTGGATCATTTAGATAGGGGGGTGAATAATAGATTGAATAACATTCATAATAACTATTCATCCATGGTGGTTTTTATGAATAATTTTGATAATGACAAGGAACGTGCTATTCCACTTATGGAAAAATAGATCCCTAGGGTGAAGGAACTAAGATTGATGTCAATTGGAGCTAAGCATGATGTTAACCCCCTTGAGAAGTTCAAGCCCACTCATAATCTCTTATGTAAAATTGAAGGGTATAGGGGAAATATTGAACCTTTGGAAATCAAGATAAGGGATCTGGTGAAGTCCTTTCATGAGTCACATCATGGTCTCCTTCCATCCATTTTAAGGTATGGTGGTAATATAAAAACCCTAAAAGAATAAAGGGATGAAACTAATAAAACCATTTATGATCATGTAGTCCTAATTTATCAAAAATATGATATGGGAACACTAAAAATAAATATGGATATGTTGGCTCATGCATATATTGTCCTATTAGAATTTCACAAGGAGACCAACCAAATTTCTACCAAGTATGCATCTTATAGAGAAAGAGCTGGTGAAGTTATAAATTTTGATTGGCTAAGTTCCAAAATATGACTGCAAAGGAAGGTAGAGAATTGGTCAAAAATTGTGGTATTTTGTTACTTCCAGAGTGGGATTTGGCTTCTACTATAGCTTTTGATACAATAAAGAGGTGTGATAGGCCTCTTTACAATTCAGAAGAAGAAGTTGTTTATGCTGAAAAATTGAAAGCTGAATAATTTGAATTGTGAATCCAAATCAACTTCTCAACATAACATCAATGAAGCATCTCTAAATGAAAACACATGTAAAATTTAACTAATTATGCAAACTAAAACAACATGAGCATTCAAAAGAAATCAAACTCCATTGTCATCCTATCATCAAGATCTTGTTTTCAAGCATTTTGATGCTCTCAGATTTTGCACAAGCACAAATGCTGCAAGAGGCTATGATGAATGGATTCGAATGATTGAAAAGTCCCTTTTTTGGTGAGAAGAGGGGGCTTATATAGATGAATGCATAATGTGAAAAATGAGAAATGAGAAATGAATGGAGTGATTCATGCCATGATTCTTGTTTGGAAGCTCAAAATGTGCAATTTTGAGCCAATTTCATGGAAATGATTTATGAGTTTAAAGTGCATTTTTGAGCTAATTTCATGGAAATGATTTATGAAATTTATGCGAATGGATTTTAATGATTAATGCAAATATATTTAAATGAAATATGCAATATTTAAATGAATTTATGGAGATATGATTATGCAACGAATTTAAGTGATAGATGATTAATGAAATGATAAGGATTAGTGAAATATGCAAATGGATCATCTAAATGAAATGGATAAATGTTTAAATGATTTTATGAACTATATAAATGGATGATGATTAATGTGAATGCAAATGATATTTTAGTGATTAATGCCTAAATGATAAATGATTATGATTAAATGCCTATAAATGCTTATAATATTTGAATAGTTTTATAAATATGGAGATGATGGATAAAAATGATTATGAGGACATTTTTATGCGTCTACATTTTTCGCCTCTTTGATACAATGCAGCTTGTCGCGTTGTTTCAAAGAAAAAGATTGATCAACTGATACATGCCCCAGAGATATCCTAGTAAGGATTATGATAAGAATGATATGCCCCCTCGAGAGATTGATCGAACAAGGTGTAAGAAGATTAATCTCTCGATAGATGTCAAGAAAATGATTAGATACTTGATGTTGCGCAAGTGATAAAGCGGTAATGTACATTTGATGTAAATGCACAATTGATGAGCGTAAGTGAACAATTGATGGAAATGATCAGTATAGCCAAGTTGATGAGCTAAAGAAGCTGATTGTGATTGATGCAAGCGCAAGACAAGTTGATAGAATAATTGATTGATTGATTTAGGGGACATGAGGTTTCGAGATACAAGTTGATTGATTTCTTTGCGACAAGAAAGATGAAGAAAATGAAATGCAATAGATGGAAGATGCAAGATGGGAGAAAATGAAGGTGATGAATCCTCTTGTGCATTTTATGTGCTTTTATCATCATCGAGCTTATTATGTCGCAAATTATTATAAGCGTCTAGATAATATGAACATCTAGATGACCTAAATACTGTTTGCATTTTTATTTAGTAATGAAGTATAAGCATCTAGGTATAAGGACCCTAGATGACCTGAATACTTATTGCATGGAAGACACTATCAGACAAGGAATGCACTCATCCATACTAGACTCATAGGTCCTCAATGGTTTTAGATAACCATGTCTTAAGATGAGTCATCCTATGAATAAGAAACAATCCACCGGCAGCAAACAAGTGAACATGCCCCAATCATTGCCTCTCTAGTCCCAGACATCCTAGAGAAGCTAAAAGACGTGCCACCAAAGTTAAAATCATAAAATAAGCAAAGATCAACAAACAAACATGCGTCATGCTTCGATAGGGAACTGATTCTTGGTACGGTTGTATGCTTTTGATTTGGAAGAGGGATTGATAGGTATGCTGCATTATTTGCTTGATTGTTACTCATGATGTAGTTTGATTTTGTTGAAGTTCAAAGAGATGTGGTGATCTGAAAGTGTCATTGTTGAGGGATTTTTGAAGTTATTTGATTTTTTGGATTTTTGGAATATTTGATTTTTGTTTTTTGGATTTTGGGAATATTTGACGTTTTTTGGATATTTTCAAGACATTTTATGATTTTTATGGAATTTTTCAGGACATTTTATGATTTTTATGGATTTTTTTTCAAGACTTTTTATGATTTTTATGGATTTTTTTTCAAGACTTTTTATGATTTTTATGTATTTTTTCAGGACATTTTATGATTTTTATGGATTTTTTTTTTCAAGACTTTTTATGATTTTTATGGATTTGTTCAGGACACTTTATGATTTTTTTTTGGATTTTTTCAGGGCATTTAAGATGGAATGAGATGATTTGATTGTTTGAAGGAATAAGATCTTCCACAACAGAGGTAATGCAACCATGGATAAATGATATATCAAAATGAAAGATTCGCTGTAAAACATGTCACACAAGCAACATATCTCTTGTCAAAAGATGGTAATGGTTGATTGATTAAGATGCCAGGAATGATTGATTCCATAAGGCATGATGATAATGAGTACTTAAGATCACTGATTCCTCTAAGTATGATAATTTGTTGATGATTATCAATGATTGATTGACAAAAGATATGAGGATTGGATAATGTTTTACAACTAGGCTCAAATATGATTTGCATGATAAGATTCAAGGTTGCAAAGGGATGTGATGCCCAAAATTGGAGGTAATGATAAATGATAAAGATGTGAACTATGATGGAAGGGTAATGCATAAGGATATGAAAGGAAGTCCAAAGCATGCATTTGTAATTTTGCCCCTAATCTCATCAAGAACAAAGAAAGGAAATGGGACATGGATTTTGATAAGCTAGGAGGTATGGAATGGAAGAATGCAAGGATAATGCTAATGAATTAGATGATCAAGATCAACTAGATAAGCTATAGACACAATGCCTAAGTATTTTTCCCCTATTCCTCATCAAGACCAAGGAAGGGATGAATGGATGTATTTAGATAGGATGGTTGAATATGGATAAGGTGTATAGGATAATATGTATGATGTTCAAGAAGATCCTTAACCTTGTCAAGATCAAAGGTGGAAAGATAAAGGATCAAGGTAAATAGGATAATGGATATGAATGATAGGATGGAGAGAACTTGCCCCCATGTGTAAAGTGTAAGAGGAATATGGAAGATATGATATGGATAGGGATAAATGAAAATGGAAGATAGTATATGAATGATAGGAAGATGGAGGGAGGACTCAAGCATCAAGTTTCATGACTAATATCCCTTAAATATGTGTTCTAATAAACCATGGCAATGAGGATTAGACTCGTAAAGTTTGCAAAATAGTGGCATGATGGAATAAGCTAAGAACTTATGCAAAGGTTTGGATTAAAGGAGGATGATGGGGGATGAATGTTGGATAATGTATAGGAATTTGGAAGGATTTTTGATGGATAGATGGAAAGGATGGCAAGATCAGCATTGGCACACACCTTGAAGGGTGGTGGAGTGATGGAGGAAAAATGGATTTGGAAGGTGACAAGTTTTTAGATGAAATATTGGAGGAAGCTTTTGGATTAGCAAATTTGGATGCCAATTTAGATTTTATTGCTTCTATGAGACTTTTAGGAATCCACATAGATTTTGACTTTGATTTTTTCTTTGTGGGCCTTTGTGGCCTTTGATATTTTTCTTTTGATTTGATGGGCCTTTGTGGCATTTGAATTTTTTATTTTTGCTTTGTGGACCTTTGTGGCCTTTGAAATTTTTCTTTTTGATTTAATGGGCCTTTGTGGCCTTTTGGATTTTTCTTTTGACTTGATGGGCCTTTGTGGCCTTTTGGATTTTTTTTTTGACTTTGGATCAGATTTTCTTTTATTTGTACATGTCTCTTCAAGGAGACCTATTGATCATTTGATATATGTGGATTTTTATATGGAGGCTTTTTGACATTTGGCACCCAAATTGCTTCCAATAGCAATGGGATAGGTGGATGGAGATGAATTATATGGAGGTATTACTAATGGGTTAATGTAGGTAGAATTTTGAGAGGCATCAAGGATGTGTGCCTTTGTTGTTCTTGATGAATAGGAGATGGAGGGTTGTAGGGACCTAATATGGATGGAAGGGTTGATGAACTAGGATTTTTATGATAAGGACCAAGGATAGATGAAAGGTTTGATGGACTAGGATAAGGACCTAGGATAGAGGGAAGGTTTGATGGACTAGGATACTTGGGTTTATTTTGATGGAATTTGGACTTACGATGGGTACCAATCTCTTGATTGTTAGGTGTATAACCAAGGCCATGATAATATTGATTTTCTTGGATATAAAGGGGTTCTAGGATACCTTGTTCATGAAGTCCTAACCCTTTGCCTTTGTAGTTCATACTTTGACACATTCGTTTGCCAATGGGATATGTATTATTAATGAAATAAGATGCGAGTCTATTGTGAGGTGGATGCGATATGGAAGGAATAACAAGATCTTGGAGTAAACCACCTTTGATAAAAGTGAGGGAACCCATTTGATAGGTAAGGGGCTCGTGGATAGATTGAATAGGGGTGATAGACTCTTGTGGAGGATTGTGATCATGAGGGGAATTAGGATGGGTGATAGGATCTTGACATGGGGATGATGGGGTACTTTGATCTTGAATTGGAAAAGAATCATTAGGTGTAGGAGATGGAATATATTGCTCTTTATTAGGTATGGGATCATCATGAGATTGTATGAAAGGCATATCTTGATCATGAGAAGGAGGAATATCATCATGGAATGAAAGGGTATCCTTGAATGGGGGTATATCTTGATCTTGATGAGGAAGGGAATCTTGAGATTTTGTGGAAATAATATCTTGATCATAAGATGGTAGGACATCATTCGATATGATAGAATCATGAGATGGTATGGATTTAATAGATGAGGTGGAAGGAGGACTTGGAAGGATACTTTTCCCTTGAGATGGAAGGGGATCATCTTGGATTAAACAAAAAGAGATAAGGGGATCATCATGAGGTTCTTGAGAGATGGGATCTTGGTCAAATATTGGAAGGGCTTGTGGAATTTTGGTATCATTGGATGAAGTGGAAATAATTCTTTGATCTTGATGTGTAGGGGAGTCTATGCTAGCATGTTTTGGACTAAGAAATTGACATGAATTATTGGATGGAATCATTAACTTGGGTGAAAGACTCGTGAGGTTTATTTTGAATTATGGAGGATGAAGATAGATGCATGACATGGTAGGATTGCTCAATATTATTTGTGTTTGAGGACTTAGTTTTGGGATTCTCATTTAACCTTTGCAGAAAGTCATGGACATTAAACTTGGATGAAGGCTTATGAGATGATTTCATCACTTCATTCAAATGTTGGGATTCTAGGTGTTTTTCAAGCTCTTTCAAACGATGGTCAAGGTATTCAATCCTTTGGTTTCATTCATAGGTCGGTGATGAATATGGAGGATAGTAGCTAGGCATGTTTGGTTGATGGTTTTGGGAATGTTTTGAGGTATTTTGAATTACTAGGTGTGATGTTTGTTTGAGGTCTATTTTTGAACACACACGCAAGACATAGCAGACAAAGTGTTTTTGAGTTTGTTTTCAACTGTGAATGTGCTTTTATATTTTTGCAATACAAGCACAAATCCTAAGGTTGGAAAGGACAATATCTGCTAGATTCCACGTGGGTTTCCCTAGCCACATATTCTTAGTGTGTGAATCCAGAAGCTTGGCTACATGGGCTCCCCCTTACAGTGCACTCACTTCTCAAGCCAACCAAGCTTCCAACCCCCATGAAACTCGCATGGCAGATTGATCACCTCTACTAAAAACTGCGAAGATGTGGATGCCTTCACATCAATCGATGTTGCACTAGAAAATAGAAGGATTTTGGAAACTACACAAAGGTTTTTAGTTTAGGACCCCCGTTCGAGTGGCCATACATGGGGCACAAGATTAAGCTCCATTTAGGAGGCACTCCAGCCTGAAGAGGTTACGCTCAACAGGGTTTTGGGGAGTACTACTTGGTCTGTATGACACATCCGCACTCGTAATCCTAGGCTTTCCCTTAGGATTCACATTTATATACCGGTCAGTGGTAGCTTGGCCAAAAAGCTCCGTTGCCGGTCTGAGTCACCTTGGGGTGAGTACTTTTTCTCACCAAGGCAGGCCCAAGTTCTAGAGTCAATAATCATTTCTCTTGCACCCAAGATCACACAAGTGCACAAGGGGAGAGGATACTTTGATTATTGAATCGGGGTGACACATAAAATAGATGGGTCTGGCTTTTTGATCACCTAGTTTGCACAAGGTGAGAGCATAATCACCTACCACCTCCAAGCACAACAAACATTGTTCATTGAACCCCTAATTAAGCCTATGTGAGAGAAGACAATTGTTCATTTTAAAGCACCAATTTGAAAAGTTTTATAATCTAAAAGACAATTGGTTTCAAAATCATGTCTTCGACAAACGTCCTACATCAAAATATCATTAGTAGTTTCATGTCTCCTTTCTTCGACAAACGTATGTTTTGATTTCAAATCTCTGCCAAACGAACCTGCAAGAAAAGCCCAAAATTAGCCCACAAATTGACAGTTAAATTATGAAGCAAAAGACATTAATCTAAATTAAAGTTAAGCTAAAATTAGAAACTAATCTAGATTAAAAATTAATCTAAAATTAAAAACTACTCTAAATTAAAATTTAATTTAAATTAAAAATTAATCTAAAATTAGAAATTAATTAAAAACTAATCTAAATAAATAAAATAAAACTAATTTAAATTAAAAGCTAATCTAAATTATAATTATTCTAAACTATATTAATTCTAAATTAAATTAATTCTACATTCTAAATTTAGTCTAAATTAAAAATCAAATTTAAACAAAAAAGCTAAATCTAAATTAGAAATTAGATCTAAATTAAAAAGTAAAAGCTAAATTAAAAGTAAAAGCTAAATCTAAAAGGCTAAAAAAAACTAAATTAAAATCAAAAGTTAAAATCTAAATCTAAATTTAAATCTAAATCTAAACTAACAATTAGATCTAAATTGAAAGGTAAATCTAGATTAAAATTAAACGTAAACTAAATTAAATCTAAAATTAGTTTAAATTACATTAAATCTAAGACTAAACTAAAGCCAAATTAAAACTAAATTAAAAACTAATTCAATTAAAATTGACATAAGTTAGATTGACTGCTAAAAATTAAAATGGAAAACAATCAGCACAGTTGTAGACATGCACAAAATGCATTTGTTGAGATGGTGAATGCTGAAGACATCAAATGGATTTTGCTGAGATGGTAAATACTGAAGACATCAAATGCATTTGTTGAAGACTTAAAAAACCGTTGCTGCCTTTGTATCACATAAAGTTCACAATTAAAGAGAAAAAAGAAGCTGATTTTATGAGCACAAAAAGATTATCAAAACCTCTCTTAGATTCATCCCAACTATTTGTGACTTCAAATCATGTCATGAAAACAGATTTTGCAGCTGTGTAATGGTAAAAGTGAATAGTGCAGCAAGTATTTTCCTCAAAATTTAAAACCATTCAGCATTATTCTTCATTTAAAATCATGTCATGAAAACAGATTTTGCAGCTGTGTAATGGTAAAAGTGAATAGTGCAGCAAGTATTTTCCTCAAAATTTAAAACCATTCAGCATTATTCTTCATTATACCAAATTAGATTTGAGATTAATCATCAAACGTTTTCTTGTGCACCCAAATAAAAATTTGTGAAAGTATTTCATATGAGATAATAGAAAATATCTTCCATTGTTCTCACACAATCCAAGATGAAGAGAAAGTGACTGTTGAATCAAATCCAATTTTAAATTAAGAGCCAATGGATTATTTAAATCTGCAACACACTGTAACTAGAAAACCATTGGGCCCTTCACGTCGGGTTCACCATTTTGTTTATGTTGAAAAATTGAAAGCTGAATAATTTGAATTGTGAATCCAAATCAACTTCTCAACATAACATCAATGAAGCATCTCTAAATGAAAACACATGTAAAATTTAACTAATTATGCAAACTAAAACAACATGAGCATTCAAAAGAAATCAAACTCCATTGTCATCCTATCACCAAGATCTTGTTTTCAAACATTTTGATGCTCTCAGATTTTGCACAAGCACAAATGCTGCAAGAGGCTATGATGAATGGATTCGAATGATTGAAAAGTCCCTTTTTTGGTGAGAAGAGGGGGTTTATATAGATGAATGCATAATGTGAAAAATGAGAAATGAGAAATGAGTGGAGTGATTCATGCCATGATTCTTGTTTGGAAGCTCAAAATGTGCAATTTTGAGCTAATTTCATGGAAATGATTTATGAGTTTAAAGTGCATTTTAAAGCTAATTTCATGGAAATGATTTATGAAATTTAAATTATTTAATGAAATATGCGAATGGATTTTAATGATTAATGCAAATATATTTAAATGAAATATGCAATATTTAAATGAATTTATGGAGATATGATTATGCAACGAATTTAAGTGATAGATGATTAATGAAATGATAAGGATTAGTGAAATATGTAAATGGATCATCTAAATGAAACGGATAAATGTTTAAATGATTTTATGAACTATATAAATGGATGATGATTAATGTGAATGTAAATGATATTTTAGTGATTAATGCCTAAATGATAAATGATTATGATTAAATGCCTATAAATGCTTATAATATTTGAATAGTTTTATAAATATGGAGATGATGGATAAAAATGATTATGAGGACATTTTTATGCATCTACAGTTACAAAGTGCAAATTATGTCTCAAAAGCATAAAAGCGCCCCTGCAGGGCACCCAAACTTTTGAGCCCTCTTAATCAAACTTCAGAACTTGCAATATCGATCATCCTTTCCGGAATTGAATTAGTTATCCATTCAATATCTTAGCATGTTCATAGGAATCATTAATCATCGGTGATTGTAGATTAAAGCACAAAAGGTCAAGAATGGAGGAATTTGAAAATCTCTGAAAATTGTTGAAGTCTTGTAAGAAAAGGCACCCTTCTAGGAAAAGGCGCCCAAGAATTCAAGCTACTAGATTTAGTTTTCAGGGTTTGTTACTTGCAAGAAAATCTCTTCAGATTTGATCATACTCTACAATGAATCTCACAACCAAGCCTCAAGATCAATTAGACGACCGGAATCAGGGATCAAACAAAGGTTGTTTATCAAGCAGAAGTTGAAAATATTTAAAATATCTTAACACTAGAAATGTGACATCCAAAGTCAACTCCCAATTGCAAATTTTCAAGACTTTCTAAAGCTTAGGCATCCCAAAATTGGTGGAGATTGTTCCAGTAAACTCCCAATCACACAAAATAACTCTTCAATCAAGATTTAGATGCCTAAATTGATTGCTTTGTTCCAAATGCTATATACCAAGCATCTATGCGTCATAATTCATTATTCTTTGCAAGTTGAAGAGCTAAAACATAGATATTTTCTCTCCAACGCCATTTGAAGGATCTAACGAAATCCATTTTCAATGTTCTTCGTAGGTTCCAGGTTTAGGTCGAACAAAAGGATATTATTTTAGAATTCACATCTCCAAGCATCATTTTCCAAGGCAATAGTTTATAACTTCTAGCTTCTCCCCACAAATTTCTTCTATTCTTGTCTTAGGTTTTCTTGTATGCACAACGAAAGTCCAGTTTTTCACAGATCTGACCTTCTGGGTATGTTCAGCACGAGATTGGCCACAAAATCCATGTGCCAATTTTTTTTGAAAAAGTTTCCCCGCTACCCTTAGTTTTTAGGGTTTCCAAAAAAAGTTATATTTTCAAGAAACAAACAAATTGGGTTTGCGCAACTCACAAGCACCTACAAAACCCATGTGATAGAATTTTTCGAAAAAAATAACTTATGCAGCTTCTATATAGAGGGGATGTCATAGAAAAAGTCATCTTTCCAAAAATTTGACATTCAGGGTTCATTCAAATTTATATATTCTCAAAAAAACCCATGTCTTAGAACTTTTGTAAAAATTGCCTCTCGAGGAAGCTATTTTTAGCCTCTTGAAAAAAATTGTTCAAGTATAGGTGTGTTCCCAGTCATTCTTCCACATTTTCACTATGCATTTCTCTCAATTTGAATTCAAGACTAAATCGATCTTGTTTCATAATTTCTTGAAGATAGTTGACACTGACTTATATCAAGTGAATCTGGTGGTTGATTTGAACAATTTGACAAGCATGGACACTCAAAGTCCATGAATTCTATATGGTTTCATACCCCGTATATCTGATAGCCTTTTAAGGCTAGTTTAGAGGTTTGAACATCATTGGAACTCTAGGTGTGCAACGACTTCATGAGAATTGCTCACAACTAGAGTGTTCGCAGTCAAACCTTGTGGTTTCATCATGCAACACTCTTCCATTGAGAAAAATCAATAAAAGCATCAGAAGCATAAAGATGCAAAAGAAACAGAGGTCATCACTCTAGTTATAGAGCCGCCAAAGTTACCACTCAGTGAACTAACAGTTGAGGCATGTGACGATCTCTGGACACAGAAACAGTTAACAGCTGGTTGGAGGAGTTAATTACTCAAATTTTTGAAGTGTGAAATAACAATTAAGACGTCCTACCTTTCCAAAGACAGCATTTAAAAAAATAATTAACTTGATGCCTTTTCCAAGTTAATTCATTGTCCCACCTTTCATGCATGTCTATTTTTGGAGACACCATTGTACAGTGAAGTTCTATTTAGTTTAGAATCAATTAATTGTTAGGTTACCTTTGCTTACACAGGAATAAATCTTGTTGATTGGAAAGAACTGAATGTTAAATCATGGAGACTTTAGGGTTCCCTACTCCTTTGAGTATCTATAAATAAAAGCAACCTTTTCTCATTATTCTTTAACTTTACTTCATTGTAACAAAATGCTGACCTCAAGAGCCTTCAAATTTGTTACTTAGTATATGTTTTTGAACCATACTTGTGATAGTGAAAGGCTAAGCTAGTTTGGCTTGCTTTCTTGTTGTTCATGTACTTTTTTTCAATCTTTTTCAAGTGTAGTTTGGTTGATTGTATGTTGTATGATTTTCCTCTTTCATACAATTTATTGTCCCAAAAATTGTAATCATTGATTGAATTTGAGAAAATAAATCAAAAAAGCAATGAGCCTTTTATCCAAAGTCTTAGGATCTTTCAATTTTTTTTGTTTCTTGTAATCTTCATTTCAGCCTACACCTTGAAAAGAGCACCTCGCCCTCAAGGGAATCCTAAGATCTAGCTTATTTTTTGATGTTGTTTCTAATAACCTTCATTTTAGCCTACACCTCAAAAAAAAAAAAAATGAGCCTTCGAGGGAATCCTAAGGTTTAGTTTATCGTTTCATGTTCTACTTACATAAGCTTTATTCTCAGCATAAATTTGAAAGAGCAATGAGCCTTCTGACGAGTTCTGAGAACAAGTTTGTTTAAGTTAGCCAAATCACTCTCGTTACTCCTAAATCCTCTCGCTCTGAATTTACCTAAGGAGATAGAAGTATTTTAAGTTTTAGCCTAGTTGTAGTTGATATCTACAAAAATAGAGAAAACCTCATATGCAACGCATGGTGTTTTATAACCTTGTGCTCTACAGCTGAGTAAAAGATAATAATTTAGTTTACAATTCTTTTTACGCATCAAAAACAAAAGAGGGAGCTTCCCCTCCTAATTTTAAGAGCATTTTATCTATACATAGCTATATGTTTCCAATAAGCACTTCGGAGGTGTGAATTGAAACACCAACACATAGTAAAGGTGATTATGACACCACTGGCCGCTACTACATGACATTAGTCAAGGAAAGCCAGAGGCCACAAGATTTTGTGGATAGGTTCAATTGAAGTTGGGAGATCTTAAGAGTTCTCTATCAAATTTTGAAAACATTCTCGAGGTCCACCCTAAGAACTATGAGAGCTTAAAAGTTGTAGGCCATATATATGCTCAACAAGGGCAAGTAGAGAAGGCTTTGGAAATTTTAAGAAAGTAAACTCATATAGATCCACGTGATGCCCATGCATTTATCAAGATGGGTGAGTTATTAATATCATCAGACCCCAGTGCAGCCTTAGATTCTTTTAAGATATAAAAGTCTCTTCTGAAGAATAGCAAAGAAGAAGTACCCATTCAATGGTTAAACAACATTAGGGTTCTTCATTTTGAGCATGATGAACTAGAGTTGGCTCAACAAAATTTTATGGAGGCATTAGAAATTGCATTTGGGTTGAATTCATAAATAAAAGCCCCAGTACAAATTTTGCAAGTTTTCCTGTGCTCTTTAAGGATATGGAATTCTTTCATCGACTAGAAGAAGGTGGTGTTTCACATGAGTTACCATGGGATATAATCACAACACTATTTAATCTTGCTAGCTTTTGTGAATAGCTACATGATACTGAAAAATAAAATATTTGATATAGGCTAATATTATTCAAGCTTCCTGATTATGTGGATGCATATCTACGTCTTGCAGCCATGGCTCTGGCTCAAAATGAGATCCCATGTCTAAGTTGTCGGTCTCCTACAATGATTTTAATAACTAAGCCTTTACAACCATGATTCAGAGATTGGACATCTAACCTGAATAGCCATTTTAACCATCATGAAGGTGCATTTAAATTATCAACCCAGGGACATGAACTTGAAATGGATTAGTATAGTATGTGCACTAGGAACTTCAAAGTAATCATCTTCATTCTATAGCTACGAAAGATTCAATACTAAAAGTAAATTGCATAGAAAGGAACAAAGTAAATGTTGAACATCACTCAACAATTAAACTAAGCTGAACATGCATGATAGGAATGAAAATCTAAACAAAAGATAGGGAACTACTCTGTCTTCTTTGGTTGCACAAATAGTCAGTGCCATATTTTTGACTAAGTACTAAATAGAAACTAATAACTAATCTAACTAAACTAAAGGACAGATTACTCACCAAGTGGGCCCCCTTGGATGAGTATCCTCTAAAACTTATGTAAACTCAAATTCTCAACTCAGAACTTCATCTTATTCATTGGGAAATGCAATTACAAAAGAGTAGCATGTCTGGAAATGCTTAGTATATTATCATATACAACATCAATAACTCAACAACTTGGTAACCTCCTGAAGAAGGAAGATCTGAACCTTATTTATGTTATCAACTAAACAAGGCATTTAACTCCCACTAATTGAGAGCACACCATTTAGGGAAAATAGAGAAAAGAGTGGAAGGGTGGTTACACACATAGGGAATCTGGTCAGACATGCATGTCCAAACGTAGACTCAACGCTGTAGTAACACCTGCAACTACTCAACATTGTGAAAGATCAATATAAGGTAGTTACATGCAATTGACATGGGGAATCTCCACCATCATCCTTCAGTTGACCTTCGAACGATTCCTCTGCATGACCATTTGGTGACTACATTCCTCAATTTAGTATCCTCAAGTATGTATGCATGGCAATGTTAGTACGCATAATAATTGCATATCTATAACCACCTTAAAGAACATTCATTAACCATATGCAAAATTAATATAGATAGTCCATATAATAGGCTAATGTCATTGAAATTGGTAGAAATGGAATTAAACCCAGTGTTTATGGTTTGAGGCAAACTATATAGAAATATCAACATTTAATATCGAATTCCATATCAACTTCAACAAATAAACTATAGATTCTACCCAAAGTTGGACCAAAAACTAGGCTTATCACTCCCCCAAACTTAACGTTTTATTGGTCCTCCAGCAAGGGAAGAACTATTTTTCTACCTAGTCAAAGCTCTAAAATTTGCAATTGATAACTATCCAATATCAGTGTTTGTTGAGCACAAGTCAGGGTCCCAGTAGAATCGTCCCAATCTATCAAGTCTTTTCCATCTTTTCTTTTCTTCACCAATGTCATAGCGGTAGAATCTAAAATTTGAAACAGGCCACAAGAGGATAGGTGGCTAAAATGTCAAGGGAAGCCACTCTCAGCCCTTTGCACTCCCAAGCTGAATGTACCTTTCAATTCTCTTTATTGTTGCATGATAGTTCTTGATGGAATGAGGTTCAACCTATTTCAGCTCATTAGTCAAAGTGTTTCATCTTTGTGATAGATATACTTTTATGATGTCCTCTTTTGTTGTCATCTTTACCTCATATTCATTGTAAACTGCCTCAATCCAAGGAATAATTCTATTACCATAACTAGGGCTGAAAAGTATTTTGTTCCATTCTTTGTAATCATCTTTGGGGTTTCTTGATTCTGCTCTAATGGCCAAAGGGATATTGGATTCCCTCTTCCTATAAGCATTATATTTCTCTCCCTAGCTAATCTCATTTTGCACCCAAGACATGAATGCACTCAGTTGGATATCTCCAACATACAACAACAGGTTTCTGTCTAGGTCTTGAGTTATAGCAAAATTATGTAAATAAAATTCACATAACAAATTCTTCATTTCAGGGGAGGCAATCCTATAAGCATTGAAAAATTCAGTGGGAGTTTCAATTGAGGGATTCAAACCTGAGATGTGTCTTGATAGCTTAAAAAAGAGATATTTTTCCTTCAGGTGCAAAGCATAAACTCTTGGAGGGTTCTACATTCTAAAATTTGTGGCACTAGGGTTGCAATGTTGCCCACCCTCTCCTTTAGAGAGGCAATCTCCTCATTCTTTTCTTCAATAATTCTATCCCTCTCTTGAATTTCCTTTTTCAATCTTTTCTTTTCCTTTTTCCAGTCTTCCTCTCGCCTTTGTATCTCTTTCCATAAATTCAACATTGTTGTATGCACTGAAAAATTAGGAGGATTATGAATTCTTACCATGATTTTTGTCAATGGTTGCACCCCATATAGTACTATTTGCATAGATTCAAGCTATCCTACTGGCTCGGGCTGTGGAGGTATAATTTCTTCCCCCACTTCTTACTACATGGCCTCTTGTTATGGTTCTTATAGTTGTTGTAGGAACTCCTGATCTAATTCTT